>BSBK01002759.1:2505000-2942017 GCA_027943335.1 Chamaecyparis obtusa
ATAGAAGGACATACACATCACATTGAGGTGATATCTTTATAGTATTTCACAGATCTGAATCAAGCAAGTTAGAGTTGCTATTTACATATATATCACTGTTACTATTTAATCATTGTAGTAGATTTCTAAATCTCTTAATAGAGTGAACTTAACAGTTCTATTGTAAATCTCTTAACTAAGTGCACACTTGATTGTGTTGCTAAAATATTCTAACCAGGTAGATCTAGTTGATCTTATTATTACTCCTAACATGGTAAGATCACTAGAAGTGATCACAATCTTTGTAGCCTTAACTAGCATACTTTGTTACTACAGTAGTGAATCTTTGTGGGTGTCATCCACACCACAATTTTTACCTTCTAACAAGGGTTTATGCAATACCAAAACATTTTTGTTAATTATATGAAGTTTCATGAATAATTTATTGATTAGGTTACATGTATTTACATTTCAGTTATGTTTGAATGTATGTTACATACAATGGATTCAGTCGGTTAATGTTATCTATGCTTACAAAGTTTTTAGTCTTGAAAAGTTTTAAAGGTACTGATTCACCCCTCCCCTCTCAGTATATATCTTTCCATAATCCCAACAATTGGTATCAAAGCTAGTTCTCTTATTTTGGAAAGTTTAATCACTTAAGAGAAAATATCTAAGGATGGAAAGGTATAAGCTTGATAAGACAATTGAGAATCATAAAATAAAGATGTAGATCTACATTGAACAATTCAAAGAAGCCAAAGAAGAACTGAGAAAGTTACTGACCAAAAGGAAGGATATGGAAATAAACTTGAAGAAATAATGAGGATAAGAAATCAAATATGGAGAAAAGCTTCAAATGATAATGATGTATCAAGCACTGCAATTGATGACACCCCATTCATTGGATTAGGTGATATCACCACCTCCACCTAAGTAATTAAGGTATGTATGGAACTGAATTTTTATTTGTTATATCTTACAACAGTTCCTTATAAATAGTGAATGAACACCAAATCAGCATGAAATGAGATGCATTATGGTATTATATATTTAGAACTTAAAATGTGTACAGTTGATAAAAGCATGACCGAGTAAATGTTTGCTAGTCATTGAATATTGGCAAGGTTAACTGAGTTGTAGTATCAACCGAGTAATATCTAAGCATTAATCGAGCTGAAGCCTTTTAAGTGTTAACCAAGCGCAACTATGTTTACTGATTTGTAGTAGGTAAAGTATTTAATGTAGAATTTTGAGCGGAAAAAGAGATTTATGGTATAAATATGTGATGAAGTTAGTCATTTCATCACACAACGATCACAAGAAAAACCAGAGAAACTTGATCAAATTTGAGCTAAGAATTTTTAGAGCCTTTGATAGATATTTAAGGAGATCTTGAGAAATTTTATTACTATTTCAAGTAAGTTCCTCAATAACCAAGTTGTTTTACTGAATATTTGTGAAGCCCTAAATTTGAGATACAATGGCATCTTCATCTAAGGTTATAAAATTAAGGTCTGAGAGTGACAAGAAGGTCACATTAATTAAGTCTGCTAACTATGATGAACCAAAATACAAGTTGCACCCTGAAATTACATCACAAATTGATCTAGCAAATGCATTATCCAGTATACCGCCTAGGTTTTTGTTGGTGCAAGACATACATGCATACATCCATTGCAAAATAAGTGAAATCAGATATTTCAAGCTTCAATCCACTTACCAGGAACTAAGTGTGAATGGAAAGCTCAAGGATGAGCATAAACACCTGGAGGTGAAGGGATTGATGAATGCCTTATATTTCTTGAGAGAATTTAAAACATAATGGATTAGGATTCTTCTAAGTTGAGTGCATGAAGGAAAATTATGGCTAGATGAACCAGTTAAATTATCCAAGGACATCATACATATAGTCACTAGTTACCCTACTACTGATAAAGAAAATGCCATAAGGAATGCACCGAGAGCATAAACCGAGAACCTAACTGGAGATGAATGGGATGGAAAAGGAATGAGAGTTAATACAATCATTAATCCATAGACAATTTTTGGAGCCTATGTTATTGGCTATAAGATATTTCAATCAAGAAGGCCAAACAATGTACCTTGTGGAGCCATATACATTACTTATAAGATTGTTAAGAAGGGTCTTCAATTGGACATCATTGAGCTACTACTGAAATAGATGGAGAAAAATATGAGAACCATTCAAGTAGTAAGAACAAACACATGTAAGTCTGGTTCTCTACTAGTCTGTACATTTTTCTACCTGCAAAAATTCTTTCCATCAATAGGTAATGTTGAGTGGGATGTCAACCGACTAGTTATAATGTAGATAAATGAATTTATTTAGAATCTAGGTCAGAATTTTGTTACTATTATGGATATGTATTTTGAACAATTCAAGGATAGAATGCATAAAAGAAGCATGATACTAGGTTAGCTAGTAGAGAAACACAAAGAAGATATATGTTTCTTAGTGGATTCTGACACCACTCTAATCAAGGCAGTTAAATTGAGGACTACTTGGTTACCCCCAATGGGCTATGAACTAAATATTGAGTGAGCTTCCAATTCAATTAAGGCACTGTTGGCTGAGTCCAAAGATTCAAAAGCTACTAGGTTTGGAACCTATGAAGAGGCTAAGTTAAGAATAAAGATGGATCTAGTTGGAGTAAAAGTAAGCATAAAATCCAAAAATATGATGGACACACTAGTGAAATAATTTGGAGATGATGATGAAGAAGAAGAATCAACAGTTAAACCAATTGAAGAAGCAACCGAGGAACAACTATTAATTGGAAATAATGAACATGAGGATGATACCGAGTCGGATAAGGATATTCAAGAAGCACTAGTAAAGGCCACATGGAAGAGGGAACAAGCAGAAACACATATAAGAGCAAGGACAAGATCCTCAACAGCTGCTTCTCTGCCCCTAAAGAAAGGAATTGCAAAAATAACAAGGCCAACTCCCACTAAAACATATAAGAAGAAGAAGATAGGTGCCCAAGTCACCATCGAATAACCTAAGAAGAGGAGAAGGTTGATAAGAGCCAAGGATGATGTTGACTCCGAGGAAGAAGATGATCAAGGTAAATTCAAGGTTGTAGTAAATAAAAGTTAGTTGGTAGATGAGTTAGTTAATAATATAAAGGAGACGGGAAGTCTAACTCACCGTAAGTTGAATCGGTATGTATATATGACCACCGAGGATCAAGAGAAAATAGAGGAAGTTGTCATTTAAATGATGATTAAGTTTAAGATATTACCTATTTAATTTTCTAGGTATGTCCCTAAGGAATTATATGAGAAAGTGTCAACAAGGTGGACATATTCCCTACACACAAAGAAGAAAATGAGGGAACACTCATTAATTTTGGCAATGCCTACTCTATTTGTTACCGAGGTAGAAGAATTGATGAAACAATATTCCAAACATTTTTTGATGAAGAGTAGAGCACTAGACATTTTGGCAAGAAACCTTGAGGCAATTGATGACAACAACAAGCTTCTATGGACCAAAATTTTGCAAGCTAGAGAAGAAGTTGATCAACTTACACTGGCTATCATTCTCAAGAAGTAGGACAAAAAGAAAGGAAAAGGAGTTCACTCGGATGATTCTAATATAGCCACCAAGGACCCAATACATATATCTGATACAAAGATAGAAGATGACACTTATGTCATGGATTTATGTCCAGCCAGATATACTAAAGAGTATAAACAAGATGTTCCCGAGAAACTAGTAACCACCGAGAATAAGATGTCATAATTGAGGACATCACACATGGAGATCCTGATGATGATGTAAATGATGACAAGGACATCAAAATTGCTTCAAATAACACCGAGGAGAATCCACCTAGTGAGGAAGTAAGAATTGATATACCGAGTGATTTACCTATCCTAGTTCAAGAAATTGAGATTGCTACACAAAGGGAACTCGAAGGCTCTATACCTGAGCAATAGAATGATACAACTGAGAGACAGGGTACATAAGAATATAAATTTACAAATGATCCTAAAAAGAAAGAGGTTGAAAGCATAAAAGACACAACAGACACTACATAAGATGCCCAAGGACAAGCCACTGAGACACTAGTCACCAGGAAGGAAAAGGAAGAGAGTGTGTCTACCGAGAAAGAAAAGACAAATCTGGAGACCAAAGATCTTCTACCATACATCAAGTCCCCCACACCAGAGAAAAATAAAAATAACATGGTAAGAGTCATGTCACACTTTATGAGATTATTTAAATTTCTAAATGTGGCCCCAAGACTCTAGACCTTGAAGCCTTAAGAAGATATGGTGAATTGTGCACAAGGAAGGTTGTACAGACAAAGTTAAGGCAAGAGAGTAAAAGTAAATAGGTTTTAGAGGAAGTTAGAGACATTTTGATGCAATTAGTTCCTGACATCAATGTTGACGAGGCAACTCTCATCATTGATCAACTTGCCACTCTAACCGAACACATCAATGCCCTTGATCTAGATGTAGAGAAGAGAATGGAAGAATAGGTAGAGGCAAAAATACAATTAAAGCTAGTAGAGAAAATAAGCCAAGAAGTGGCAATCAATAAGGTCAACCTATCAGAGGCCATTACCGAGCTTGACACTATTATTCAACAAATAATAATAATTTTGTATAAGTTATGCACTATAGATCACTTCACTACCAAACTTAGTGAAAAGATAAAGAAGCTTGATGAAGAGCTACAGTTCCATGAAAATAATTCTTAACCGAACTCCAACAGTTAATAATTGATTTGAGGAAGCAAGAGGATACAATCAGAGGCCAAATAACTGAGATTCAGGCTGAGTTGATTCCCCATCTTAAGATAATGGAGAGACATGTGAATAAGGAAAAGGACTTAGTTTCCACCCAGGAAATATCAGTATTAAGGAGGAATGGGAAAACCTCTTGTCTAAACTGAAGAAAACCCATCAGAATATTTTTGACAAGTTGTAGGTACATTATTTTTGGCATTAGTTTCAAAAAGGGGGAAATTATTTGTATATATATATATATATATATACATTCTTGTATGTACTTCACACCGAGAACATGTACAAAGGGGGAGTTCACATGAGTTCACAAAATATGATTCATATTTTTGATAAGTACAAATTTTTGTAGTCAATACATAGACATGTAAAGTTTTGATACTAATGCCAAAGGGGGAGAATGTTACTCCTATTTGAGCATTAATGGTTATCATTAGTATTACTCAATCATACAATCGGTAAAGGAAACTAAACAGGACAATTGGTCAAGACATAAAGCCTATACACCGAGTAGAACACAAGGCATATACCTAAGTTAACAGAGTACAACTTTGACTGAGCATTCTTATCGAGTATTGTGGTCACCAAGTATTCATATGAACCGAGCACCAATTAATTATCAAGTGATGAATGTAGTGAACACTGAGTAAAATAGGAAATAACATAGTAGTTTGGAATGGCACAAACATCAAGGCAAATGGTTTACACAGATTAGAAAATGGTTTACCAATATCAAGACAAAATTTAATATGGATGTAATCATTAAATTGTTGATGATTCCTATTTATTGTTGATCTTGGTTATTTATCTACACTGTTGATCATAGGTTTTATAAGATATTGTAAAACCCTAATTAGGTTAAGTGAGTTTGATATAAAATGAGTAAGGATGTCATTTGATTAAGTATCATTATGAAGTAGCCACACTCAGGATATTTGAAGATCAGACAGGGTTTTTGACATAAGGATTTTACAGAAGTATTCAATTTTTCAGAACAAGATCTAAGGATACCGAGCAGTATAGAAGGAAATACACATCATATTGAGGTGATGTATTTATAGTATTTCACATATTTGAATCAAGCAAGTTAGAGTTTCTATTTACAGATATATCACTGTTACTATTTAACCATTGTAGCATATTTCTAAATCTCTTAACAAAGTGAACATAATAGTTCTATTGTAAATCTCTTAATGGAGTGCACACTTTATTGTGTTGCTAAAATCCTCTAACTAGGTGGATCTAGCTGATCTTTTTGTTACTCCTAATAGGGTAAGATCACTATAAGTGATCACAATCTTTGTAGCCTTACTGACATACTTTATTGCTGTAGTAGTGAAGCTTTGTGGGTGTCATCCCCACCACAGTTTTTAACTTCTAACAAGGGTTTCTACGATACCAAAACATTTTTGTTAAATGTATGAAGTTTCATGATTGATATATTGATTAGGTTACATGTATTTACATTTCAGTTATGTTTGAATGTATGTTACATACAATGGATTCACTTGATTAATGTTGTCTATGCTTACAAAGTTTTCAGTCTTGAAAAGTTTTAAAGGTATTGATTCACCACTCCCCTCTTAGTATATATCTTTCCATAATCCCAACACACATATCAAAGAGAAATAACTACTATTTTCCATTATATGATGCATATAACAATGGAGGATTGTGTACATGACATAGTAGCAAAGTCATTAGAAAGGAATCTACACCTATCTATATTAGAGCTTGTATTTGATAGAATTCAAGAATACAAGGTCAGATTAAACCCCAAAAAGTGTATCTTTGGGGTCATGTCAGGCAGGTTGTTGGGATTCATTGTCTCACACAAAGGAATAGAGATAGATCCTAAAAAGGTACAAGCAATAATCAAAATGCCTCCACCAAAAAATTTGGAGAACTAAATAATTTTACAAGGAAAATTATAGTCACTAAAAAGGTTCATCTCATAGTTGGCAACCAAGTTCCATCCATTCTAGTATCTACTTCACAAAGGCATAAAATTTTAATGGACAAAAAATTATTAGAATGTATTTCAAATACTAAAAGACTATATTCTCTCGAAACTAGTCTTGATGTCTCTTATTTTGGATCAACCCCTACCATTGTACATCTCAGCTGCAGAACACTCACTAGGAGCACTATTGGCACAAAATGATTCGAAAGGGAAGGAAGGAGTCATATGCTACATTATTCAGACACTTGTTACTTATTAGCTCAACTATAATACTATTGGGAAGGAATGTTTGGTTGTACTTTTTACTTCACAAAAACTTAGACACTACATGTTAAGTCACAAGATAATCCTAATTGCTAAGATTGACCCATTAAAATATTTGTTGAGAAAAGAAACATTGATAGGGATGTTAGCCAAATGGGGTCATGATCCTAAGAGATTTTTACATAGACTATGTAGACAAAAAAGTAATTAAAGGTCAATCTATTGTCCATTAGTTGGAAGATGCACCTTTAGGTCTTCAAAGCATCCAATATTGATAGAATTCCTAGATGAAAGCATATATTTCTTAGAATATAAGAAACGATGGAAGTTATATTTTGATGGCTCTCACACACAAAAATGTTCAAGTGTTGGTATAGTCTTCATCACTCCTCAAGGAGACTCCATTCCTAGATCTTACAAGCTAATTTTTTATTACACCAACAACATTTCCAAGTATGAAGCACTCATCATAGGTTTAAAGATAGTAATCCAACATAAGATCCAATAGCTACAATTATACATGGATTCCCAATTGATAATCAATCAAGTCAATGTAAGTTACCACACTAAGGAAAAAAATATGATTCAATACAAGGCCATAAAAGAAGACATCAAGCAATAATTTGAACAAAAATAATTTAAGAAAATACCTAGAATCAAGAACAAGACATTAGATGTCATGGCCACTATAGGAGCTTTGTTAGAAATGCCTCCCAAATTGACATATTCAAAGTTCTTGGTCAGTCATCTAATGGTCTCTACCTTCAAAGTCCCACATCTGAAGTTGTGTGTGATAATTTTAGTCCTAATTCCCCATGGTACTAAGAAATATATGCTTATCTAACAAATCAAACCATTCCCCTCGACATTTCCTACAACCAAAAGAAATCCTTAATAAGGCAAGCCTCTTGTTATGTCATCATAACTAATACACTCTTATGATGTCTCAACTTGAAAGAAGCACACACAAAGTTATTAGAAATACATGAGGGTATTTATAGTGCTCATTCTAATGGCTTAACCTTAGCTAAAAAGATTTTTAGAATTGAGTATTATTGGCCCATATGGAGACATGCGTCCATATTTGTTCAAAAGTTTTGAAAAATGTCAAATTCATAGTAACCTCATCCATGCACCAGCTCAAGAGCTTCAGCCACTCACCTCACCATGGCCCTTCTCACAATGGTAGTTTCATCTCATTGGCAAGATTCATCCACTATCCTTTGATGGTCATAAGTATATAATCACAACCACTGAGTATTTTATGAAGTGGGTTGAATCAATCCCAATGACCTATACCACTGGCAAGCATATTTCCAAGTTCATCTTAAACTACATCATAATCCAATATGGAGTTCCATAGACCATTATCACAGATAATGACACTCCATTCAAAAATAAAAAAGTTGATGAGCTTTGTCAAAAGTTCCATATCCACCACCTATAATCCGTACACTAATTTCCCTAGAGTAATGGCTAGGCTAAGGCTACAAATAAACCCATTCTAAAAATCGTAAAAAAGATAGTCAATGATGTTGGTCAGGACTAGCACCTTCAACTCAATTGAGCCCTATGGGCATACCACACTAGTTTCCATACCCCCACAAGAGCCACTCCATAATCACTAGTATATAGTACCAAAGCTATTTTTCCAATCATGGTTGAGCTCCCATCACTGCAAGTATCCTTCAACACTTACTTTCATATTAGGAATACTGAGTATCTCAACTACATGAGCTAGAAATGCTCGATGAGAAAAGGCAGAGTGAATTAACCCATTTGCAAGCATATCAACAATGTCTTTGTAGAAGCCATAATAAAAATTTCATACCTCGATCCTTTGAAGTTAGAGACTTGGTACTCATGGAAAATAAAAAGAATCAGATGGAAAGAGAGAAACAAGGTAAGTTTGAACCTAATTGGTTGGGACCATACATCGTCACAATAGTCTATGGGTTTGGAGCATTTTAGATATCCATATTAGAGGGCCAACCTCAATGAGATCCTGTCAACAACTTATATCTATGCAAGTACTATACATGACTCTCTAAGTAGACCTATTTTAAAAATGTCAAAAAAAGGGAAAAAAACTTGGTTACCTTGATGAAAACCTAGAAAGCATGCATCTTTGGTGACATAAAAATAGAAATACAAGAGAAATAAATTTTTGCTATAGTGAAAACCACTTTGGTGGTGCCTTGGGAAAGTACCATGGTGAAAACTGGGCAATTTGGCACCATGTGTAAGGATCATTGCTCCATTATCTATCATTACTCTAACCTAGTATCACTTGTCATTTCACTCCATGTCCTGCAATAAAAAGCCTTGGTCATCTAGTTGTGGCTTAAAGTTCATCGGTTTTCCTTGTCCTATCCTACATGAAGTCAGTCCATCATATCCATTCCATAATAAATTATCCACTCTATCCTAACTGAGAGTAGCACAATGTCACGATCCATCAATATTATGAGAAAATCCCAAAAACATGGAAAAATGTTTTGAAAAAGATCTTTAAACCAGAAACTATCTTGAAAAAATAAAAAAATATCATAAAACATACTGAGAAAACACCAAAACATTGCAAAAAGTCCTAAAAAAAATTGAAGACAAACAAAAAAAATGAAAAACTTTGAAAATTCTACAATAAAGTCTATTGTACATAAACCAATTGTTTCACATTTCAACGGGCATCAAATGATGTCATACAACAAGTCTGAGCTCAACATAACCAAGTCAAAATTGTCAACTAGTCAATAGGTCCTCAATCAAACTAACCGGACTATCTTATCTATTGATCAAGTCAACATGAACTCTTTTGTCAGAAGATCATCTTGTCTTTATACAAAGGATGAAAACACTTGAAACTGGACAAGTTACTCTAAAGAGGGGTATCTCTTCCTTGAAAACCATAAATCATCATCAATCATTAATGTCAATGTCCAAACTACTACAGAACAAAGACACATAATCAATATGGTTGTTAACTTGCTAAGTCAAGTTAGTCTTATTATGTCTTGATTTTTCCAAGTCATGTTCCTATGCATCTTCAGGATATCCACAAGTGATTAGAGATGTTAGGATGGTTCATGACTTATTATTCTTTTTCTTTTAATGTTTGTGGGATATTTACCATGAAGTCTTAAATGATAATTTTGGGTGTTGGTGGTAAGAGCCTTCACATCCACTTACAATATCCAATTGAAAAACATATTTAAATAGATGATTTGGTTTTGATACATTGCACATACCTCAACTCTTAATGCCTAATCTAGATGGATTGGCTCACATTCCCTGTCTGCTCAAAGTGCCTATTAAAATGCAAGGGGATAGTCATACCTAGATCATTCATATCTTGATAGGACAATATCCGATTTTACTATAATAAATAGGCTCAATGATGAAATCAATTGCTCAAATAAGTTGGAATTCAAAGATGGTTAGTGGGATTTAAGGTTTCAATTAGGATTCATCCTCATTATCTCATCTCCTAACTATTATATCATTACTAATAAATTATCTATGTCAATCCTAACACATCCTTGTGATAAAGTATCATGATACACCAAGAATAAACACCAAGAATACAACATCCTACATTCAGAAGCTTGTTAGTAAGCATATATCATAAATCATACATTATAGTACATGTCATACAAATGCATCCATCATATAAAGTGCATATAAAAATACAAAAAACATAAGTGCATTGAATATCAATATGACATTGTATCATATAGGAAATGCATACATCCATCACATAGACATAACATAAAAGAATATACTAAATCATTACATTTCATAGACATCATAAGCATCATCATAGAAAGTAAACATTACATGTACATCATAATCATCATAAAAGTAAGCATCATAGACATAATCATATAGAAACCATATAAGGCCACCAAAAATGCATCATATATATAACTGGAAATGTCTCATGATACAATGTCATAAGGAGAGCTTGTAAAATATATGTCTACATGTCAACACTTAGCTAGTTCTGCCACCACCCTCTAAAACAATGAGTCTAGGATGAGGGTCTATTGATGGTCCTGATGGCCCTAGACGTCATGTTTGTGCCTGACTAGAGAATGGGCTTGCACTTGTCTGAGATGTCATGGCTAGTGTTCCCATCACTACTCCACTACTCTATGAACCTTGTAGTCTATGTGTCTTCTAATATCTATGAAAAGTCATGTAACTAGGTACCCTTTGATCAAGAGGGACAACACTCTCATAATGACCTCACCAATATTGAATCTCCATCCAAGCCTCTCAACCTGTCTAGTCACATCAACATCTTCCTGATATAGCCTCTCTATGGCTTCTTGTAGGCTCAAATTTTGTACACTGTCAATAAAACTACATGCCCTAGCCTCTTTTACCTGAATCTCAGCACTAAGATCACCTCTCTCTTGGTCTACCTCCTCCTACATCTGGACTATCCTCCTCCCCAAAATAGTAACCCTAGAGGAGTACCAATAGATATGTATCTCTACAGTTATCACCATAGCCTCTGGCTATCTCCTCCTCCTCTTAGTCTCAAGAGTCCTGGCATATTCCTATGTAACCAATCTAATCGCTCTCTTTAGCCTCCCCTATAGGTCTCTAATCTACTATCTTCGACTGGCCACGTCAATAGTTTCTATGTCAACCCTAGGCACTCCCAATGAAACCTAGATGGGTACATCCTACACTTCCTCATCAAAAATGCCCATAGTGACATCCATCAGTCTAGTATCATCACCACCAATAGAAACATCTATGAGTATGGAATCATCACCGCCTGTAGCCTCCCCCGTATCCTCGTCTCCACTAGAAGAACTGGACCCACTTCTGCTACTAATCTCACTCTCAGAATTAGTCTCCTCCTTGATACTACCTATATGTATTTTTGGTGCACCAAGCAACCCAAGAAACCAAATGAGCCACTTAGGTAGGGGTCCTATGAGGGGGGCTTAAGGTCTATGGATTATGAATAAATTTGAAAGAAAAAATAATAGAGTAATAGTCATGTCTTTAGTCATTTATACTAGTGAATTGCAAAAAAATAGTAGAGTTTAGTTATTTTTGGTCAAGTGACTAGAATTTTTAGTCACATAGTCACATATTTGTCAAATTATACTAGTGACAAGAATGTAGTCAATTGAGATCTTATAAACATTTAAGCATATGCATGAATATGTATCAAATCATAAATTACACACTTGCATAACAAAACATATGTCATTCTTGAACCACTATTCATTTCACCAATTTTGAAACCATCATTTTTCAAAATAATGTAAACATAGAATTATTTCACCATTGTTCATCCTATAAATATCATAATCACTACATTTCAAAATAACGTAAACATAGCATTAGTGAACCATTATTCATTTGAGAAAGCTAAATAGAAATATAGAAAAAGAAGGATATAAACCTTTAATTCATATACTCTATTAGAACACTGGAGTTAAGGTCACCCATTCAGTGATGAATCCAAGGTATGGTCCCCAAAAATAAACTTTAAAAATGATGTTTTATTTTTATATTCAAGTATCTCCAAATGCATAAGAGAAGAGGATATGCAAAATACCACTTTAGATTAAAATATACAAGTTAATTTTAAATATGAAATCTAATGTGTGAGAAAATTCTAATGTTAATATGATTTAGAACAATAGAGAGAGGGGGCGGGGGGTGAATCAGTTGTTCTCAGGTCCAGATGTATAAAACAAACTTCAAAAACTTTTCTTTAAATTAGATCTAACAACCAAAACCAACTCGGTCATCACTGATTCTATAATAGAAACATATAACATTGCAGTCCACTACCTAGTTGTATCTAACTTGTAAAACACAGAAATGTTTAAACCAAAACATTCACACAAGCATTGACACTAGGATTTATAGTGGAAACCCAATCTGGGAAAAACCACTTTGTAACATGCTACTATTATTTTCACTCTTCTGAAGTGAGCTCGGTTAAAAGCCAACCCTGTCAAAGGTTACAATACACACTATTAGGTGTGACCCGATTAAAGGATTTCAATCACTCTATTAGAAGTGAGCCTTGTTATAGGACTTACATACATTCCATTAGAATGCAACCTTGTTCAAAGGATTTAAACATATGACTGTTAGGTCAACCTCTATTAAAAGGATTTTGACTGTTACAATGGTTAGAAAGTAGCAGCAGTATTGATCTGAAAAACATACAACTCACTTTGCAAATATCAAATCCAATTTCGTACACAAATGCTAGTTTACTGACTTTGAAACTTTGCCATTTCCATCTTTGATCTGCTCGAAACTTTTCTTCAAGCAATCACCACACTTCTCCTTCAACTTTTTCTGCTTATACAGTCAATAACATCTACTGATCTTCCAGCATCCTCTTTTCACCCATGCACACACATACCTAATGCTTAGGTTCCCTTAATACTTCCTCAATTAGGTTAACTCATCTTTTGTTGCTCAATCTCCTTCATAGATCTTAGGGTTAGGTCAAATTCATTGAATCTACCTGCTTTATGTTCTTCAGCTCCTTTTCTAGAAACATCTCAAATCTCTTAAAGATTTACAATAAAATGTTTTTTAGTGCATTCAATGCTCTCAAACAATCAATAAATAAAGTCAACATGTTTTACATAATCCAAGAATTCAACAATGTCAGCTCCAAATCTGAATTCTCTTCAAATATAAGAATATTGATGCTCGGTCAATACTGTGATCAACTACTCTATCTCCATGTAGAAAGCTCGGTCATTACTAAAAATGTTTCCTCAGCTTATAGTTTCTTTCTCAGCAATTAACTAATGTTTGGTCAACACTAGAATTTTGCTCGACATATACTGACTCTATTGACATTAACATTACTAGGCTTGAACATGATTTCTCTATTTTTGCGTGGTCAAGCCTACTAGTTTAGTCTTCAATCTTACTAAGATAAACAATACATTATCTCATCATTGTACAAAATAGTCAAGTACACTTTGCAGTATCAAGATAACTCAACCTTTCCTTAGGTGCTATTGTTACCATCCTTTCTTTCCCTTCTTCACAAAAATACAATAGATATAGTACTTTCCTATGTAGCAATAGTCTTACCAGTTAAGGTTTGACATCAATGACAACACAAAAATTGCTTCAATTGTAGTTTCCAACAATCTCCCTCTTTGGCATTGATGGCAACACCATATGATATCACTTGAATAACACATAGATTACCAACCAATCCAAAAACTTATCTGTTCATCAAAAAAAAAAATTTAATATTCTTAGCTTCATTCTGATTCAGAATCTATTAGCCTCACTTCTGTGACCGTTAGAAATATCCAAATCTCCCTCTATCCTGATCCTTCATTTCAGTTCATCATCTCCTTACTTTTCTTTTCAGTGTCATGTGTTATTATATCATCTTAGTTCATCTCCCTCTTTGACAAAAATGCCAAAGAAGAAACTAACACATACATCCATCAGATGTAGGTATTATCTGTGTAGCTCAGTGTTTCTCCCTCTATCATCTTGCTTATGACTGATTCCTTGTCTTACTTCTGCTCAAAATTCCAGTATGTTTGTCTCCAATTATCTGTTCAGGCTTGTGATGTCTTCTTACATATCTTGCCAAAATAGTTTCAGCTCTTCTCTCCTCTATTTCATCAGGTTCCTCAACAAGATTGTCAAATTCAGCTTCTAAATGCTCGACAACCTCTTCTTGATACTTGACATGTTCTTGTTCTCTTTCGGCACTATTTTCCTGATGCTTGGCAGCATCTTCCCGTCGCTCAACATTACTTACCCAAGACTCGGCATTAGGTGCAAGTTTGTTACTTGCCTCTTCTTCTTCTTCTTCAATATACACAAAAGATCTATAATCTTCTGGTTCTCTTTTGTTGTCAACTTCATTTCTTTCTGCATACTCATCAACTTTGACATTCACACTTTCCACAATTTTGTTAGTGTTAGAGTTCAAACACTTATAAGCTTTACTTTTAGTGGAATTCCCTAGGAATATGCCTTCATCACTTTTAGCATCAAACTTTCCATTCCTATTGTCTTTTAATATGTAGCACTTGCTTCCAAAGATTCTAAAGTATTTAACACTCAGTGCATGCTCATGCCATAATTCATAGGGTGTTAGATTTGTACCTTTCTTGATCTATACCCGGTTAAGAGTGTAGAAAAGTGTACTTATAGCCACATTATTTTCAATCAACAATGTCCTTGCACAATCCAAGATAGATCTGTTTCTTCTCTCTGCTATACCATTCTGTGGTGGTGTTCTAGGTGCAAACATCTATCTTTTGATCCCTCTTTCATTGCAAAACAGATTGAATTCATTTGATGTAAATTCTCCACCTCGGTCAAATCTAAGACATTTCAAGTTCCTACCTATCTCCTTCTCAACCTTAGCCAAATACCACTTAAAGAATTGAAAAGTGTTAGATTTTTCTTTTGGAAACATTACATGCATCATCCTGGTATGATCATCAACAAACAAGATAAAATATCTAGCACCACAGTAACTTTGTACACCCATAGGTCCACAAAGGTCAGTATGAACCAAATCTAAAATGTTTTCAAAAGTAAAGGATTTTCTCTTAAAACTTGACTTTGTCATTTTTCCTAACAAACATTCCTTGCACATCACATTCTCAGGTTTCTTCAATCTAGGTAGACCTCTTACTTTCTTCTTCTTACTTATTTCTACCAAATTATCAAAGTTAACATGATATAGCCTCTTATGCCATAACCAAATATCATCAAGTTGTGCAACCATACATGCTTCTTCAGATAGGTCAAGATAGAACAAATTACCTCTAGTCTGTTCTCCACTTTCGATTAGTTCACCAGTAGCATCAAATATTTTAGCTTTCTTGAGATGAAATTCCACTCGGTAACCAGTGTTGTTGAGTTGTGCAACACTTAGTAGATTATAATTTAGACCTTCAACCCAATATGCATTTTCACAAGAGATCTTATTAGTCAGTTTAATCAAACCTTTTCCTCTAACAGGACATGGTGCATCATTACCAAATTTTACACTTTTACCTCTAAGACTCTCGGCCTTAGCTTTTAGTACATTTATGTCACCACCATAGATCTTTGCAAGAGTGTCCCACATCTCCTTAGCACTTGTGCAATCCTTAATGTCCTCAAATTCTAGATAGCTTAGGGCAGATGCAATTTCTAGCATTGTCTGATTATGTTCTTGCTTAGCTCTCATTTCTTCGACAGTCAAAGGTGTGACAAGTGAGACATAGTCATTCTCAATGTAGTACTTTGTAGAATCACCAATACTGGCCAAATGCAACTTCATCAAGCTTTTCCATGCAGGGAAGTTTTCCTTATTCAGCTTCGGTACCTCCTTCTTATACATCTTGATCATTTGCTTCAAGTCCCTATAACTTGATTTATGTAAACACCAATAATAAGCAACACAACTCTGATACCAATTGTTAATATGATTTAGAACAACAGAGAGGGGGGTTGAATCAGTTGTTCTCAGGTCCAGATGTATAAAACAAAATTCAAAAACTTTTCTTTAAATTAGATCTACAACCAAAACCAACTCGGTCATCATTGATTCTATAATAGAAACATATAACATTGCAGTCCACTACCCAACTGTATCTAACTTGTGAAACATAGAAATGTTTAAACCAAAAAATTCACACAAGCATTGACACTATGATTTATAGTGGAAACCCAATCTAGGAAAAACCACTTTTTAACATGCTACTATTATTTTCACTCTTCTGAAGTGAGCTCGGTTAAAAGCTAACCCTATCAAAGGTTACAATACACACTGTTAGGTGTGATCCGGTTAAAGGATTTCAATCACTCTGTTAGAAGTGAGCCTTGTTATAGGACTTACATACATTCCATTAGAATGCAACCTTGTTCAAAGGATTTAAACATATGACTATTAGGTCAACCTCTGTTAAAAGGATTTTGACTATTACAATGGTTAGAAAGTAGCAGCAGTATTGATCTGAAAAACATACAACTCACTTTGCAAATATTAGATCCAATTCCGTACACAAATGTTGGTTTATTGACTTTGAAACTTTGCCATTTCCATCTCTGATCTACTTGGAACTTTTCTTCAAGCAATCACCACACTTCTCCTTCAACCTTTTCTGCTTATACAGTCAATAACATCTACTGATCTTCTAGCATCCTCTGTTCACCCATGCACACACATACCTAATGCTTAGGTTCCCTTAATACTTCCTCAATTAGGTTAACTCATCTTTTGCCGCTCAATCTCCTTCGTAGATCTTAGGGTTAGGTCAGATTCATTGAATCTACCCGCTTTATATTCTTTGGCTCCTTTTCTAGAAACATCTCAAATCTCTTAAAGATTTACAATAAAATGTTTTTCAGTGCATTCAATGCTTTCAAACAATCAATAAATAAAGTCAACACGTTTTACATAATCCAAGAATTCAACAACGTCGACTCCAAAACTTAATTCTCTTCAAATATAAAAATATTGATGCTTGGTTAATACTGTGATCAACTACTCGGTCTCCATGTAGAAAGCTCAGTCATTACTAAAAATGTTTCCTCGGCTTATACTGTCTTTCTTGACAATTAACTAATGTTCGGTCAACACTAGAATTTTGCTCGGCATATACTGACTTGATCGACATTAACATTACTCGGCTTGAACATGATTTCTCCATTTTTGCTTGGTCAAGCCTACCAGTTTAGTCTTCAATCTTACTAAGATAAACAATACATTGTCTCACCATTGTACAACATAGTCAAGTGCACTTTGCAGTATCAAGATAACTCAACCTTTCCTTAGGTGCTGTTGTCACCATCCTTTATTTCCCTTCTTCACAGCAATACAATAGATATAGTACTTTCCTAAGTAGCAATAGTCTTACCAGTTAAGGTTTGACATCAATGACAACACAACAATTACTTCAATTGCAGTTTCCAACATCTAACCCTATTTATAATATGAGAAATATATAATGACATATAAAACACAAAAAGATAAAAAGGTCTATAATTATATCTTTAACATTTATCTTACAAAACCATAAAATTATTAGTAGCTCCAAGCTTTGACATGGAGTGAAAGAAGTGATGCATTTAGTCGTTAGCCCAAAAAATAGGAAATAAGTATGTTTAAGGGAATAATAAGCATTAGAAATAGATTATTTGTGATCTTTTGATAAATTTAAAAAATTAGAGAAAAAGTATATTACATGAAATGTTTATGAATTCTTAAAGTTTTAAACTAAAAGGATGGATTCAAACAACAGTACGTAAAATTTGGAGCAAATTTTAAGAAAGTTATCTAGAGTCCATAATGTAGAGCTTCAAGTCAACTCTCCCACACATATACAAGTTTTACATTTTGATTAAAAATGAGAAATTAAAAGTTCTATTTTAGGAAATCAAATGGAGGGAGAGGTTGGTCAGCCCCTTACGATCTAGGATTTTATCATCCAATTGACTACAACTAATCACTATGAGTTTAAACAGGTTAGGGCTAAAGACAACCCCTATTTTTGATATTATAAGTAGCAAAAAAAGGGGTGTTTTCCCTTAATATGACGCCCATAGGGTGACAATAAGTACATTCACATTGGAAGCCAATATTGATTGGCTATGACCTAACACTTAATTTTAGTGAGGCTCCTAATCATTGATGTAATTGAGAATCTAGACTAAAGGAAAAACAAGCATGTGTCCTCTTCCCTATAGTGATAATGATTTGATAATTTTATTATCAGCCTTAACCTAATTACTATGAACTTAAAAAAATTCATTGTAAATTTATAAAATTTAATAAGAAAACTCAACACTGACTACAAATTATTGTAAACTATGTGAAATTATGTAACTCCATGGATAATATAACCATGTACATTAATTAAGGTGTGCTTGATATCACTATGATGATGATCTAATGGTACACAACCTATAAATTTTTAAGCCATTTCCAAGGATTTTCTCCTACCTTGTGGGGCTTAAAACAAATTATACTAGAGTTTAAAAATTATAAATATGCAAAACAGAAATGTTAAAATCATGGTGTTAAAAATAATGTACATAAGTATGAAATCATAACGTTATATAGCTTATAAAATAAAATAACCATATATATCACCACATATGTATTTACCTTTGTATATCCCATTGGATAATGGTTAAAAGTTGCACGTATATGGCAAAACTAGTGCATATTTTCTTAAACAAAAATAAAGTTATTTGTAATAACTTAACTTATATACATTATATACACATTAAAAAATCAGAATGGGTTATTTTTAGCTATATGCCACAACTCATATGGGATGGATTTCATACAATTATATGGATTTTTGTATAGTAAAATTCTAAACCCCTTTCGTAAATGTCAAAAAACATTATAGGTAAAATACGTCAAAATTAATCTCTTAGTTGCTTTAGATGAAATTGTAACTTTTTTTTTCAACTACTAAAAGCTCTTATAAAAAATAGAACTCTAAAACCACTCAAAAAGAGTAAGAGGCTACAAGATCAAACTAGCTAAAAATTACTAAATGACCCAAAACAAAGAACAGTAGTAAACAAGATATATACCCCCCACATGAGTCATCAAAACATATGTATAAGCTTAGAAATTAAAAGTAAGAAAATGAAAATGTCATATTGGTGTTTCCAAATGATGTTTGGGGTGAATCTAAGGATTGGCCTTCACCTATGGTTAACTTCCTCGGACTAGCAACCAACTATAAGAGAATTTCTTAGAAAGAAGGAATATCTCCTTTATGGGCTCTGCAAAACCAAAGTAGGTCAACTTATGCAATACTGACAAATTTATAACAAATGACAACAAGTATTGACATTAGTAGATAATTCTCAATGTGATAAATCAGAACACATAATTGGCCATATCTTGATATTTTTACTTTATATGCATACATCTAAGAAAAGAAATATACTCTAACTCTAAACCTACTAACATAAAAGGAAATTGACTTTGAGATTTGGTGGTTACTAAAAACTAATAAGATAATGACCAGTGCCTTAATCCATTGGGTTAAATCAAATGCTTAATAACCATAACTAGAATTGTACCTATATCTATGAATATTTAAGCATTACCCAAATATTCAAACCAATTACACCATGTATCATACTTTAACAAATCACTACCATTCTCAAACAATTGTTGCAACCCATAACAAGTATTTTAGTTCCATCCTTAATGGAAAACTAGCTATGCAACTACACATTCATAAAGAACATGAAGATGAATTTATCCATTCTGAACAAAAGAAGTTCATACAAATGAAAAATAATTGTAGGAGACCAGACATAGTGAAATTTTCATTAATTCTTTCAAAATGCACAATCTACAATTTACCAAACATGAGATTTCACACAGGTCACCTACAAAATATTGTATATTGCTATATTCTACCCAAGAAAAAATCCTAAGAATTTTTTGAACCCTTTGTCAATCAACCATGATTTCCCTTTATAGAAATAGAGAAGCAAAAATAAGCTACTGATTGATGACAATTGTCAAAATTGTAAAACATCATAGAGGATGTGCCCAAGGGCATCTTTAGACTCAACACATGAAAGCATCAAACAAAATGCATAGGTAACCCAATCGATTAACTGAATATGGTTGTACTTGATGCAATATTTTCTCTTTGTTGTGCACATCTATTTTCAATTGGATAGTGGGAAACAAAGCTAATGATGAGAAGGTCACAGGCTCAACATGTTGCACAGAAAACAAAGTGAACAACTCTTCATGCCACATGTTACATTTATTTTAATAGAATATTAGAAAGTCATTGCACCTCTTGATGTGTTCATCATACTTTAGGCTTTGTTGAGATGCCTTACACCAAAGTCCAACTCAACCATCTATAATAGGTGAAATAGAATATAGCAACATAATAAACCAAATGGTTCACAAAGCTACATAGGAAAATCTCAACATGTCAAAAGCTTCATATTCTAAACTAAAATAAACTTGGTTATAGTATGCAAAGAAATAAATAAAAATATGAAACAAAGTGAACTTAATCATGAAACTCCATTGTAAACCAAGATTTTCTTTAATGATAATTGAGGTGTGGGTGTTCATTACACAATAAAATATATTTTGAGAGCTTAGAGTGGATGGATACATAAGATGGCGGGTCAGTTTATATGTTTTTGGAGGCAAGATGGATAGTGAAGGTGTGATGATACAATTAATAGTGAATAATGAATGAGAAGACTTTCCTAGGATTAAAGAGAGAATGAAGAGTCGTGGTGGGATTTCTTTGAAAATGAAGAGATAGAATTGCATTTACCAAAAATAGTAAGTTGTTGTAACCATATGAATGTAGGTAACAAGTGTATGTAGGGGCTCTATATTCTTAGATTTTGGTGGAGAGAATATAGTTATTATTAAAAAAAATAAAAGCATTTACTTATTTTAGTTATTTGAGGTGGAAAATAAGATAATTAAATTTAAAAATTATTTAATTATTTTAGCCATGTGAAGTGAAATATAAGGCAATTAAATTATAAAATTATTTAATTATGTGTAGGGAAAATTGACTAATTAAATAATATAATTATTTAGGTGTGTGAGAGGGACATTCATTAATTGAATAATAGATTGGGTGGCCCGTACATTAGGTAAAGTGGATTAACTAAAGAATTTGATCATTAAATTAGTTTTAGTTGAGGTTGTAATAGGATAAATTTAGGTGTCTACAAAAGGCTTACTATGAGAGGATCTTTTTTTATGCTAAGCTCTTAGATTTGAATTAACAAATTGGAATAATGATTGAAGATATAACCAAATAATTGATCTTTGTACGTTGCTAATTGTAGATGCTCATTTAACATGATGATGCAATATGATGTGTTATGATTCCCTTTAATTGATATCAATGGTTAGATTCATCTAATGCATGGATCCCTAAAAGTGAATTAGGATTTGGATTTTTAGACACCCTATACATAACATACTTTATTCCAAGTCAATGAGAAATATATACCATAAAGAAGATTGGGTTAACCTCAATTTAAACTTGAATATAGATTTATGAAAGCAAAGATAATTCAACCCATTTTTATATCTTAAAATTTGACCTATATTTATAACATAAATTTTGATTAAAATAATAAATAAAACATAAATTAAATTAATTATCAACAATCTTGAGCTATGTAGTGTTGCGGTTTAAACACTTCATTGAAGCGACAATTAATGTTCAAACCCATGTTAGACTATTGTGCTTGCAAGCCTAGCTCGTAAATCTGAACAAGTGTGGTGTGAAGATGAAGTCTCCATCTTAACTTCACTAATTTTAAAAGAACTATCACACAAATAAATATTAATATTAAAAACAATTATTCAACTTTTAAATAAAACACACATTACTACTTATGTACTTGTATTTCAACCTCATAATTATCTCTTTTATGTTTAGTAGAGTGTATATTATTTATAGTATAAACTGAAGTAGTTGGAGAGGACCCATCACTTTTGTAACTGGTCAACCTTTGCTTTCTTAGAAGTGAGAATATAATAATAAAATAAAAAGAAGAGCTAGGGACTTGACATTCCAATCACACGAATTTCTTTTATATTCCCGAAAGCAAAAAGTACCATTCTAGGCTCGGCCCGAGCGTACAGATCTTCCGAGCTTAATTAACACTTGGCAGCTTAGTACTGGCATTTACATCCGTATTAAACAAGGTATTTCACTTTCCAAATTTCCACGTTGCAAAGATGATGGTAGCGGCGCCAACAAGAAATCAGGTATAGATCGATAGATCATTCATCATAGAATCTATGCTATCTGGGTTTTCTCATAAAAATTTCCTCACGCGGAGCTTTTCCGGCGAGGAAAATGGATGCCTACCAGATTATCCGTTTAATTATGTAATTAGTTTGGAATTGTACTGTGGGAGTTGATGGACGGAGTAAAATATGCCGGAAGTGGAACAGTAGGCAGATTTTAGGATTACCAATCGAATCTGACTGGTCCTTTTCAGGACGAACCAACGATGTGGAAAATCTGCCACGTTTTTAAGGTACGCTAATCACTAACTTTATCTCTTCAATCAATCATTGTTCTGCTGATATTTTTGCCCCTCATCCGCCTACATGGATTTCGACATGTAAAAGTGAGCTTCCGAGATTCATCACTTTTTGGTGGGGGGTGGTTTTTCGCTTTTAATTTTAGTTTTTTTTATTTGTTTTCGAATTTGCTCCGGCTAGTTTTGAAGTTGAATGCAAATAACTGTAGCTGAACAGGTGCGCTGCTTGTCAGAGAATGTGTATATCGATGTTTCTAGAATCCTGTGAAATGCCGTTTTCTGTGACTTATGGATTACAGTGTTTGTTGCAAGCAGGATGAGTGAAAAATAGGGGTTCACTTGCTTTGTGGGTTTTCAATGCAGGTGAATTGAGATATTTGCCTGGTTCTTATCTGGAAAGCGGAAGGAATAGAGTTTGAGACCAAGTAAGACCTTCTTGTCTATGTCTGGAATTTATACAGAATTAGAGTTCGAGATCGTATTCAGGTTTCAGTATTATTGAAAAAGAAGCCATAGAAAGGTTTGTTTATGCCTGAAATTTATATACTCAGAGGAATATTGAATTGTATTTATTGAAAATGATTTTGATTGCTGCGCATTAAAAAGTCGGTGATTTTAATCCGGGGTTCAACACCAGTGGTGCAGGAGGCACTTAAAAAGTTTGATTCTATCTGAAAGTTATTTCTGAGGAGAAATATTGTTTTGAAAAAACATTTTTTTGAAAATTGTTTTAATCTTGGGGATATAAGGGTTTTTTAACTATATAGGTTTCAAATTTCAATGCTACTAATGCAGATTGTATATAACAGTTTCATTTTATCCAAAACTTATACGTCAATTTCTGTGTGTTGATCTTGTTCCCCATAATGTTCATAGGTTGCAAATGCTAATTGTGCTGTCGAATTTCTTTGTTTTACCTTCCAACTTTGTTTCGTGATTTTTAGCTTGCCTTTGCCCCTCCTGTATCAGATTTTCGTTTTAAAAATTGGCAGACTGGAAATGCACAATCCAAGCAAGTGCATCAGCAAAGATCTTTTTTTCCACATTTGATTCTCTGCATCTAAAAGATTGCATGGGGGAGGGCAGATTACCTTTTTTGAGTTTTCTTAAGACATAAATGAGGGTTTTACATGGTCCTTCACTTACCAGTGAAGTACCGGGCAAACTATAATACCCTGGAAAAGAAAATGAATCAGAGTATCAGGCAACCATGAGAGGCTGCATACGGATCTGGACTTCTCTACCCAAACAGTCTACTAAAACAACCATCCCGAGCCTAAACACGGGTCCTCAACAAAAAGAGGTTGGTAGGCAATAATTGTAACAGAGCTGATCCATTTTCTAGATCAATACCATCATCATGGTCTAGTGACCAACCCCATTTCTCACATATCACTGAATTTAAGCTCACAGGCCCCTGCAACTGTCCATCATTATCATATGTGACTGGAATCAACTAGATGTGTTGTTCATCATACTCCATTGTTGATAACTTTTTTATCTAGATGTGTTGTTAAAAAGTAAGGTTTGTCAATGCAATGCTCGCCTGCAATGACACACTTAAATGCCATATAATCAAGAACATTTCTTTCCAAAAGCTATTTTAAACTAAGGAAACAAACTTTTTTTGGCATAGTAATAATATAAATTGGTATGTTAGATTAGAGGGAATAGAGATGCAAGTAAAATCCGATAATCTAGCTTGAGTTGAGTGGGTTTCTAGAAAAGGAAAACAGGAAAATTGCTTTGGCAATGATTCTCTAATCTTCATTTGGCGCCACAAAATTTTGGTACAGAAATTTTAATAGACTGGTAGTAGAGGTGTTCTGCCATTTTTAAATAATATTGTCTCATTTTATTTTTTTTCAAATGGAGGCTTGGATTAGTTTGCTGAAATCTGATAAATCCATAATTTCTTTTTGCAGGTTTGTATTTGTACATCCAGATGGAGGGAGATGCATTCTCTGTTCCTGGGAATGGAAATCAGATGGATGGTAAGGTCTTGCAAACCTTTCAGACAAGCTTTAGTCAGGTGCAGAATATTCTAGATCAGAACCGCTTGCTAATTAATGAGATAAATCAAAATCACGAATCCAAGATCCCTGATAATTTAAGCCGAAATGTGAGCCTGATTCGAGAGCTTAACGATAATATCAGAAGAGTGGTGGATCTCTATGCTGGGTTGTCTACTGGATTCACAAAGACAATGGAAACATCCTCAGAGGGTGATTCGGCTGGGACATTAAAATCTGATGGGAAGCCTTCTGTTGCTTCTAGCCAAAAGAGATTTCGGCCATAGTTTTTATGTTCTGTAAGGTTGTAAAATTACCGATTCTTTTGTATTTACAATCTGTGAATGTGCTTGCATTGCAGCGATCACAGGCTAAGCCTAGTATTGTCTGATTTTAGAGGCCATAGGACAAACTGGTCAGGCATTGATAGAATTTTGGAAGAAAATATTTTGGAGTGTTATTTAATGTATGTAAAATTATCATCACATTTTGAATGGGTGTGAATGAAATAGGTAGTTTGCAATTTAGTAAATGACAATGCCTGTAGATGAGTAAGAGCTTTTATACATGATCTCTTAGAAGGAAGAATAATTCAGAAGAAAATAGATTGTCTGCAAAGAAATGATTTATTAACTGTGGCTTGCTTGATTGGAATTTGATGCTTGTGGATTCTTTGAGAAAACTACTTTAATATTTAAAATGGTCTAAGTCATGCATACTTATTAATGTCCTAACTGTGCATTAGATGTTAATTTCAGGATAACAATAATGAAACTGAAAAATTAATACTTTAATCATTAGTGATACTGACAGTCAGTACAATTTAATTTAATTTTTTTTTTCTGTTTCAAATTAATCTTAAAATTTGGTAAGTAACTTTCACTTGCCATGGGTTCATCCTCTTTAATGTTCTATGTCCTTCAGTCAGTATGTATTCTCATTTTACCCATTTTTTTTGTTCAATATACCTTCTAAGGGTTTTGCTTCTTTAATGTTAAATGCTTCTCTTTATACTTGTTTATTTGTTTGATATACTGACTTTCTTCTACCAATAATTTTGGCCATTCAGCACATCAGGCCCTCTTCTTTTGGTATTCCTGCGGGAAGCACAAAATGCTTGGATAATTCATGTCTCAAAATTCTGAAGCTAAGCATGTTGCCAAATGCTATCTTTTCTTTCTCTGCAACAGGGCTTATAAAATTTATCACTACTGTTAGCCTCAAGTCTAAAACCCATGCTGACTAAGCTGTTTTCCCCTTTTGATCTTCCTTTGCCTGAGCTATCAGATTGAAGATAGCAAGTTCTCTGTCCAAGAAATAGCTCACTCCTTGTATTTTCAGAAAATATCAGAAAATCCCAGGCTTACTCCTTTAACTGGACATTTCTGAAGCCTTTAATTGGTGCTACTATGCTTTTATTGAAAATATCCTCAAGGCCTTTGGCTTCTTAATTTGCTTCATCAACTCTATTATTAATTATATTCACAACCTTCCCTTCTTTGTACAAGTAAATGGACAACTTGGCTACCCATTGAGCCCTTGTTTATCATCAGGAGGAAGTATTGCCTCAGGGCCTCAACACAGGTTGTCTAGATTGGAAAAATACATGGTTTCTAGGAGACCCTACATGGAAGAAAGCATACAAGCTTTTTGTTAATGGAACAAAAGACTCCCACTTGAAAGGGATTTAGATCTTCCAAGGCTTCATTTCCATGGTCTAGGCTGCTTGGGTTAACTGGGGAGTAATTGTGTAGGGATGCCAGTATTTTAAGGCTTTACTTGAACAAGCACTTGTAGTTTAACAAACTTGCTCTCTGGATTAATTAACAACACTTTAAAGGAACATAAAATTTCAGGGTTTAACCATATCTCGTAAGCAAACACTACAATTGATAACGAATAAGCTCAAAACGACATTGAAATCAAAAGAGAAAAGAAAACCTATTCTGCTTCTAATCTAATCCTAGACCAACATCTTCAGAAAAGGATAAGAAGATCTAGGGGAGACAAAAAAGGGTCAGAGATGAGCCTGTTAATTTGATCTTTCACAATTGGCTGCTAAGCCTTCCAAAATAAGCAAATAGAAACCATCCAAGTGATCATAGAAATCAAGTAGCATATAGGACTCGAATTGACCATCATAAGAATAGACAAATCAGCATTAGTATATACTTTTAAAAAATGTAAAGGATGTAGCTTTTGAACTCAAAAAATTGCTTAAAAAGATAAATTCTTATTAACTGCAATAATAAAATATACAAATTGGCAACATTTAGATCATAAAAAGGAAGAAACATATTCAGTAAAATAAGTTAAGTATATAAAATTCTCGTAAGTTTCTACTCTTGGTAACTGAGAATGAAACCTTATTTGTAGGACTCTAGGCACAAATTACAATTCCCGAGTGACGAATCCAATTTCATCTTTGTGGTCTCCAATATTAATACCCTCCTTACATGACCATTCTATCCTCTAATAAGTCATGGCTTCTTAATTTTGATCCATACCATGGAATTGACGTTTGAGTAGCTTCTACAATTACTTTGGCAAGGCACATAAATTGGACATGATTCACAATACACCCTCGGATCTTGGTATGGCTAGAATTGATTATTTTAATCGCATTAAAGTGGCCTTGTTGGTTACAAAAATTGTTGCTCACATTTCTCAAGAATTCAACTTGCTTCAAGTTCAGTGAAATATCATTCTTGAAGGCTGATGAATCAATATATCAGAAAAAAATGAGTAATATAGGCCAATTGCTAAAAGTGTATAATCTCTCCTTTATTTTCGACTTAGTTGGACATAGGAGAGTGTTCCTAGAGGTAATGAAAATAGACAAATTGAAACAACTATAATAGTATATAATGCAGGCTTGGTCCCAAAATTTATAACCTCTCTTAAGCTGATAAAAACATGCAAGGCATGATTCTTTAAGGATAAAAATTCTCTAGCTCATTGGTGTTGTTTCCCAGGTTTATAATACTGAATTATGAACTGCATACAAACTACCAACCCCTAAACTATTGGTTAAAGATGTTCGTATCAACTGCATGGGGGGTCAAACACTTCCAGGACTAGTACCTACTCAATGGGTCACGAAGTCAAAATTTACTAGAAGAAACAACACATTGGAATAAGAAAAGTGATATGATATTAAACAATTGAATATACTTAATAATCCCCCTCCAAACTCCAAAAATCCATATGCAATAAGGAAATGACCATTTCAAAGAATGATTTACAAAGTTCTGACATTCATCAAAGCGTTATTACATTTGTAATAGTAAGTGTGATAAAAGGA
Source organism: Chamaecyparis obtusa (assembly GCA_027943335.1). Classification (NCBI taxonomy): domain Eukaryota; kingdom Viridiplantae; phylum Streptophyta; class Pinopsida; order Cupressales; family Cupressaceae; genus Chamaecyparis; species Chamaecyparis obtusa. Next base: position 2,533,369 of record BSBK01002759.1, read on the forward strand.
AACCCTAAGTTAGGAAATCCTATTACAATTTGTTTCTTAGAATTCTACTTGAAGATACACAAATGGCCAAAGAGACATTTAGTTACAGATATCTACTTCAAAATAGCTACTCTTTGTGATTTACAAAAGCTGTTCTAGTGGTGACTGGATTTGCATGCACTGAAACCCTAGAAGTTCCTTGGCACTTGTAGTCATGTGGAGAGCAGCAATGACTAATTGTTAATCAACTGATTTTTATAATTTTTGCTTGATCGTCTAGTCGCTTGCAGGAATTCATTTGAGAATTGAAGATTATGTTTTTGGCATGCAATGCAAGTGCTATTTTGTGGAGTCTAGAGAATACATGGTTTAGATCAGGAATGAGGACCAAAGACATTTGGAGCTCAACAACTTCATTATTGACAATATGGTTGCCCTCATCCTCCATAGTTGAAATTGCATTTGAATCCACACATGGAAAATGTTTAATTGTCCATTAAAAGTCTACAACACTACACAATAATAGGAAACAACAAAAAACACTCCATATTTAGAATATTCTTGGATTTTGGCAACTTCCAACTAATGATAAGGATATGGAGTATGACAAGGAACAATGAATATGCAATTTTGACCAAAAGGGAGACCAATTAGAAGACTTCTCAGATCAGTTATATATGATGCGCATAGTGAGGCTGAACACACAAAGGGGGTTAGACCAAGTAAATTTATGCATTGCAAAGTTGGTCACCAACATAGGCTTTGGTTGGGGAGGTGTGTATCTTGTAGGCATAGCAAGAATTTGGTTATGTCCAGGAGAAGATCACAAAAAGAGACAACCAAGACAAATACACTTCATCATGCCAATAGAGGTCATGATTGCACAAGACAAAACAGACATAAAATATAGTATGTACAGGGTGGAACCATCACCTACAAGAAGTACTGCTAATCCATAGTGTCATTAACCAGAAGCTTCAAAAGATTTCTGGCCAAACTCTTGATGTAGTATGCACTATGACCATACTCCTCAAAAAATTTATATGACCACCATCAATCATATCCTTTTCTTTTGAAACATTTGAATAATAGCCCTCTATGATCTTTTTGTATGAATACATATCTTTGGAGTTGGAACTCAAAAGTTCCCTATTGATTGACGTTCACTCTAAAGGGGCATGTCATGCTCTCTAGATGAAATAAAATTCTGTAGATCTTGGGTCATCTTAGAGGTGATAAAAGGTGGATTTATATTTGAAATTTACCTCATAGGCTTCTGTTTCATCCACACTTGCACCACCATCTTCCATGGATTTCATCTTCTCATTCCACAGTGCACAGCTCCCTTGGTCATCATGTGAAGATTTGTTTTTTAATGCAATGGAATATCTCTACCCATCAACATTCTTTTGAAGCACATCAACAATAGTAGTGCAAGATGTGCTACAGTGGAAAAGATAGAAAGGTTCGAAACAACTTGAACTTACCTAGGCTGGTGTATCTTGAAGATCTTCCTTGATTTGCACATATGCATTAGTTGGTTCCTCACTCCAAGTTCATTATGAATAGGAGCCAGGCATAGGAGGAAATTAGCAATAGCTTTATCTTGTTCATCATGATGTCCCAAGAGAAAGTTGGGATCAACATCAAAGAATGGTATGCCATTTGCGGTGTTTTGTCTTCTATAGTGTGCAGCTGTCTCTCTTCCCTTTGTATTCCCTTTGTATACCGACCTCTTCATCACATTACAGGTCAATTTGATCGTCATTTTCACCAAGGATGCAGGGCATGACTTGACTATAACAGGGAGACCTGGTTCCTCCATCTCATTGCTTACACATTGCACTTCCAAAGGGTTTGAGTGATTTCGCCTAATCATTAGCTTTTGACACATCTTTTCTTTTAATTGGCTAGTGTTGCATTGTTTTTCTCTCTCTATCACTTCCTTGCCCTTTGTTTCTCCTTGTTGCTGTTAATGTTTCTTTTATTTGATCTAGCAAAAGTATCATCACATAATGTAGGCATTTTCATGATCATTGGCTAATATTCATCTCGGACCTGCACTATTATTGCATCTGTATGGGTTGTCCTATCTTCACATGATGGCTTGGACTTATGGGATTTTTAATTGCATGAGATCGCTTGGAAGTTCAATACTATGAGAAGGCAACTCACACTGATTTGGATTGCTACTAAGTTCACATTAAAAGCCCCCAAACCAATAGTCATTATATTTAGTTTCTCCTTCCATGGCATCATATCCAGATGCATCATACTGATCATCCTCATCATTGTAGTGCTGAGCATAATCTTTCTCGTAAGGATGTTCTTCCTCTTTGCTCACTAAGAGGGCATTTGGAATTTTAAGTGTGACAAGTCGAGCATTTACAATCCAAGCTCTGCAAGAGGTTGTTGCTTTTCCTTTATAATGAGATACAGTATCTCTTCGTGATCAGCTTCTCTACATTATGTATTGGTGGGAATAGAATATTGGCCAATAATATGTGTTTCTACATCCTAATATCTAATTCAAATTTTTTGCATACTAGAGGATCTATCCTCATTCATCCTACCAATGAGCATACAATTTCTTATTACTTGAACATTTTGTAGTTTAATTATTGCCATTTGTTTTTGTCTCTCCTTTTAGAGGTGATCTAGCAATTTTTCAAGTTCAACTCCATATCTTTATGATGCATTGGGAGAAGTGGGATATGGACGAGGAGTATGAGTGTCATAGGATCTTTCTCTATCTCTTCTACTAATAGCCATTTCATTTCTTTTCATTTCATAATTAAACCTATGCATTTTTGTGTGTTCTAATTATGCTATCATATGTATATTTAGAAGTATATAGGTATAAACAATCTCTACTTGATCTACTAACTTTGTGATAGGTAGGTTTGCACGACTTATTATTTTGAGCCTCCTAGTTTGTTTGTTGTCTCCATGCATGAGTGGAAGCTTCTTGTTCTTGTTTGTAACCAAACTGCCTCCTCTCTGTTATCAAGCCTTTTGATGTGAAAACTGATTCCCAGTTGGTTTGAAACAATTTCACCACTTTTCACTTGGAAGAGACAAATTTTTGTTAGTAGCTAAAATCCAAAATACTACAAGAACTTGCTTCCTTATCACTTTTTTGTTTGTGTGTGCCTTTATGTTAGCATGAGTTGACAAGCTGCCAAATTACATGCTAATAAATTGATAATGTTGAATAACTTGGGTCATAAAAAATTAGAACTGAATTAGAACATCCCTGACAATGAGAACATTCAGTTGGTGTAAGTGGATGGGTGGCCAACTTGCCCATCTACATAGTTGTTGAAATTTTGAGTTGCTAAGGTTTTGAAGATGTCTTCCAATTGCCTCTTACCAAGCAATGCTTAATTCATCTATGACAACAACACCATTTTGTTGGGCCCCAAAATCATTGCTCACATTCCTAAAGGATTCAACTCGCTTCAAGGCTAAGGAATTGTCGTCCCTGAAGGTGGATGAATCATCTCATAAACAAAATGTGAGTGATGGCAGGCCAATTGCTAAGAGTGGATAACTTCTCCCACAGTTTGGGCTTAGCTAAACCCAAGAGATGTTCCCAAAAATAAATTCTAACAATATTTGATCACAAATGAAAATAGACTGACTAAAACAACTACAATAGTATCCAATGTATGTTTTGTCCCAAAAGTTGTCGCTAGATGAGGACAAACCTACTTCACATATAACCTCGATTAAGCTAGTGAAAACGTGCAAGACATGATTCTCTATGGATAAAAACTCATAAAACTCATTGGAGATGGTTTCTTGGTTAATGATATTAAATCATGAGATGCATAAAAACTAACACCTACTGCAGCAAGGAGAAACAAAGGGCAAAAAAATATTATACTAAATCATGTTAGGTGCATGGAAGGTCAAATACTTCCAAGATTGGTGCATACTTCGTGGGTTATAAAGTCATAGTATACTAGAAGGAAAAACACATAATAATAACAAAAGAGATACTAACTTGATAATTCTTCTCCAAACTCTTGAAATTCATATGCGATAAGGAAATTACCATTACAAAAGAATGATTTAGAATGTCAACACATTCATCAAGTTGTTATTGCATTGGTAGTCCGTAGAAGCAAATGTGTTAAGAGGAAATCCTAAGCTAGGATAAACCTCTCATAATTTGTTGCTTAGAAGTCCTCTTGAAGATTGGTGAATGGCCAAGGAGACATTCAATTAAGAGATATCTGCTACAAAATAGATACCCCTTAGTGATTTACAAAAGATAGTGCTCTAATAGTGACCAATTTTGTAGGAGTTGAAACCATTGAAGCTCCTCGACCATTGCAATCACATGGAGAGCAAAAATAAATTACTGTTCAATCAAATGAAATGATATTTATATTATTTTCCTCAATCGTCTTTTCACTCGTGGGAATTCATAGATGATTTGTGATTGAGACTTTGGTATGTAGTGCAAGTACAATCTTGTGGAATATGGGGGATAGATAGTTTAGACCAAGTGTGAGAACCATCAACATCTAGAGATTAACAAGAACACTAATGGTGGTATGGTTGTCCTCATCCTCCACATTCAAAACCTCATATGAATCTGCACCTTGAAGATTATGTACTTGAACAAATACATATAATACTTGAAAAAATAGTTATAAAAAGATGTCAAGGAATAAGTATAAGAATTGTAAATGAAACTTTGCCACGTTATGTACTGTTCACACTAATAACATAAAAAAATGAAAATGATTGCATTGAAATTTTGAAATTTGAACATTAACAATGGTGGGCAGAATTTTGGAACTTTGGGAACAAAGTGCGAACCAAGAATAAGTATAAGGATTGCAAATGAGACTTTGGGATACTAAGTGAATTTTTAAGTTTTAAACTAATAAACATAAAACATGGAAATGATTGCATAAACTATAAGAATAGTGGGTGGAGGTTTGGGGTCAAGGGGTAGTGTCCCTTTGCAAGGGTCTTGATTGTGGCTTTGACTATGAATATATAGAGTTGCAACAAGAGATATGTTTTATGTAAATTTATATGACCATGATTCATTTAGACTTATAGTTTGATAAGGGTTTGGGGACAACACCAAAACAAGGGTGAGGGTACCACTCTTTGCGGGGGTTAAGGGGTGAGAGAGAGATATGTAGAGAGATAGGTCTAGATCTTGGGGGAGAAAGAAGAGAGTGAGATAGAGAGGGGATAGAGAAAGCGTGATAGGGAGAGAAATAGGTTTAGAGTTCAAGGGAGATAAAGAGAGTGAGATAGAGAGAATGAAAGAATGCAAATAGGAGCTTGCTCATTCCTGAAATTTGACGAAGTTTGAAAATCTATAAATCTTTTAAAACCTAGAATATGCATTATAACTCCCAGAGATTTGAAACCACTCTCAAATATCCTACCAATTTATACATGAAATATAACTTAAAAAGTATAAGAAACACATATTGAAATGTGACTTATACTTAAATGTTATATTTCTTCGCCCCATCCTCGTCTTGGAGACATCCCAATGACCTAGAGATGTCCTTGTCCTGGAAACGGCGGTTTTTGGTGGGGGACTCGTGCTTGCGGTACACTAAAATGGTCATTAATGGTGCTTATGGGAAGGTCTAGTGAGCGCAGGGACCAATCTGAAAGAAATGTGGAAGTTTGAAGGGGATCAGGATGGGAGAAATGAACATGGAGGGTTTTGGTTCAAGACTATAAATTAGAATTGGATGGGAGAATGGAAGTCCAAAACTCCAATGAAATTTTGCAAACTTGGATCAAATGAATGAGTTGCGTACGTGGGAAAGCTTGCATAAAAGTGATGTAGAACTAGAGGTAGGAACATTCCAAAGTCTAGAGGAACTCCACAAGCTAGGAGGAAATGAGAGGTACAATGACCGTCAAATTTTGTGGGGACTCAATGCAAAAGTGAACATTGGAGTAGAAATTTGGATGTTCAAAGGAAATCTACAAGGAAGTCTTGTGGAGAAACTGTAGAAAATGAGAGGAGAATTGGATTTTATGGATGTTCGCAAGTGATTAGGCTTTTGCAAGAGGAACGAGAGAATGTGAGGGAAAAACTTGCAGATGGGGGCATGGGAAGTGGATATGGGAGAAAAGAATTACAAAGGGAAAATGATGGGTGTTCAACAAGAGTCTACAAGAAGGGAAGGGGGGTTTGGATGTCTAGAAAAATCTTGCACAAGAAGGAAATGAAAGAAAACAAAAGGAGGAAGTGGACTCGATAGAATTTGTGGAGATTCTATGTAGGAATGGAGAAGAGGATCAAAGGTGAGAGAAATGTCCAGATCCACATCAAGATCTCACAAATGGATTGGATTGAAGGGAATTAGGAGGAAGTACAAGAATTGTAAACTGTGGGACTATTATGTAGGATTAGACACGTGAACCAGAATGGATGTAATGCCCCGCCACGAAACCCTTAGAACTAAGGGTAAAACATGCATGAAGATATTTTTTTAACACTAATACAAGCATTAGCAACATTGTGCATAAGTATAGCATCACAATGCAAAGCAGAGGTCGCAAGGTTAACGATCATCACATGATCGTGCACAAGCGGAAGTCTTTAAACACTTCCAAGGGTTCCATGCAACCCCCAAGTTACATATTGAATGAAATACACATGCTTTGCGAATTCTCATTCAAGGGCTCAAGTAACATTCAACAATCCACATGAAGGTTGAGCTGTTCATAACCTCATGAGTCCTAAAGGTCAAGAGCACACCAATCCTTAATAATATAACAAACTTCATTTTAAACACCAATGGAAAGTGTTCCTACCATGATTAATCATACAATCTCATTGCCTTCTACCCAACATAACATCAAGAAACAATCATCATAAAAGTGACAAGATCATGCATCAACCAAATATCAATCAAAAGGCAGCTTATAAAGAAAATTGGGAAGAGATGCCAAAGTAGACAAAGATGCTGATCGCTAGATTCGTCAACTGCAATGTCTTAGTCCATAGACTTGGAGGCATATCTGCAAGACGGAGACGCTGATCTACACAAGCGCTAATTCAAACACACAAATGTTGATCCAAAGGTAGGCAGTTTTTTGAGACCGGAAAAGTCTCAGACCATATAGCGGAGACGTTACTCTGCAAGATGGAGACGCTGATCAGCGTAAACGCCGAAGTGCAGGTGGACACCAATTTGCAAGCTCCTTAAACATAGAAAATCAAGAGAAAAACCTTTGCCAACTCCAACATATGGCTAAAGTACAACTAGCTCCACACTGGGGAGTATCAGATACACAATATCGAGGTCAATTACACTCGATTGCATCAATTTACATCATATAAACAAATTTCAATGACTAAGAGTACAACATGAGCATAAGATATAGTAAAGAGAGAGCAAGGGAAGAAGTGATCCACTACACGCTGAGTCTCTCGATCATGTCCACCACCTGTATGTTGGTCCCCAACAATGGCTAGTCATGCCACCCGACCATGTGGCACCCTCAGGCCCACCTCGCCGTTCTTGTGAAGGTAATCACACAACCCAAACAAGGAAGCAAACATATAAGGGAATGTAGGGATACATTCATGCCAATCAATGCAGATAATCATGAGTCATGACAACATGGAGAACACTCAACATGCAAATGAACATCCATAATGCAATACCAATGCAACACAACCACAATACACCAAGGTGCTACTCACATCTACTGGACCTAGATGCTAGAGTACCAAGCATAGGGAGTATCCTTATCTGCAAAAGTCAATTTTGACATCCAGGGATAAACTGAGACAAGTCACCCGCATGGGTCAATCTTGACATCCGGGGATCCAAGTACCCATCTACCACTCATGACATTTGAGGATTCAATGGTTTCCACTATCCGCACGGGTCAATATTGACATTCGAGGATTCCAATTAATCTTGTTAATGTTAAAACCGTTCATTTTATTACGTTATCACTTTTATGAATTCCTAGATGTGTTTGATATGGCCACTTGGGGGTTAGGGTACACATGAGGAGCTACTCCCCATACCTACTCAAAGCACCTAGTCCTAAGGTTCGACTTCACAACAAAGGTGAGAATGTAAACAAGGTTCGTCCACTCAGTCTGCACCGAGGATGTAAATATCAAGCTTTGTCCACCTGGTCTGCACCAAGGAGAAGGCTAACAATGACTTGACTACTTGGTCTACACTGAGGACATGGGTATAAGTACTCGTCTACTTGGTCTACGCTAAGGATGTGGAGGGAAAGAACCATCTACTTGGTCTACACCAAGGATGTTAATATTAAGCAATTCCAAGCAATAACATGAGAGCTATCAACTTCAATAACACTCAAGGCATAAAATCGAGCATACACATACAAAGTGAACATGTCATAGCTGCTCAATTGTCCACTTTCCAAGAGCACGGATTCTAATGCGATCCCACAAATATCTCACTAAGAGCACGAGGATGGCTATCGAAGCCCAAATGCACCAAAAAGCCCCAATTTCTAGCAAAACCCGACAAGGTGTAAAAACCCCAATTGGTAATAAAAGTGAAAGTTTGGATCGTGGTATCAGTTAACTGGAATGTCCTCTATTCATTTTGACTGCACAATCCCATCACAATCACAACATACAAACAAGTCCAACATTCAAAACACACCTACATGGCGACAATCCAAAATTGGAGGTCACGCAAATTGAGGACCCCACGAAAACACCCAAAAATCAAACTCAAAATCTCGTGATTCTAAAAAAACCCATTGGTTCTCATATTCCCAATAACCCGAAAGTACGATAAAATTTCAATTCCAACATCATGGAAGAAAATGGGCAGCCTAATGGTGATAAATTTACATTTTTGAAAACACAAACTCACACACATCCACTTGGGCACCAAACTCAATAGAAAATGTGGGGAAAACATAGATATACATCTCGCTACTAGATTGCAAACAAGAAACAATCGAGAAAACGGAGAAATGAATTAAAAACAAGAGGCCCTACCTCGAATTGGAAGAAAATGCCAAAATGAAGAGCAAATCGCCCAAACACCATAGAAACGAATGAAATGCTCGGAATAATGTAGCAATACCGCCACGATCCCAACAAGCCTCTACCCACAAAAAACAAACACCCAAATAATTCCCAACAAGCAAAAGAGTGAATTTCTCCTATGAGAATGAGGCAAAATTCTCAAAAACCAAAGAGAGAAGTGAGTGAATTGAACTTCACTTCTAAATGATAAAGGCCTTTTTGAAAAGTCATTTTCCCCAATTAAAACAATTCGATTAAAATATTAAATCACTTAAAGCCCAAATATAATTCCCAAAAGCCCAGAGGATAAATTAAACCGAGGCCAATAAATGGACTATGCCCAAAGGCACATTTTGTCGGCGATTAATTAATCAGCATATAATAAGATATAATATAGCTGAGACTACTATAGATCACATAGGATGCACAGACAAATAATGGTCCATAACAATATGCAATGAAATCCTGGCTTTCACCTACACAGCAATTGGAAGTTAATAATGCAAATCAGATACATTGTTCCATCCAGGAACAAAATTGGCTAAGTATGCAAAACAGCCAATGTGACTATCTCTTGTAACCATTGTCGAGGATAAGACACGCTCAAACCTGCAACTCAAGTGGAGTTGATGTCTGGTACCTATTCAATGAAATACGCACACATCAAGTGTAGCTTCTCACAATATAAATAGCCGAAGCACATATGTAAATGATCTAAAATGCAACTAATGAAAGGACACTTTAGTGGAGTGATCATTCATATGTATTTGAATGTTATGAAATTGTTCCTTTTATACTTAATCCTCAGTATGCATCATAATTAAATCAATCCATTAAATTAAAGCATTTAAATAAACATTTTATGACATTTGAAACATATATCAGTGAAAACTTGGAATAACATATCCATCAACATGATAAAGCATAATATTGCAGATAATTAGTAATAACATCATGATAACATAATCAATGTTCTCGAATACAAAACTACACCAGATATCATCATAAAAGCATCATGTCACATTGCAGCTAGATCATCATGCAAATATGATCAAAATGGTATGTACAAGTATAATCTAACATCCATGTCAGCAATGATACTGATAAAGCCAAAAGAATGTACTGAAACCAAAAGCATCTCATAATGTCAATGCATAATCACATCATACGAATAGTCACGAAACATGAAAAGGGTCTAGCTCAGATCAAAATAATACAAAACAAGATGCAACCACAAGAGGCACTACAATGGATGGGCAGAAATATGTCCAATTGTCTTGTATAACTCCACAACTCTGTGAAATACTAGATAATGACTAAAAACATCCCATATATAGAATTGTATTGGAATTCGGCAACTTCTAATGTATGATAGGGATATAAAGGATGACAAGAAACAATATATATGCAATTTTGAGCTAGGGGGATCCATCAGGAGATTTCTCCAATCAGTTATATAAATATATCATGGGCATAATAAGGCCAAATGCACAAAGGGGTCTAGATTAATCAAATTTAGGCACTATAAAGTTGTGTATCAATAGACCTTAAGGCACAAAAGACAAGACTATTCACAACTAATTAGGACACTATTGCACCAACTCTTGAGTTGAAAGCCATATTCTCATCTCCTTTGACATGTCATAATCAATTAAATTTGAGAAGAATTCAATAAGACACCATCAGCACCATGCCCCTATGTACAAGATTTCCATTTATACCTAGGAAAAACAATTAAAATTAAATCTGAACAAGATTGTAGTCTCCATGACTAGAATTTTTCCATTTTAAATAACCAAGGCAAGAAAACTTTCAAATCCATCCCTTGATTGGTCATGATTGTACCGAATATGCTTAAAGGTTCAAATTTGCACCTCTTAATCATTAAAGGTTAGAAATTCATTTTAAATAATCCCCACAAGCTATTTTAGGCTAGATTTACTTGTATTGAGTTCATGACTTATTTTTCTTTTGAGGAAAATATGTCAAATCAATCCTTAGGATGATCTGACATGTGAGCTTAGCATGATTATATATGACAAGAAAACTGTTAAACTCAATATCACTATGTTTATCCTCCTTATCAAATCTTGGGGGAATCAAATAGGGATCATCCTAATACTTTACTGGGTTGGCTAAGTTTTGAAACATGTGGAGCTGAAGACAGTTTTTAATCAGATCTGAAAGTTTGACAGTTCCAAAATTCTTGAAGATCAAATAGGTCCTTTGGCTTTCAAATGTTTTCCAAAGAAAAATGGAATCTAGACATGGTTAAAATGATTTAACACAAACCTCAAATCCAAACTTTAACTTTACCATTCAATACTCTCAATGAATCATTTTATGCCATGGGGACACATGTGGAGGCCAATGGGATGGCAAGCGACACTTTTGCATTGGTGTCAATTTGCACAATTATCACTAGGTTACTAGGGTTAATAATTGTAGTCACCTTGGGGTGTGCTTGGTTTAAAATCACTGGGTCAGTTGGAGTTGAAACTTGGATTTGAAATGAAAATCAAATAACATACAATTAAACTCTTAGGGTTTCTGGAGGCAAAACAAGGTACAAAATTCTATCTGGGAGCTCCAAACAAAATCAGATGTAAAATCCAACTAAAACTTGATTGATAATAAGGCTTCAAATTTGGGAGAGACTAGGTCTCAAGCTTTATATTTTGAGGGTGCCAAGTGACATCATTTGGCGGAATCTGTGAAAGATAAGTGTAAGCATTTTGTTGATTTTGGGAAGTAAAGATGGCGGTCCTTGTGAATCTTTGAGAAAGAGAAGTCTAGATCTGAAAAGGATTAAATTGGATATGAAATATTGAATGTTTGGAGGACTCAAAGTTATATAAGTCTTATTTATTGGAACTTGGAATCATTTTGAAATCTAGGTACCTTGATACTTCAAATACACTCTAAAAGATGTCAGATCTGGAAAGGCAGACATTGAAAAGGCTAAGGCAAAATTTGGACACTATAGATAATTAAAACTAGATTGGAATCGATTTTGGTTTCTTGGTAAGCTTAGAAGTTCAAGTTGCAGAATATCAAGAAAAAGCTCTGCACGCCTAGACCTACTAACTTTTCAGAACTAGTTAATTCAAGATTTCATATTCGGGAATGCTCAATAGAAGAAAACTGAAGGGAATGGGCTCAAAGCCTTCCAACAAATGAATCCATCAATACAATAAATTTTGGCATAGAGTCTCTTTGGGTCTAGACTTGAAAAGCTGAACATAAACATGCACCAATTGAATATGAATTGGACAAAACAAATGCATCATAAGCTGAGATTGGGTCTGGGAAAAGAAACCAAGGACAGAACTGCAGGGTCTGATCAAACCAAGGAAATTTTGGGAAAGCCCAAGGTAGAAGATGATAGGGAAACTAGGGAAAACAAAATAGAATAAACAAGTTACAACATCATAAACAGAGATAAAACCTTGGAGAATATTCATTGATTAAATTTAATTAATCACACAAACTATTGAGAACCAAGTTTTATTTCAAATATACCAAAAGAAAAATGGACAAACATGAAATTGAACTAGGTTGCAAGCCAAATGTGGATAAAATTGAAAGGGGCCCCAAGTTCAAAGAACTTCGATGGGTTGTGATAACAAGTCAGAAAAGTTTCATTTTGTTGATGATACAAGTTTATCTATTACAATTCTTAGGGAAATCGAAGAAGGGGTCAATTGGTTTACCAAGCCTAGTCATTAGTGGAACAATCTGTCAACAACTATAAATTGCATGGAATCTTTATACACATTTCTTATAATAGGAAAAGATTGATTCTTTAAACCTCCCAATCTTAAGAGGGCTCTTTGCTTGTGAAATATCTTGGCTCTTCGTTTTAGATTAAACTAGGAAACAATAATTGAACAACTTGATGCAAACAAAAGCTTTTGCATTGAACCCATAGATGGCTCTCTCTCTCTCTCTCTCTCTCTCTCTCTCCCTTGCAAAGAAACTTGGACTCATCAACTTGGTGCTCTAGATTGACCCTCTTGAGCTCCTCAAATCCTTCTCTCTACCTCAATCAATGGCAGAAGAGCTCTTGCTTGTACAATTACATTTCCGATGGTAGGCAATAGGTGTTCAACAAAAGTTCCCACTTGATACATAGATCATGGTGTATAAACCATGGGACTGAAGAGGACTGAATATTAGTAAACTAACTATTCTTAGCCAAGCCTTCACAACAAGAGTTGTTTCATGACTATGGAAACACACAAATGGTACTTTTATTCAACTAGTAAGGGAGAAATAAGCAATTCCATTTGGCCATGACATCTTTTGTGCTTTGTGGGGTCTTGGTCTATCAAGAACTATCAAGCTTCTCCAAATAGGGGCGAACCTTTTATCATCCAACTCCATTTGGAAGGTAGGCAATGGAAATTTAGCCACTTAGGGTTGATATGTCATGCCCCGCCTAAGGTTAATGCAAATCACATCCTTTATAAAATCACAACATCTAAAATCACAGCCTTTCTTAAATAGGAAAAATGAGCGATTGGAATTAATGGGAGGCCGACCCAATGTCAAGGACATAATATTCTAAGCAGGCTGAGTAGCTTGAAGGAGAATATAACAAATAATATAATGAGCTGACCTAGGAAATTCAGTGTAAGGTCCGACTCAGAATAACCATAAACAAAATATGTTGTGACTATGAACAGAGGGCCAAGTAAGACTGGATAAATCTAATGAAGGGTCCAACCTAAAGCAAAGAGAAAAATAATTGATTACTCCGCCCAAGCAGCATAATGAAAAGGAGCGACTGAAAGGAAAGTGGGGCAGCAATTACAACAGATGTGTTTTTTCAAAGCTAAAAGACATGGCCTTTCCACTATGATGGGTATAAAGGGCAAGAATCATCATTTGAAAGAGGCATCCAGTGAAGAAAAGAGAAGCATTTTCAAGACAAATAAAAGCAGAATCTGACCTGATATTATCAGCCTGAAATAAATAAGATTGGGCATCGAAGAGCAGATCAAATTGCTAGAAGACATCAGAAATCAAGGAGAGTAATCTGATAAGCATTGGTGCTCATAAGAGCATTCCAACAGACTTTATCAGCGACCAGAATCAGATCAGAAATTGTTATTGATTGCAGGCAATAGCATTCTTGTTCATTGTGGCATGCATGAATATGTGTTTAGTATGTATGCTTGATATGTGCGGCAAGATAATGTTTAAATGCACGATTCCTTACATATTAATATAGGCAATAATTCAAATAATATATTTGATACATAACATCATATATATTAGATATAAGCAATAATGTAAATTTCCAGTCTATTCATCAAACAACGACAATCAATCATGGTGAGGTGAGGGAAGAAATACAAGAAGGGAGAAAGTGATACAAGCTTCCTCACTAGGTAAACCGCCTAATGAAGGATGGATGGCAGAAGGCCACATGAGGCCAAGAGGAATGGTATATCTGCTCTTGGGCTTAGGGTAGAGGATCGCTTTGGGCACCCTTTTGTAGTTTCCCCGCCAACATCTACATGGCTTGATTGTTGATATGGATTCAAGGGAGTCTCAATCATAGGAGGGTGAATAGGGTAGCATGAATAGGGAGGGCAGGTACAAGCTTCCTCACTAGGTACTCCACCTCATGGAGGATGGATGGTGGAAGGCCACATGAGGACAAGTGGGGTGGTATCCGCTCTTTGGACAGGGTAGAGGATCACTTTAGGCACCCTATCATGTCTCCTTATCCAACCCCTATTATGGTTGAACCTTGGTAATAAATTATATATGTTATAATGGTAAGATGATTATGAATATATGTTTTTGAACCCTAGAAGTAATAACCAATTTTATGAATTGTATCTTCAATAATTGTCTAACATGATTGCAGGATCTCAACAAGGATGTATATTGCTTTTACATTCTTTGGGTAAAGTTATATCTCTAACAATATTATGTTCTGTATTATTTTTTTTTGAATTTGTGATTCTAGGGCAAAATATAGGGTAATCTCAAAAGGAGACATTACATGATAGTTGAGAAGTCAAACCCCACTAATCTCTATTTCTCTCACCATTTTACAACATCTACAAACCCAGGGGCATATCCGCCTCTTAGATTATGGTCATCTATACCACAACAATCAATTCATTTGGACGAGCATCAATACCATGAGGCTCCTTTGAGACCACCCTAAGATATCTCACCTTGCTCAAGCTTTTATGTGATCATGGTTACCAATTAGACAAGTGATCATCACACTCTCCACATCTACTGAATGTGTGATCAAATATGCCTTTTGACTCCCAATCAAAAGAGGGACTAGTTCCTCTAGGTAACTACGTTGATCTTTGAACCTTGGATACTTGGACTGAAATTGAAAGCCTTCATTGGCTCTTGCACAATAGTTTATTAACGATGGACAATTTGCAAAAAAAATAACATGGTCGGACCCTTTTAATTTCCCTTTGCATTCATGTGGCCAAGACCATTCAACATCTATTCTTTGAATTCTCCTTGGCTTTTCAGATTTTGGTTCTAATGGTACAATCTTTCAAATGTTCCACTCTTCACCTAGACAACATCAATTCACCAAGTTCAACTGGAAGGTCTTCAAATATGAGATGAAGTTCTTATAATTCACTAGGCGAGTAGCACCTAACATATCTTGTGGGTCATCTAGAAATAGAGGAATTACAGACATTCAAGGACCAAATACTATTGAACAAATTATCAAACTAATTCAATGTCTCTTGGAAAATGGTTCTTTAATTCTCCTCTTTAATCAAATGGTATATTTTGAGTCCCCCAGTATAACTGATTATCAAAATGGTTCACATGTGGACCATCTTGTCTCATGACAAGGCAAGTTATTTTACAATCACACCTTGAGGAAAGTGGGGCTTAACTCCCTTGCAGCATTTCAAACTCAATTTGTATGGGTTCCAAGTAAAATCTAGGTCAAGCTAGTATATGTGGCATAATTTGAGAATTCACAAGGAAGCTTGAGAGACTTAGACTGACAACTTTATTGAATTGATTGAATTTGTGTATGGAAATCTAGATAGCCAAGAATCTTCAACAACATTGTCCATTATTGATTGAGTTTCTCAATTTATCTTTTCTTTGATTTCCAAGGTTTAGACACATGAAGGGGATCATCCTACAAACCTTTCATGGACTATGACTGCTTATGTCCCATAAGTGAAGATATGTATTTGGGATATTCACTTGGTTACTCTTCAACATAAAAAAGACAACAAAACTTATAGGGATGACTTGTTGTCTAACCTAACTTTACACAACTTTCATGATGGAAAGCTTCCCTACTTAATTGGGCATGACGAAGTTTTATTTATGATTTAATGATTGACCAACCCAATTCATATTTGGCCCTCACCATCCGCTCAAGTATAGAAAATTGGCTGTGTGCCTTGGGTTTCATTGTTACTCATTCCAATCATTTCTCCCTCACTTGCCCCTTTCCTTCCTTTCATATTTTACCCCATTCTCACTTGTGTTTTCTTCCCTCAACACTTACTTATCATCCCTTCTGTCTACTCTTCTATCTTTTTTCCTGTACCCATTTTTTTTTCATTTAGTCGACTTACTTTTACCCCACCCCTTGATCTCATTCACTCTCTTTCCTTCCCTCCACCCTCCATGTCTCCCTTCATTTTGTCCTTCTCCATGCCCACCACCTGCCCAACTCCTGCAAACCCCTCACGCATTACTCTCCCTGCCACTTTCCATTTCAAAGCAAGGCATGCATGTCTCCTCTCTGCTCACATCCAATGCTTTTCGACTCTCTTATTAGTGGATCCTTATTTTCTCTTTCACACAGGGTTTCACCTTTTCACTTTCATTACCATTATTATAGTTTGGTGAAGGCAGTTAGTCTCTGCATTTAAGTCATTCCTTTCCCTAGATTTCCTTGAGTGGCATGTCCCTTGAACAATTGGTCTATATGGCTGATGGATCCCTACAGGTGTGAAAATTGATGAAATTTTCCTTCTCAATCTAAACCCAATTGCTCATTTGGCTGACTCTACTGGTCAACTTCAAGTCTCCTTTCACTTTCAAACAACTTATATCAGAATTGTCATTCTCAATTTTGACGCATTTTCCGAAATCAACAAAACCCATTTCTCCGCCATTACTAATATCTTTTAGGTTTCTCAGTCAAGCCCATCCTCAAATCTAATTGATTATTTCAAAGCTAGAAAGGACAGATTTCAAGGACTGGGATTGAGGAGAAGCCTTAGTCTGAGAACCTAGTCTATCAATATTTCATGTTCTTTTGCAAAGAGATTCATTAGATCCAAGCATTTCATGTATATCTAAATAGAAATTTCAAGCTCTGTAAGAAGGTCAACAATCCTCAGTGGTGAGTACAGAAACCAGAAAATCTCAATGTGCCATGCTCATTTGCCTAGATGATGATGAGGATCGACTATCCTTGAAATAGGGATCTTCCACTTGTAAAGCTTTGTATCTTTTCACAAGAGGGTCATGGTGGGTACTGGGTACAAATAATCTTCCTTGGCAAGATATTGACTTTACAGTTACTACATTCTATTCCTACAAAGGGCCACCCTACTCTTTTATACTCCCTCACTGATATGCAGGTCATCTCTTCCCATTTTGCTAGTCATGCTAGGCCCTCCTCCATCCCTCCTTAAATAATTTACATTCCTTCTCCCTGTTCTTTCCTCTGCCTTCTCATATAAACAGCTTCTCCCATCCCTAACTACCACCATTCCCCTACCATAGTCTCATTCTTTCAGCTCAGCTTGGAGCAATGGCTGGCTTTATCCACCCTAATAATGCTACTTGCCTTTGGAAATGACCAATTCTTGAAAATTCCCTAGAAGTGTGAATAATGATGAAATTTTCCTTTTTAAACATTGCTCATTTGACTGACTTTAGTGATCAACTTCTTCAAGTCTCCTCTAACCTTCAAACAATTTATATCAGAGTTGTCATCCTCAAATTTTACACATTTTCCAAAATCAACAAAATCCATTTCTCTTCATTATCGATATTTTTTAGATTTCTCACTTGGGCCCATTGTCAAATCTAATTGATTATTACAAAGCCACAAATGACAGATTTCAAGGACTGGGATTGAGGAGAATCCTTATTCTGTGAACCTAGTCTATCAATAGTTCATGTTCTTTTTCCAAGAGATTTACTAAATCCAAGCACTTTGTGTATATCTAAAAAGAAATTCCAAGTTCAGTAAGGTCAACAGTTCTCAATGGTGGGTTTAGAAACCAGTAAATGTGCATTAGAAGTAGAACATTCTCATTTGCCTAGATGATGAGGAGGATCAACTATCTTTGGAAAATGGATCTTCCCCTTGTAAAGCTCTGCAGCTTTTCACAAGAGTATCATGGTGGATACAAATAACTGTCCTTTGCAAGATATTGACTTTACTACATTCTATTCCCACCAATGGCTACCCTACTTATATGTATTCCCTAGCTGATATGCATGCCATCTCTTCCCATTTGCCTAGTCATGCTAGGTCCTCCTCCATCCCTCCTTATATAATCTACATTCCTTCTCCCTGCTCTTTCCTCTGGCTTCTTATATAAACAGCTTCTCCCATCCTCACCCTCCACCATTCTACATCCGCAACCTCATTCTTCCACTCAGCTTGGAGAAGTGGCTGATTCCATCCAACCTAAGATTGCAACTTGCCTTTGGAAATGACCAATGCGTGAAAATTTCTTCCTCAATACAAACCAATTGCAACTGCTTCATCCAAGTCACATGTTGCACTTGCTAACTAATGTCTTCTCCTTATTGTGAAGGAGGCTCAACCAGCTGAACCAAAACTTAGGCAACCATGGCTCTTTGTCCTCTACCCGTATTCAAGTCAATCTAGCAATTCCACAGGCCAAGCATGCAACACCTGTTCTTCAACAGTCTTAGAATGTGACCCTCCTACGAAGAACCTTGAGCATCAACACACAAGACTCTTAAATCTAGAAAAAATACTCTATAATCTCAAATAAACCCTGGTTGAGAAAATCATCTCCTAGGCTCCTGCTACATCGACATCTTCCAAGAATGTCATAATGGGTACATGATTGGCAAGTACCAATTTTTCAGCGTACACCAAGCTCAAGGAGCAGTATGGTTCACTATAGTATAGGCAAACACAATTCAAAGTCTTTAATCTTCTTCCAGATATGCTTATGTTTTTTGGCATCTCTATGGATAAACATGGGATAGTCCTTCCTCAGTCTATGTAATATAAATTAACTTATAGTTTTGATAGTTATTTTCTATGACTTCTGATGGTTCTTGACCTCTTAGCTCTCTTAAGGCATCGTCATCCCTTCTGATTTAAGGATATTGGCTTGTGTGGAGAAGGAAAAAGTACACTGACCTAGAGACTGATTAAAGTATCAAGGGATGGACTATCTCCTTGCACCACCTCACTTTGCTAGCTAGGAGTGCTAGGGAGATCGAATGCAATAGGAAGTCTTGCTTGATTTTTTCGAGGTGTTTAAACGTAGGTGTTTTAATGGAACTTAATTAACCTTATAACTACAGAAAATGAACAACTAAAAATATTTTGATTATGGGAAATGAAAGAGCTAAGTGTAACGAACAAATACTGAGCTCCACAAGCTCACTGTCTCAGACGACAGCCTGAGTCTAGGACTACAACACAGTGCGCTGGTGTCTCATATGGATAGGGTACGAACAATTGAAATAGTATATGAAATTGCCGAAAAAGAACTATTCTAAGAACATAAAGTAAGAATGAAATAACATAATGATGAATTATGAATACAAAATAGGAATAAATTGAAAGATGAAATGATAAACAAGTTATGCGTAACGTAAATGATGAACAAGGATAGGGAAGAACCTGATTACAATGGTCGATGATGCGATCCCTTTGAAGCTCACAATTCCATGAAAAACCTGCACACAAGAAAGAAGAGAAATGGGTTGGGTGGCTATTTGGAGACTTGCCTTAGTCAAGTCCCTGTTTTGGTGTCTCCACCTCCACAGCAGTCATATAGACACGATGAAATCAGTGATAGATAACCGAATGGAGATAATAAAGTAAATACAATGCAAATGAGAAATAGATAAAAAGAGTAGTATGCTCTAAAGACTCAAGAAAGGGGTGAAAAGACTCCCCTACGAAAGAGAGAAGCCCAAGCACAGAGTGTGGAGCCAAAGTGTGAGAGCTTGAAGACTTCGATAATGGAGAAACCTGCAAAAAGGGTGTGTATGGAGAGCCAAGCAATAAGAATAATTAGGCAAGATGTCCAAGAAGTGCAAGTGAATAGCCAAGAAGTCTAGAGAGAGACAAATGAAGGCCAAATGAAGGTATAAAATGCATTCGGATGGAATCCTGCGCAAGCAAGCCCATCATTGGGGCATTACGAATGCAGGTTGACTGTTCATAACACTCCAACAACAACTTGCATGTCTGCAGATTCGCGGACGTCAGCACGCTGCATGGACGTCTCCACGGTGTGCACCTGTCCAAAACCGTCGGGGTCACGTGGCAAGAATCTTGGAACGAGCGATGAGTTGGCTAAAGGGCGGATGACGGGGATTGTGAGGATCTCATCAAGTCTTAGGCTAAGGTAGGGAAATGCGAAAATGGCCTTTTACACAAGGGTGTAAAATTTAAGCCATTACAACTTGATAACTAACTTTGGGCTTAAATTTATATTGCATCACTTCATGTTCGTCTTACTCTTTATTGTCTTTAATTTCTTCTCTCCCAGATGGGTCATCTCTGGATTTTTGTATTCATATGGCTGCAATTTGTATTTGTAACATTCTTCTTGATATAAATAAAATATTTTTCTTTTATAGAAAACTAGAGTTTTTAAAAAATCTTTATAGTTGATTTGCATGGTTATTATCTCCAATATCCATTATTCTTTTGTTTATACATGTTATCACTAATACATTTTATTCTTTTCTTTGTGGATATGAAACGCATGTTTGATTCTTAACATTGCAACTCTGCCCTTACTAAATTGATCTGCTTCCAACCATTGCTAATATCAAAGGCAGATCTTTTAGTTGCAATGTTTTTGATAATGGTAAACACTTTCAGTTGCAATGTTACAGCTATTCTTGCCCCAAATATTCTAAATGGAATCAACTCCTTACCATTTCTATCTCTATGAGGAGGCTGTTTATCTTCAAGATGAAAATTAGACCTGAAATCAGCTTGAAATGCAGCTGGAATAATATATCTTTCATTTACTTGTCCAATTATATGTCAAAGAATAGTAGTAGTTTTTAGCTCAACAAATTTCCTCTATTTAAATCGTCGTTGTAGATGTATCACATAAATGAATAATAGAAATTGTATACATCAGATTAGTTTAAACTTTAAATCATATTTCCTGGACTCTCCAAGACTCTCTGTGTCCTGGCGAGTTCTGAGCCAAGTCTGAAGGGCTCGGGACTCTGCAAGAACTCACTCTAGGTGAGACTTGCTCGAAACTGGTTTTTTTGCTGAGTCTCGCTGAGTTATTGCTGAGTCTTGCTGAGTTTTTGCCAAGTCTTGCCGATTTTTTGCCGAGTTCCGAGTCAGGCCAGCCTTGCCGAATCTGCACCGAGTCTGAGTCTCGTTTCTATGATTTAAATGACCGCATCAAACCTTTGTATGCTCATTATTGATATTTTCTTGTTAAGATGCTTATCTTAATGCTAAAATTTATCTATTCTTTTAGATATGATTACTAGATTGTTGTGACAATTGTACGCAATCTACAATTGGGTTTATACCAACGATTTAGTGTTTCATTTGATGAGTCAAATTTGCAGACCGAAGCTGTGATGTTTTTTGTAGATATTTCTCATGTGCCATATGATGCTCCAAGTTCGATTAACTTTCTGTTTCTCTCTATGTAATTGTACTTTTTCATTGCTTCAGCATGAGAGGCAATGGAAACTATATCATGATGAAATTTTAGATTCTTATTGACAGTAGTTCATCCTCTTGAAGTGTCTGGGTTAAGGACAAGCACATTGTTATGATTCAAAAGGAATCTTACTTTTGGCTCTATTCCAACGACTATAATAGTTCAGCCCTAGGTAAAGAAGAAAATTATCTACTCTCCATTGTTCGTGGCAGTTTTTGCATATTTTGGGCAATCTCTTACAAAACCTTGCTTATACCTTTCATATTTTCTATTCAAGGTTGCAGCCTTTTATCCATAACCTGTTTGAGAGCTCTTTTATCTAATCCTTGCTTTGAGTCCATTTTGGGTCTGTTGTTAGCAGATGTTGAGTTTGTGGAATCATGGCTTGACTACCATTGTTATGAACTTATGAGCATCCTAGATAAGTCTGAACTGAATTTGTAAAAGTCTAGAAAAGAAGTATTTCAATAAAATTCTGGAATATACTTTTCCGAGATGTTAAAGGAACATAATTAAGGGATCATTTTTTTTATAAATGTGAAGTACAACTCTGAACCATCTAAGCTTGCATGCAGTCCACTCCCAATTTTGTAGATTAGAAATGGCTTATCATATATCTAGACAGGGAAATCTTACCTAAAAATAATTAAAATTTGCTGTGTCTCAAAGCAATCTAAAAATAACTTAACTTTACTTCATGACAAAGCAATCCACAAATAATTAATTTTTGTTTAACCATAAAATGATTCAAAAATTTCTATAACATATCTATCTACAGCCATTGCATTGCTTTATTTGTTCTAATTCCCTAACAGAAATTAAATTGAAACGATATCTCTTAATAGTGCAACTTACTAAAGTAGAACAATCTTTAACCTTCATTTGTGTTGATATTATCTCTACTATCTCTTATTTGTTTCTACATTTATATTTTCACTAATATCATTTTTTTTATTTAGTGCTTGGTTATCAAACCCACGTTTGAGTCTTATTTCTCGTCAAACTCGTGTTGAACTCTTATTTCTGCTCTTTTCTTTAGATATGCAGGGCGGATTTTCCCCTAATCTGAACAACTGTTGCATACGGCTTTAATATCAGCCCTTACTGCCACCAGTTGATTTGGTTTTGTCCTAATTTTCTAGGCTAACGATCAATGCTCTTATCCCTTGAACTTCATGTTTTCCTTGGCAGACCACCCATATTGCATTCTCTGTTGTGGTTGATCACTGGCTCTGCTTTTCTCAAATGAGCAATTTGCTTCCTTGTCCTATGTCTCAGACTACATGTGGGCTTCATCCCAGTCACCGCGTGCTCAAACATTGGGCCAGCAAGCCACTTTAGTCATAACCGTTATTGCAAGGTGTCATATGCTTGTAAAGGCTCCTATTATTCATTCCCTCTCTTATTTTGTCTAGCCTTTTACTGAGCTTGGTTATTCTTCTGATAGCTTGGAAGGTTTTGCAGAACCAGCTACCCAACTCTTATGATATCACGTCCCTAATAGTGTTACACCTAGGAAGGGTACAAAGTTACGTTTGTATCCTTTATTATGGCTCTCTTGGGGATGAATTTATTTAGTCTCAAAGCCGCAACACGATACTCAATTTGTGATATTATTCACTTATTTGTAGTTATTGCTACTTATGCCTTAATAACATACAACATGTTTAATAGGCAAACTTGGAAATACAAACTCTGTTTGTTTATATTATTTCAAATATTTTCTGGTTTTTGTTGGTCCCACCATTCTCCAAAATC
Source organism: Chamaecyparis obtusa (assembly GCA_027943335.1). Taxonomy (NCBI): domain Eukaryota; kingdom Viridiplantae; phylum Streptophyta; class Pinopsida; order Cupressales; family Cupressaceae; genus Chamaecyparis; species Chamaecyparis obtusa. The sequence goes on from BSBK01002759.1 coordinate 2,557,051, forward strand.
TTGATCAGAGTAATGAGCCTGGTTTCAGTTGTTTGTAAAGAAACCTAATCCCATGGAACATGACAGCATGACGTGTCTTATCCTTTCTAAGGACGTTGCTTCCCATTATAAAACTGGAGTTTCCTTGCTGCACTATCAAAGTTGAAGTACACCAGCCTCATAGAACGTTATACCAATTGAAGGCTTTACTGATTCACTCGTGGTCTACCTTCCAATTGAATGCTTCACTGATTTACTCATGGTCTACCTTTCAATAGAGAGTATGCCTTAGGCTTTTCCTATATCCTAATTGACTTTTCAACGTTGGAGTATTTTATGTTCTGCCTTTCATTAGAAAACATGGTTCGGGCTTTTCCTATATCCCAAGTGATTTTTCTGAAATGGATATTGTATTTTCAGCTTGGGAATAGTCTATATTCCTTTGTTATTGCAAATATTTGCAATGACGTTATCTCTAATGGAAACTTCAGCACTGCTTCGTCTTTGTTTAGGATATCTGGTATTATGCTAAAGTTATACCGCATTCCTTGGCAATAGATAAATCACTAAGTGAAGCTTGAAAGACTTGATTTCAAATATTTCAGATTTCCTTTTAATTACCAAGTTTCCTCTGAAGGAAAGGGTTATGGAATTGCACCACTTCCATCATATACTCTCCCATCGTATACTCTCTTATACAATATGCTTGCCTGTTTCAGCCCAAGCATGTCTGGTAATGGATCATCAGAGAAAGGAGCACATAATTGGTTCTTCTTTCTTCATCCAAATAGAGAGCAATTACCGGGCACTGCAATTGTCATTTTCACAAGATAACCTTGAGTCGGGATTCTGTTCCAGATCACTTGTACACTGAGATTTCTTATTAAACATTGGGTTCCCCTACTTTTCCTCTAGCATTAATTTTTTGGCAGTAAACCTCTCTTCTTGATGAAAATGATTTTGCAGCCTGTTTTGGTATTGTAGCTCCTATTCTTTTTCGAGGGTTCAGAGAGATGCATATTACTTTTGCATCTTGTGGATGCCCCTTTGCTTAGGAACTTTGACCCCTAAGTTATAAGTCTTCACAACTTACTTGGAGGTTGTTCCAATCGATATGACAGGAATGAGTTTCACCGTTATTTCTGACAAGATTTGTCACCCCATTTTTAACTAATCTTTAAATTTCCTTAATACATCGTCTTGTGTGGGATGTTTTGTCAAACGAACTTGATCATCATAGGAATCCATTCAACAGTTGGGCCCTCAGTTACTCTTCCGATATGTGCTTCGTATCCTGAGTATGTATTTTAAAATATTACCCCTAGAGACCCTCGAAGGAAGTTTCCTCTTCTTTCCATAATCTACGATTAGGGGCCGTTTGGAAACCATTTGGATTGGAGAATAGTAGTAGCATTCCATGGTATTACTTTTCTTCTCACACACTTTCTGGACAAGTTTTGCTTCTGAACTCTGAGTTAGGCTTTGCACGGAGCCTGCAACTAAATATTTTCCCTGTTTTATTAGTATTGGATCAGATAATACTAGTGGCATTACATAGCGTTAACTCCTCGCACATTTCTGGACAAATATTGCTTAGAAACTCTGATTTTGCAAGGAGCTTATACCCAGTCTGGGATCTGCACAAGAAAAAATTGTCTCTCCTTAGTACTACGTTTTTTCTGAGATGGAGATGGAGAATTGGTGGGCATTTTTAAAAATCAGATTAACAGTTGACGCAGAGGTGTTGGAATGGAAGGTCAATTAATGTTGTAATTAAAAAATAACATACAAATTTTCATCCTTTTAATGATTTTTTTTGGTTTCATAAAATGAATTAAAAATAACATAAATATTATATATAAAAAAGTTATATATTAGACAATTAAAGAGATGGATACAAGACACATAGAGGGTTTTTTATGTCTTTGTCCCCCTTTGTCTCCCTTTGTCGGACAGAATTTTTATATTTATATACCAAAACTAAACTCATTTTTTTTTCAATTTCAATTACTGTTTTAACATTTTTTTTTTCTATTATTTTAATTTTTTCTAGAGATCCCATTACCTCCACATAATAATTCTAAGTTTTTGTTTGATGATTAAACGAAAAATAATTCAATATTACATTTTTAAAAAATTTAAATTGTTAAATTTTCTTATATTGATTTAAATAATATTATATTTGGTATTTTTATTTAATAATTTATATAGATTAAATATATAATAAAAATTAAATAACAAACATCTTTAAATATTTCTAATTCAAATGATATATAGCAATTATATAATAATTGATAATTTTTTTAACTTTATTTTAATTATATAAGAGATATATATTTGGAGGTAAAATTTTCTAGGTAAGAATGCTCAAATTTTAAATTATTATTATTTTAAATTAAAAAGGGTAAATGCTTTGATCCAAAGCTTGAACGGTGAGGTCATAAATGTGAGACCTCATCCCCAATGGGATTTGAATGTTGATGGCAAGAAAACAATAAAATAACTTAACCATCACAACATGTCACTATAGGTAGACATTATTGTTAAAGAACAAATATTTTAATTTTAATCATATATGTTTGAATTATTTTCTACTCTATTTTTCCTCCTTAGAAACATAATTTAGAGTATTTGAATTTTTTACATGTTAATTTAATTTATATTACATAAAAATATAATAGTTATTAATTTTAATAATATTTTATTTTTAAATATAATATTATTATGCATATAATTATAATATCATTTAAAAAAATAAATGTATAAAATATAATATATATAATAATGTTTCCATATAATGTACACAATAACTTTCATTCACAATTTTAAATTAGATTCAAATATTTTAATTTAAAAAAATTAAGAAATAAATTTAATTTTTTATTAAAAAAATCCAAAATTCAACATTTTTTCCCCAAAATAAGACTCAGAAGTTCAATAAAAATAAGAAATAAAAATTCTATAATTCTAAACTAAAACACAAGAAAATTAATCATTTAAAAAATACCTACCATCCGTTCTCACACTTCCATCAAGAGTACGAGCACAACTAGCTATGACTACACTGCTCCAACCTAGGTTGTTCTTTTTAGATAATAAACACCTTCGACATAATAAAACATTCTTATATATTAAGCTAATAAATTAAATGAGAGAATAAATTTGCAATAATAAAATTTGTATTAGTATATAAATTTTTTATTTTGTTTTAGAACCATTTTGAGTCTTAATATGCTTACAAATTGACATGTGACATATTGTTGTGTTAAGTTTGGTTATTTTTCTAATCCTTATCTATCCTCATTTATTGTTATCTACACACATTTTTATAGATTTCATCTTATTGTGACCAGATTGGCACATATCCTCACATGTTTGCCTCATTAAGGACCCCCACTTTAACATGCCCATCCCTAATATTGAGATTTGGCATTCCTCATCTAAGGTGAGATATGTGATATGTTGGAACAATCCAATATGATGCAAATCTATCGCAAACTTCAAATGTTAGAGTTCAAAAGACTAATTCCTATAATTCCCTCTAGTTGTTGGGAATTACCTTGATACATGTTTGTGCAACTATTTGTTGTCTTGGTATGTAAAGACATTCATTTGAATGTTAATCAAACTCCACTAATCATTCACAATCTTAGAACATCAAATAACATTCAATGGGAACCTTTCAATTTGGTAAACTAAAAAGAACAATATTTGCATCAAAATTTGTATTTTGGATCATTTGCTATTTATCAACACTCATTGAGACCTTAAAGCCAATTATTCTAGGGGGTCGACTTAGGAGAACACAAACCCTCATAAATTAACAATCTTCCCAATGCATTGCAAAATAATAGGAATCCTTAAGCACTGACATAGAACTATAATCACATGGAATTAGATCACAAAGTTTGCACCATGCCAAATGGGGGCCACACCTTAGAAGTTGAATCTACATGGCATAAAATGTACCTAGAACTATCAAATGACCCATGGAGAATGTTAGGCATGTATAAAGCTTCACATGGCTAGTAGATCAAGGACACCTATTTTTCTAATCAAGGGTACTAAGTTTTTTGAAACATTAAAGCTTATTCTTCATTATAGTTCTAAAAGCTAAGCTCATTCTTCATTTACATTTCATTTTTAAAATTAGTATTTGCTATTTAGATATTGTACATAATTTTGTTATTTAGTTTTTGTGCTCATTAATAGCATTGAACTTATAGATTTGGATAATACATTTAGGAAAATATATTCTTTATATTTTTGGTGAACTTGAGTTTGGCTTTAAGATTTATACCCTCATTATCTTTTAGGGTTTTGAAATTGTACCTTTTTATTGCTATATGGATATTTATATGTTATTAAGGTTTATGTTCCTATTCATTGCCCTTTTTTGTGCTTTATTATGTGATCCTCAACTTTGCGTAGCCTACACATGCTTGAATATTAAATTAGTATTTCATTTTCATAGTTGACATACTACTAATTTTCATAATTTTTAATTTTTGAAAGATCTATGGTGCTTTTCTTTTCTATTCTTCCTTGTTATAGTTCACTAATTATACAAGTTATTCATGATTCTAATATTCCCTTAAGAATATAGTCCTACTACGATTGTTCATTTTGACAACAATTTAGATGCTCAATTTGAGAACTACTTGGATGATCCATAAGACTATGATTATGAATTCTTGGTCAACTAGAATAATAGACCCCCCTATAGTTGGCCCCTTAAAATAATAGGGTTTGGGGTAGCCCCTACTATTCACCCTTTATATAATTGGATCCCTTACTCATCACCCTTATAATTGTAGGGGTAGGGGTACCCCCTACTATTCGCTAATTCCTTTCACCCTCTCGACCAGATTCTATAAGTAACATGCCCACCACCCTCTTTCTATTTTATCGGTAGGCATATGGGTAGCCCTTACTATTCGCCCTTTAAAATAGTAGGGCTATTCCAATGAATTGAGTAAACATATTACATATAAAATTTGGTGAAGATAGAGAAAGATTCTAGAGATAGCGACCTCATTATAATGTGGTGAAATAGGATTCACTAGTCTATGCATTAGGAATCTTAGGCTTATTTCACTTTTTGTATTGGAAGGAGAATGATCCACTAGGCTCAAGATTGTTGGAGCACAACTTGGATTCATTGGTCGTATCTTGGAAATAAAAAATGCCTATGTGATTATGAAAGAGGAATGCAAAAGCTAGGGCAAAGTATGGTGAAATGATAGTTTTTAGCATATACAATAGAACAAGTAGATTTGTAGACTTTCGTAGTAGACTTGGAAAATATGGACAAAGAGAAAAATGATGTCAAAATTTGGAGAAAAATTAGAGGGAAATTGGTGAGCGGATCAACACAAGTATGGGCCTCTTTTAATTATAGTAGCCTAGTCCTTTTCAGCTTCACAAAATGGGGTTTTATGGGTCTTCTATGCTCAATCTGAACCTAAATCAGTGTGTCTGTAACCTACCACCTACACACAAATAAATAAAATTTTGTTAGGTTGATGGGGATATACCTATGGCAAACCTTAGTTTAGGAATTAACCTTGAAATTGAAATAAATTGAGTTGGAAATAAAATTGTGTTGTCATGTAGCAAAGGCTAGGCTTGAAAAATAAATGTTTGTACCTTCATAGCCCTTTTTTGTGTTGAATTTTTCATGAAGATGTTGATGATGACTTTGTAGAGTTGACTTTAGGAGGAGTTGATCATGGATGTCATTATGAATGCTATAGATCTAAAAATTACTCTTTGTTTTCAATGCCTTGGAGGCTTGATCATTTTCTCTTGAGGATTTGAAGGCTTGCAAACTTGAGTGCTTGATTGAATTGATGAATCGCCTCCTTGTTGTTCGAATGAGAGGGGGGGGGGGGGGGGGGGTAACTCTCTTGTAAACCTCTCCCTAGAATTTTGAGTTTTGAAATTTTGGAGAAAACCAATATTGGATTAAATTTCCCACTCTCACAAGCTAGTTGTTAGAGGGTTTAAATTTGGGCCCTAATTGCTAGGTCTAGGTTGCCTTGGGCAACCTATTCTTGAGACCAAGCCACCCAACGTGACAAAGTTCTCTTGATAATGGCCAAAATCTGGATCAAAGGTCCATAATGTAGAGAAAAAGCTAAAATTTTAACCAGAATGAGAAGGATCAAGTATGATCAGGTATAAGAGGCCAGGAATGCTAAAATGAGGCCTATGAAAGCAAGAAATTGTATGTAGACATAATTTAAGATGCTGCATTTAGCCCCCACTTGAACGAGAGTATGAATGCATTCATACTCTCGACAAAGTAGAACATAGCATTGAAAAAATTTCATCAAAGTATTAAAGATAAAAATAACACCAAGCCTTCAAGTGACTTAGGACCTTATCAATCTAATAACAAGACAAAAGGAGAAAAACATGAAAATAAAGAGAGAGCAAAGACATGACCATGTTGTCCTTGTAAAGTTAAGCTTACTATGAGTCATGTAGAGAAATTAATGAAAAGAAGAATTGAATAGTCTAGCAAGTTGAGTTATGTGGTCAACACACCCTAAAAAATTTGTGCAAAGGATAACCAAGCAAAGCATTGTATGCAAGGAAATCCTCCAAGAGAATATTACAAAGAAAAAAAATACAGTTTTCTAAGTAGCCTAAACAATATTGACTGCAAAAATTGATTGTGCATAAAGTGTAACAAAGAGAAGAGTGTATGCCCCCATGTTAAAGTGATTGTGTACATCTTATTAGGACCAACCATGTTAAGGTAGCATACATGCATCCAAAAGACAAGTACATTGCCACTATGATATGCCCCTCAAGAAAGGAAAAAATCAAGGGCAATAGCGCACATGATAAAAAGAGAGCACATAAGGGATCCACTAATTGGAGTTAGTATGTGTGTTTGATAACTCATGTATATCAAGTATAATTATATTGAATTGACTTAATCCTCCAAAGGTAGTGGAACTATGAGCACAATGGAAGAAGAGCACATAAGATGAACAAAAGTCTTTTTGGGTTGACATAGTAGAGACCAAAGATAGATAGATCTCAATGCTTTACATCGCCCCTAATTAGACAACACAAAGGCACATTTATAACAATAGCACATGTATGGCATAACATAGATACAACATATAAAATAATTGAGATACAAATAGAATAATGTCACAATATGTTTTATCCCCTTATTGTATTGTGCTAACAAAGCAACAAGGTTCATCCAAAAAGAGCTTAATATAACAAAACTTGACAATATCAAGAAACATATCATAGGAGAAGCACATTATATACAAGTAAACACATTAAAGAGTCTATTACACGAGTGAAGCTAGTCAAGCATGTTGTCTACCTCTCAATATTTCTTAACATCATTTAGGGATGGTGGACAAGATGCAAGAGGAGAAACAAGTATGGTAGATTGAGTTACTACGAGTTCCAAACAAGGATCACGCTCTAATGATGAGTCCCTTTCTTTGTCAATAGGAACTAGGATTAATGCTTTGAAAAATCTTGAAGAAAGTTCATGATTGATTTCAATAACCTCATACATATCATTAGAATCAAGATTGTTAGCATAAATAACTTTATCGTCCATGCCATCATCTAGATTAATGACAAAAGGATTATAAATGTGATTTAAGAATAATTATCTTGCTCAGACAATTTTATCTTTTTAAGATTTTTTTATCCCTTGGGCTAGCCAAAGGTTGGTCAAATCAGATCAAAGCATATTTGGGTGTCTTAGGGGAGGAGATATTTTGGGAAGCAAGTTCACGGGCCTTGGCATGATGTCCTCGGCGTTAGTCTTTAGCACTATGATTTATCTTGTTTGAATGGAAATTTGGGATGGTTTGAGATCAATCAATATCATCTCATTTTCTTCCTTTGTAGGATGGGGAACAGAAGGAACCTTACTAGGTTGAGAGATGGAAGATGTTGGATGTTTGTAAGGTATAGGAGGTGGGATTGAATAATATATAAGATGAATGAAAGGTGTAGGAAGGAGTCTAGGTCTAGGATGAGGAAGTGGAATATCCTTAGGTTTGCTCAATTTTGATACCATGTCATGTTTGAATTTTTTATAGGATAGGAACCTAATGTATTGCTAGGGTTTTAATAGTTGAGGTGTTTAAGGCCAAAATAAGTCAAGGTTGAAGTTTCCATGACTTTCTAATGGCTTATGAAGACTATGATAGATTGTGATAATTTCTCCATTATGGGGGAACTTCAAACACTTATGGATAGTATAAGTAATAACTTTCATGGAAGTAAGCAAAGGATTTCCTAGTCATACTTGGAATCAATCAAAGGTAGGAATAATGAAAAAGGTCACATTTAATCATTACCAACTTGAATAGGAACGGTAATAGAACCTTTGGTAGGAAAAGTAAAACCATCATGCACCTTAATAATCACATCATATCTTTCATAAGTTTCTTGATGAAATTGTTGTGTAAAAATATGTTCTTCAGTAATAAGGTTCACCATATATATTGGGTCAATAATAACTCCTTAGGAGAGTTGTCCACTAACAATTAGAGTTTTGTAGAGGGCTCCATCAGGTGCCTTAATAATCTCCTTGGAATCAAAGATATGAAGGGTTCAAGCTTAGGTTGCTCAATAAGGTTGACAATCTTGTTAGTTGCACCACATGTATTATCAATGTCCATTTTTGTAGGGTTTCTAGGCTAAAAAATATTGATGGAATGGAAAGGTAAAGGATTGGTAGGATCAACTATATTGGTATAATGGGAAGGATTGGTGTGGATTTGTAATTTTTTGTTAGAGGGTGCTACAAATTTATTTCATTTATCATTGACACCCTCAATAGTTATGGTATTGGAATCAATCAAGTCATGGATAAGATGTTTCAACCTATAGCACTTTTTGGTATCGTGATTGGTTTGAAAGTGATATTGGCAAAAGGATTTAGGATCATAAGAATTTGGCAATGATTTAGAAGGGTTAATAGGTTTGATGGGAGGAAGTTTCAAAATACTGCAATTTTTAACAAGAACAAATATATATATACAACAAAGACATATGATAAACACAAGAAATCTCACCTCCCTTCACCAAAAAAAGAGAAGTCTCTTCAAATCTTTGTGCAATATCTGAAGCAAATCCAAAAGATTTTCGGATATAGAAAAGATTGTAGCAAAGATACTTATTGTATAGGGTAAAATAGGGATGGGGTCCTAGAACAATGGTTTGCACATAAAAGAGACCCCAAAACCAATATTTTACACTTACATGAAATTGTATTGATATGGAAAGTAAATGTAAATGACTAATGTTGAAATTAAGAAATAAAGGTACTTGCCTCTGAAAAAAAATCGGCTGAAAACCTTATCAAACGATCTCAAAAACTATTGATTCTCGCAACCTTGACCCAAAACTGCGAGATCTACAAAACTCAGAAATATTTTTCTGAGATGAGATCAAGTCGACTTTGACCCTCATAAAAGGTTAATGACGACCTAGAGATTTTGAAGGTCGACTTTGACTTTGTTCGTGGATCTTAGAAGTTCAACAAAAAGGGTATCCCAATATGATCTCATATCTAAAATTCTGTACCTATACCTGCAAGAAAAATGGTTTTGTTTGTTGGGAGGAGGGGTTTGCCTCAGTCAAACCCCAACTTAGGAATTAACCTTGAAATTGAATTGAAATTGCTAGAATAAACAAAGTAAATAGAACAATTCACCTTGCTTGAGTTGAAACCCTTGTGGAGGATTTGAATCCTTGAATCCACAAGAATGGATGAATGTAGAATCAACTGTAGGATGTCTCCAATCAATTGTCTTTAGATCTTCAACACCAACCTTGAATAGATCTTGAATTTGGAAGAGGCTTGAATGGAAATGGAGGAATCTTCAACAAGAGAGCTCCATAGAGCTTGAATCCTTCAATGGCTTCTAATGGATCTCCTTAATGAATTGAATGCTTGAATGCTCGAAGGCTTGAATGCTTGATCTTCTTGCTTGCACTTGAGAGCTTGAGAGATTGAGAAACTTGATGGAGAAAATGAGAGAGGAAGGCTCCCTTTTATAGTGATCTAGGGCACAAGAGGGGCCTCGTAGAAAACAATAATTAAGGGCCCATGACACAAAACTCTAGAGAGGTGCACATGAAGAGGAAATTAAATTAAAGTCTTGACACAAAACTCTAGGAAGGAACCACCCTTAATATAGGAATAAAATAATTAGTTAAGAGCCTTGTCATAAAATTTGAGGTAAGGCCAACGCCAAATTTAATTTGAGCATTAGGCACAAAACTCGAGAAAGGCTAATCTCCAATAATAAATTAGGAATCCTATAGAAATATCGAGAAAGGTCCACTTCAAATATTAATTTGAGAATTCGACACTTAATCCGAGAAATAGTGGCCCTAAAGAGGGAAAATGCAAGATTTTGATGAAATCCCGAAACTGGAAGCAAACCCCAAAGATCCCGGACCCTAGGGTCAAGATCGAGCTCAAACCTGACTAGGTCAGGATCGAGGTTGACTTTGACCCCATAAGCTCAAATTTGACCTTATGGTCAAAAACCTCAGGTTCATAGTCCAGAATGCCAAGAAAATGCTAGGAAGAAGTGGAAAATGGGGTAGAACAAGGGAAAAAGCCAGATCCAACTCGAGTATCCATTCAAGGCATTCGACATGACCCCAAACCACTTACTCAGAGGGCTAAACGCTCTTAACATGGAAGTGCTTCCATTTTAAGACGATACACTTATATAGACTTTGAATCTTGACTCAATCCTATTGAAATGAATGCATTTTTTAGTCAAGATTTGTTGCTTTCTAAGTGTTGAATGTTGGAGGATTAAAATGCACAAGAATAGCAACCATATTGACCAAATCAAATGTAATATATAATGGTAACCAAAAATGGTGCCTAGGGCATCAAATGTAGCTTGTAAAGAATGATAAACAAGCTCAAAACAAGATTAAATACCCAAGAACTTACCTTGGAACCAAAACGTTGAGATTTGATGAAGAAAAAGGGCCCAAAATGGGATGGTTTTGGGCAAAAAAGTGCCCTAGACATGCTGTTTGGAGAGGAAAACACATTCAAAAGAATGTGTTATTGCATCTAAAATCACCGCCCAGATTATTGCAGCTCAAACACACATGTCCAAGAGTAAAAATGTAATTTTTTGATGTCAAAACATATGCATTTTCCCTCCAAAATAACACCCAGCTCAAACGCATGAGAGAAAGGAAGAAAAATGTGTTTTTAAGGAGGAAAAACATGTTTTTTAGCTCCCAAAATTGTCACCCATGGAGTTTTAATGCAAAACGTAAGCTAAAAATAAGTCGTAATGGGCTTTTTTGGCCTCATAATATGTGTTTTTCCACTCAAAATCTCCACTTTGTGCTTTTTATTAAATAATGCCTCTTGTGGAGAAGTAATGACGGATTTTTTGGTATATGGAATAACATATATTTTTTTCTTTTAAAACCCGAATGCATCACATAAAGTCTACTAACAGGTTTTGCAAGTCAAAAACATATGTTATTGGGTTGAAATTCTCCACTATAAAGCCTTTAAGCTAAAAAGGTTTATAATAATGAGCTTTTTATATAAAAACACATTTAAAAACCCCACTTACATATGTTAAGTTACATATTTTTAATTTAAAACATGCATTTGCTTTTAAAAAGTCCACTTTTGTGCATTTGAGACTTCTTCATTGATAGTGAGATTTTAAAAGTGATTTGCATGATGATGATATGCAATGTGAAATAAAAATCCTACTTAATTGCATTTAAAGTGTCTCGTGTAATTATATTTATATGTAACTATAGTTTTTAATAAAATAATATGCAATTGGACTACAAAAAACCCACCCTTGTATTAAAATATTAAAAACTAGAGTCAAATCATCTCAGAATGATGTGAAATTTGAAAATGGGAGTCAAAATACACTTTACATATAAATAATAATTTTATTTCATGCAATTATCAATAAAAAGCCCATTTTTGGAGGATTTTTAATAAGATGTGTTGTCATACCGAAAAACCCCAATTGCAGCATGCCAAAACCTTAATAACTTGAGCTAGACAACTCCATTTGAGGCCTAAGATAGCTCAAAATGAGCGGAATTGAAAATGTCATCAATCTAAGACAAAAAGAAAAACAAAAACCAAACACAAGACCAAGAAAAAGCAAATAAGAAACTAAGTGGTGACTACCTATGGGATACGAGATGAACATAGATATTGCATGAATCCAAATCAAAGGACTATTGGAGAAACCAATTGACAGAATTTCAACTCGGTATGGAACATATGAAGAAATTAAAGAGAAAATCAAGTTAGGTATATTGATACCTAAGGCAATCAAGAAGACTAGTAGAATGATAAGCACACTATCTGAGAATCTAGGCATTGTTGCTACTGAAGATGAAGAAGTTGTTGAGCCTTCAGAAATCAAGGAGAAGAAGATTAGAGTAAAGAAAGAGACCCCTAGTCCAATCGGTGTAAGACCATCTACAAGGTCTACCTCCACACTGAGAGAGAAGTAGAAAGAAGTAGAACCAGTAGCAACAAAGACTTATGTTAGAGAAAACAAGGCTACTGAAAGGCATAGAAGGAAGTTGAAGTTACAAAAATAGAGTGATACTGAATTAGAAGACCTATCACAGTTTAAGGTTGCACCAAGTAAAAAGGTGAAAAGTCCTTGTGAATTGCTCAAGACACTTGAGAAATATGGTGGACATTTAGTTATGAAACAATTAAAGTATGACACAAGGAATGATGAGGAGAAGAGTAAGATTAAAGAAATTATTATTGCTACATTGCATAAGTTTAGAATAACACCAATTGAAGTAACACCAAATCTTGATGGAGAATTATATCATAAAATTGATGCAAGATGGACGTATGCTCTTGCCGGTGAGAAAGAAATGAGAGAAAGGTCCCTTAAAATCACTATCCCAGACCTCACAAAGAGAGGAATCAAATATACCTTACAAGAATATTCAAAAAGATTCTTAGTAAAGGGAAAGCATTGAGCATCATGGTTAGTAAATTGGCAGAAGTCCAAAAGACACTAATAATCTTTGGAGAAATATCTTCTCTATGGAGAAATTGACTATTGAAGGAGTCAAAGAACAAGAGGACAAATCTAAACCTGTTTACTTGAAAACACATCAAGAAGAAGTTATTATTAAAGATATAACTGAGCAAGATCCAGATCATACAATAAAAGATGATGAAGATGTCATGGCAACCGAGGCCATAGAGACAAAAGTAATGGATGTAGATGATTCTACCAAGGCAAGATTAATGGAAGAAGATCCTATAATTGTACAGGTAATGAATTTTCCTAAGATAGAGGAAGTTATCTCAGAGGTGACAAGGGAAGTGCATATTGTTGTTGACACCCCCACCCAGATAGAAAAGGAGACCAAGGAAAAATAAGAAACCGAAACAACACAAGGTTAGAGTGAAGATTCCTTAACCCATACCAAGACCACAGGACAACAACAAAAACAATAAAAAGAGAAAGAAAAGGTAGAAGAGAAGAAAGAAGAAAAACATGAGAAGAAGGAAGAAAAGAAAAAGAAGATAAAACCGAGGAGACATCTACACAATCAGATGCAATGAAGGCATCTACTTCTAAGGAAAAATCAAAGAAGTGGAAATCTGAGAAAGAGGTTGACATAATCCAACCTATGTTTATTCCAAAGGTTGATATCACAACCTTGAGCCAAAAGGAACTCTCTGAGTTCAAAGATTTGTTCAAAAGAAAAGCTACTCAAGATAAGCGCATAACAAAGAAGCAAAAATAGATGTTTAGGAGTAGGTAAAAGGTATTTTGAATGAGATTGTACCCGAGGCCACAATAAATGAAAAAGGAGATATTTATAGACAATTGAGAGAACTAGTCAATCAGATCAACCAGTCTGGCACAGATATAACCAAGTATATGCTGCAAGTTTGTAAGAAGGAGATGGAGACAAAGGTGATTGAACAAATTCTTCAATCAGTTTCTTTAGACAAGGTAACTCTTTCTAAATTAATAAATGAATTGGAAAATAAGGTACAAACAATTCTTTCATTATTTTAGTAGATTTGTTTGATTTCCAATTTCACCAAGGAGATAAGAGAAAAAGATAATAATGTGGAAAAAGAGCTCACTAAGCAATTATCCAAAATTTCCATCGAGCCTAAGTCTATAACAGAATACTATGAGAGGTTGAAGCACTTGATGGGAGTGCAATATGAGTTAAGAAAGGAAGAGAATCAAATCAGAATGGATCTACTTGAACTCCAAACAATTTTGATACCACATATAGAATCACTACAAAGACAGATTCACAAGGCATAGGATCTAGTTAGCACACCAGATGTTAGTGCTATGAATAGTATAGTAAGTATAACTGCATATTTAAGCAAGAAAATCATAGTGTTGCAGACACTTAAGGAAACATGGAAGACATCACTCAAGGATGCACATGATAAGTACTGTGTGCAGAGTGAACCTAACCCATTCGGAACAAGCGTAGACATTCAAACATTAGTTAATCAAAGTCTAACAACATATAGAGAAAACTATTCGCAAAGACATTTAGATAGAACCGAAACGGGAGCACCCTATCACCGTTTGATTTGTTCTTGATTTAGGGATGTGGGTGTGCTCTCAAAACACTTGGAGAAATTCCCTAATGGAGATTAGAAAAGAATGTGATGGATTAGGGACCATAAGAACCCCATAGTGGCACAGAATCAGGTATAGTTCACCTGACTTGCCCCTAAAGCCTTAAGGATCCTAATGAAGATGAAATGCAAACTAGGCTACAAATGATTAATCTAGAGTTGATTTTAATCCAAATGAAACATGATATGATGCTGAAATGATTAGAAAAGCTTAACAAAGAACTAAATTCAATCCATTAAGCTATTCTAAGATGATCTATAAAAGCATAAAATAGAGTTAATCTAACAAATATGATTAAAAACTTAAGATTTAGGAGTAATCTAGAATTATAAAACTACTATGAAATGGTTATGTGAATTGGTGAATTTCTCTAAGAAGTGAGGGTATTTATAGGATTTGAGGAAGGGCTTGGGTTAGGTAGTGGAATTAGGGTCGGGGTCAAGGTTTGGGGTAGAGTTTGGGGTAAGGTTAGATGGATAAGGGTTAAGGTTGCTCACACATGTGTGAGCAACACTAGGGAAGTGTGCATAGGGAACCAAGTGGAAAGAAGAGTCATGGTCCTCATTTATGAGCTTGCAAGAGCCTTAAAGAGTGTGTAAGAGGCCATTAATGAGTCTTTAAGGCTCATTAATGAGGTGGTTTTACCAAAAGTCAAAGAAGACTAGTTTAGGCTAAGAAATGTAGGAATCACCTCCTAAGTTGGTTTAGGAAGGGTTTAGGAAAGTTTAGGAAAGTCTAGGAAAGTCTAGAAGATTCTAGGATTTTGAGGGATTAAATAAATATAAAATTTATTTAAGGAATGTGACATCATTTATTAAATAATGATTCAATAAATTGGGGAAAATTACTCAAATTTGATTTAAGTGGTTTGGGGAGGGATTTTTTAATTAAATGTGTCTAATTAAAATAGGAGGAATTAATGGCATAAAAGTAAATAAATTAATTAACAAATGATGATGTCATCAGGGGTTTTTAAAATAAATAAAAAATTATTTTGGTAAAGGCTTTTTAGATGTCTAAATGTGTCTAATTAAAGTAGGAGGAATTAATGGCATAAAAATTAATTAATTAATTAACAAATGATGATGTCATCAGAGGTTTTACAAAATAAAATATTTTATTTTGGTAAAGGCTTTTTAGGTGTCTACATTTTGCCCCTCTTTTATGCGATGCCACAAGTGGCGTGGCATCAAAAATAAGAAAATAAGATGCCCCAAGCTAGAATAGAGGATAAGGGGTTGTGCCCCCTCGAGAAAATAATGCAAAGAGGAAACGTTGTGGAATTTTCTTGAAAAGAACACAAAAAGGAAGGGAAGAAAGGAAAAGGATGAAGGAAGAAGGGAGAATTAACAACCAAACTTCCAAGAGCAAAGAAGGATGGATGCAATATGAGGTGAAATGTAGGATGTAGGATGTAGGATGTAGCTATATGAAAGATACAAGATGCAAGATTAATCTATATGATGCAGGATGGGGGATTTGGGGAGCTCCAAGTGTAAATGTGGAGAGCACAACCTAGTTTGATATAGCAACATTAGAGGCCTGCCAAGGTTACTAGGAACATAAGGCCTTGTTACCAGCGTTGCATAGGAATGACACGAAAAAAGATACGCAAGGTTGCCCCAGCATCATGCATGAACCCAAGAGGAAGCATGGTAGAAATGATGCTGGAGAAACCACAAACAAACAACATTTCCCAAGTGCACCATGTAACCCAGAGGATCACATGGGAACCATGCAAGGGTCATGTTCGATTGACTCACAAGCAGAAGCAAAAGATCAAAAAGACCTTGCCACAAATTGGCCTTAGTCATAGTGCACCATGATACAAAGGATCGTGGCAACTTTGAGGAGAGGAACAATGAGAAGCTGTAGAAGATTAACAAGATCCAAAGGACAAAATCCAAGACCAAAATGATAACTCCAAAAGACATCCCTTGCCAAGGAGAGAGATTGATGTGATTGATGGTGGGAAGATTTGGTTTGAGCATGTGGAAGGATACATTGACACGGACCTGGGTTGATTGGTGGAAGATTAGGTCAGATGGGAGGAAGGATACATCCTCAAGGACCTGCTGATTGATGAGGAGAATGTGTGTTGTTCACTAACAAGTGACAAATTAAAGAATAATCATTGTGATTAAGGATTGTCAACAAAAGATGTTGCGAAAGTACAAGGCTGGATGGGACAAGTTATCTCATCAAATGTTGTTGCAGGATGGACGAGGATATGTACAACAAAATAGGATGATATGTACAATAGATGAGAAGAGATTTACATTGGATATGTATAGAAGCTCAGGGATTTAGAATAGAAAGATCTCGATATATAGGATATATATAGGAAGGATTGTGCTATACAAGATATATACAAGAAGATTAGGATTGGGGATAGGATCTTAATGCTACATTGGATAGACTTGAGGATAGAACACCTTGGGATGAAGGGCTCGTGGTGGGGATGGGGATTGGATAAAGAGGACTGGGATTTGGGATGGGGGGATGGGAGTTTGATAGATAATGACTCAGTCCTCTATGTATGGTGCCTGTTTCTAGGTTTTCACCAACATACTTGTCCAGGGCACTTGAATTGCCAAGTTTTCACCATTGGATTATTATTTTTCTTTGCTTCTTTTTTTCTTTGCTTTTTAAATTTTTTTGTATTTTTTTGGATTTTCCAATTTTAATCGATTTTCTGAATATGGAGGATCTGGTTCAGGCATAGAACCTCTTCAGATGTATGATGTTGATAGAATCATGCAAGGGCTCACCTTCTAGTGTAGATAACTGATAGGCTATGAAGCCAAAGCATGTTGTGATAACATAGGGGCCCGACCAAGTAGGTTAAAACTTGCCCTTTTTCTCTCGGTGTACTTGCACTTTCTGATTTTCCTTTAGGATCATGTTTCCCACTTGAAAATATCTTGGATGGACCCTTTTTTTATAACTTCTTTTGAGTCAATTTTGGTATGCAACTAGGTGATCATATGCTTGTTGTCTCTTTTCATCTAACAAGTCCAGCTGCGTGTGTGTGTATGTTTAACACCTTCATGAAATTAGGATAATCAACTACAATTCTAGAAAAATACAATACAAATTTAAGCTAAGAATTGAAATTAACATCCATGACATCTCATGGTTCTCTATCCAAGCTTGGTAAGTAGAGCTCTCAGCTTATTCTCTACTAGTGACAATCCTAGAATGAGAAAATGATAGTACAATGCTTAATTTAGCTCTCAAACTCTCAAATGTGATACAAGAATCAATTCAAATGCTCTTAATTGCTCATAAATTTCCTATAGTAATGATGCTATGAAAATGAATTCTCTAGTATATTATGCTCTCAAAATGACTCTTATTTATAGTAAATTCCCAAGGGTAGGGGGTAGAGTTATTTAATCATGATTTAGCCTTGGTTGAGTCAAAAACTTTGAAATGTTTTTAAATGGGGGGACAATTTAAATGGTTGTCTCAAAGGTTTGGACAAAAAGACAAAATTGAGTGGTTGAGATTCAAAGTTGAAATGTGTGATTGAGATTCAACTATTTTGGAGTGATCCATGTGCTTTTGTTCTCAATTCTCATTGGTTGCTCAATTTTTGTTGAAAGATATAGGATTAATTAAATTCCATTAATTAATCAAATTAGCCATGTAAGGGAATATGTTCAATTTGATTTTTGATTTAACAACTATACAATTAATTGATTAAAATCAATTATATAGTGTTTTTCACCTCTTTAAGCTTGTATTTAATTATTTAATGCCATTATTTGATTTTTCCTTTCATTTAAATGATTTTGTCCAATTTTGATTAATAAATATCTATTTAAAATTGATTTGATCCATTTTGATGAGAATTAGAGCATTTTGTTAAGATTTTTATATTTGAATGGTTCTAAGGCACTTGCCCAATTTTTGGTGTCTACACTACATGAGACATGCCACATCGTCATCTTCATCAGTGGTATAGTTCTTTATGGACACATGCAATGATGGGAGCTCGACCTCAATGGGTAGAATGGCTTCGACACCATATACAAGGGAATATGGGGTGGTTCCTATGGGAGTGCGATAAGAAGTACGATAGGCCTAGAGGGCGGGATTTATTTGGGGGTTCCAGTCATGACCAGAATCATTGAAAACCTACTTGAGGATTTTCAAGATAGTTTTATTGGTTGCCTCAGCTTGGCCATTTCATTGGGGGAAGTATGGATTGGAGAAACGATGGTGGATGTGGAGTCTGGCACACAGATCATCCACATGTTGGTTTTCAAAAGGTGTGTCATAGTATGTGAAGATGGTAGATGATATGTTGAAGTGGTAAATGATGTGGTATAAGATGAACTTGGATATTTGGATGCTAGTAGTGAGGGTGAGCAGAATAGCTTCAACCCACTTTGTGAAGTACTCTATGGCTATTATGATATACTTATGTCCATCTGAGGAAAGGGGAGTGATTAACCCAATGAGGTTGAAGCCCCAACATGAAAATGGCCAAGGTGGCGCAATGGGCTGAGAGTCTTGTACTGGTGCATGAATCAGATTTGCATGCTGTTGACATGGTAGACATTTCCTGACAAATTCACAAGTGTCATGTTCCATTGTAGGGAAATAGTACCTGACTCAAAGCAACTACTTTTCTAGAACCATGCCACTCATGTGGACACCACAAATTCTAGTGTGGACCTCTTGTAAAGCCAGGACGGCTTCGTTTGAATCTAAACACCTATAGAGAATGTTATGATATCTTCGACGATAAAGGGTGTTGGCTACAAGAGTGTAATGGGAAGCTCTTCGAATTAGGTTTTGGCATTGGGTGTTGGTGAGATGGGGAGATATGATACCATTTTTTAGATATGCATGGATGTCATGGTACCATGGGGACTGAGGATCAACCAAGACACACACCATTTTTGAATCGGCATTCTCATAAGCATACGTGTGTAGTTGCTCGACTAAGAATGTGTACTATGATGTGTCATGAGGGACTTCCAATAAGGATCCGATGGTCACCATTGCATCAGCCACTTTGTTCTAAAGCCTTGATATCTACGTGAACTATAGATTAAGGAAATGCTCTTTCAGTCTATCCACTAGTTCTTTGTAGGGTAGCAGCTTGTCGTCCTTTGTTTTAAATTCATCTAGGACCTGCTTGATAATTAGCTATGAATCTCCAGACACTTGTAGTTCTGTTATATTCCATTGGATGGTGGTTTTGAGGCCTGAGATGAGTGCCTCATATTCTACAATGTTATTAGTATATAGGAATCCTAATTTGAATGATTTTGGAATAGAGTCACCTTAAGGTGTGACAAATAGGATTCCTGCCCTTGATCCATGTGACATATAGGATCCATCAAAGTATAGCTTCCATATGGGTTGTTCTTTGATCATACATAGATGCTCATCAGGGAATTCCATGATTAGTGGATATGCATCCACCAGAGGTGCTTCTACTAGTTGATCGACAATTACTTTCCCTCTAATTTCTTTTCGATCTTTGTACTAGATGTCAAACTTGTTGAGTAGCATAACCCATTTTTCCATACAGCCTATGAGAGTTATCCTAGATAGTAGATACTTGAGTGGGTCCACCTTTGAGATGAGCTTGATTGTGTGGCTGAGCATGTAATGTCTAATCTAGTGAGTGGTGAAGACCACTACAAGGCATGCTTTCTCCATTAGTATATAATTGAGCTCATAGCCAACTAGAGTTTGACTAATATAATAAATATCTCTCTCTTTGTTGTCATCATCATGATGTGCTAAGAGTGCCCCCAGTGCTGTAATGGTCACTGAGATGTAGAGTATGAGAGGGCATCCTGAAACTGGTGGTACAATGATGGGAGAGTTGGCTAGATACTCTTTTAGCCTTTCAAAGCTTCTTTGATAGATAGGATCCCATTTGAAGCTTGTGTCCTTGTAGAGCAGATGCATGAAAGGTTGGCATTTGTCTACCAGTTGTGATATAAATCAGCGCACTGAGTGAAGCTTTCCTTGTAGGCTCCTAAGTTGCTTGAGTGTTCTAGGAGGAGGCATTTTCGTAATGGCTTTGACCTTTTGGAGATCAATCTCTATGTCACGTCGTGATACTATGAAGCCTAGAAGCTTTCCAGATGTTACACCAAAGACATACTTCTTTGGATTCAGCTTTAAGCCATAATGTTGGAGACGATCAAACACACTTTCAAGGATGTCTAGGTGTTTGCATCGTGTCTTAGATTTTGCAAGAATATCATCCACATAGTCTTCCAAGATCTTGTGTATCATGTCATGAAAGATGGTTTTGCTCGTTGATAAGTGGCTCCTGCATTTTTTAGCCCAAATGGCATCATGTTGTAGCAGAAGGTACCTCATGGTGTGGTGAATGTTGTTTTGTGTTGATCTTCTTCTGCTATTCGGATCTAATTGTATCCTGAGAAGCCATCCATGAGTGACAACATCTCATGGCCCACTATAAAATCTACTATCATGTCTATGTTAGGTAGCAGAAAATCATCCTTAGGACATGCTTTATTTAGGTCCCTGGAGTCAGTACATATTCTTATTTCTCTGGAAGGCTTAGTGATAGGCACCATGTTGGAGATCCACTCTGAATAATCTATAGCTCTGATGATCTTGGCATCGAGGAGCTTTTTGAGTTCTATTTTTACCAATAGGGCTACCTTCAGATGCATCTTGCGTAGCTTCTGCTTTACTAGCTTGACATTGGGATCCACTGCAAGATTATGCAGAATTAGATTTGGATCAAGCCCAGGCATATGTGCATATGACCATGCAAAGTTGGTGGTGGCTTTATGGAGAAGTGCAGTGAGAGCCATTTCTTCACCCTCAGTTAAAGATGTTACAATGTAGGTGATTCTCTGGCATTCTTCTATGCCCAAATTAATTGGCTTGGTTTCCTCAATGATGATAGGCGACTGCTTGGGTCTGTAATCCTGGATGGGAGGAAGAGGCAAGTCTCCATCTTCTAGCACCTCAAAGAGGTTTTCACCAGAAGATACGCCCTTTATTTTCTCTTTTTTACAATTGGAATGTGCCCCAAAGGGGTTTTCACACAAGGACTCATTATTTTCTATTTCTTTTTCAATTTTGCAGCTAGAGCTTGCCTCTTCCCCAAAATATCCTTTACGGTCAAGCTTGCAGACATGAACTAATTCCTAATGTTGATCTCCTTGTTGGTCTAATGTTCCCATAAACCTTAGGAGTGCTTGTGTGCTTTGGAACTAGTCGATATGTGTAACGCTTGTTTGATCCCATTCTATGAGTTTGGGGTGGATGAGGAGAAGTTCTATGACGTTAATGGCAAGTTGATGGAGGGCAGAAGCATCCAGGAGGGTATCATCATTGAAGATGTCATCATATGATTTCTTTTCTTTCTCTTCAGGGATGTGTTTGATCTCTATGAGGTCATCATGGCTATTCAAGAAGGGAACATGGGTCAAGTTAGTGCCCCCAATCACAATTTTGGGTTCTCCTGTACGTAGGTGAGGGGTATTAAAGCCAAGACCTTGATGCTTTGGATACTTTGAGGCTTTGATTGGATATTTTCTTCCACCTTCTTGTGGTCCTAGACCACCGCCTTGGTATTTCCTTTGTTTTGTGGCATACTTGTGTGATTGTGGATATGTTTCTTTGAAGTAGCCAATAAGTTCAGTGTCAGGTGGTGAGGGATCTTTGTACAACCACCGATTGATGTCAAGGTCCATCTCAAGGCTATCTATATTTCCATGGGAAACAAAATTCATTGGTCCCAATTGCTTGATCTCATGCTAGACTTAAGTAGGCTTTCTTTGGTGACTCGGGCGCCCTTGTGTATGTGGATCAAGAGGTAGGGACCCTACTACAAATGTCAGTTAGGTTGTACTCACCACAACCTTGGTTGTTGATCTTGATAGAAGAGAGAGTGGAGGTGAGGATTGTTTCTGGATCACTATGAGATCGAGAAGAGCTGGCAACAGAAGTGCCAATTTTAGTTCCAGGACAATGGGTGGAATGAGGGAATGATGCTTCCAACACACAATAGTATGCGGAGGGTTGGGGGTTTGCATGAATGGTGACCTTAGTGCCTTGATGCAGGAATTTGATGCACTGATGATATGTAGATGGTATGGCTTTGATGGAATGGATCCATGGTTGGTCGAGGAGGATGTTAAATGGTAAATCAAGATAAACAATGTGGTAGATGGTGTCTTGAGTTGTAGGGCCTAGCTTGATAGGAAAAAGAATGGTACCTTTAGAGGTACGCTCCAAGTTATCATATGCCTTAATATTGATGACCTCATATGATATGTTAGCCTCCGTGAACCCTATTTGCTGAATGAACTTCAAAGTGCACAAGTTTAGGGCTAAGACATTATCTATCATGACCCTTTTTATGGCAAAGTCTCAGATCATGACAGCGATGAGGAGGGGGAGATTGTGGTCTAGCTCAATAGCTAGTATATCTGATGGTTTGAAGGAGAGAGCACATGATGCTAATAAATGTCCCACAAGATTCTCAAACTAGATGGTATTTATGTCTGTGGGGACATGTCCTTCTTGGAGGGCTTGGTTGAGGATATCTTGATGGATGGATGAAGTGTGGAGAAGGTCAAGGATGGAGATTTGGGCAGGTGTATTCCCAAGATGTTCTATAAGGTTGTATTGTGCATTGTGTGCTAGCTTTGGATTGGCACTAATGATAGATATCAGGCCTCTGCGAGTAGTAACAGCATGCTGACTATCTGCTCCTTTGACCTAGATGACATTGACTGTGGGCTCGACTTGGGTTATACATCCAAAAAATTTGTTGTAGTTGATATAAGAAGTAGTATAGTCTTTATGGACAACGTGGTCTCCTTGCTTGCCTTTGCCTTGGTGTTGGGGTGGAGGATTGGAATTAGCCTAGTTCTTCCAAGCATTGTGTTGCAAAAACAAGTTCTAATAAATCTGTAGATTGGCATTAGGTGAAGCTTGGGATGGTGTGTCCACTTGGATCTCTTTCCTATCAATGAGATATTGGATGTAATGCTTTAGCTTCATGCACCTTAGGGTAGTGTGTCCTTTGACACAATGATAACTATAGTACTCATGTTCTTTGTACTAGTTAGGTTTGGGAGTGGCATCATCAAATTGCTGAGTTGGTGGGTAAGTGATTAGATTGGCCTTGGCCATTCAATGAAATATTACGTCCAAAGGTTCACCAAGAGGTGTGAAGATTCTCTTCTAGTGAGTCTGGGCTCGAGGCCTGTTCTGATTGGGAGTTGTTGATATGGAATTAGTCTGATAGGTTTAATTCAGATGTTGGTTTTGAGAATGCTGCATGGGTTGCAGATTGATTGTCATTTGATATGGTTGTGGAGTTTTCTGATTGTTAGGTTCTTGTTATTGTTGGTATGCAAGAGTTGGTGTAGGACCGGCTACAACAATTTGGACATGCTTGGTGTCAGTGGCTCCATCGGTAACAACATTCTTGTTTCAATTCTAGTAAGGGGGCTTTTCATTACTGGGCTTGGGTTGTGGATTGATTGGAACTTGATACGATTGTGGATTTTTCTTATTGTTAGGTGCTTGTTGTTGTTGGTATGAAAGAGTTGGTGTAGGACCGGCCACAACAATTTGGAGATGCTTGGTGTCAGTGGCTCCATCGGTAACAACATTCTTGTTTTGATTCCAGTATGGGGGCTTGTCATTAATGGGCTTTTTGTGGGAATCATCCTTGTAATGTCAGATTGTTCCTTCATCTAGGAGACCTTTTTCAATGTCTATCCCCTTGCATTTGATATCTTGGTAAGTTTGGATGTAGTTCATTCTCATGAAGTGGGATATTTTGGGATGCAGGTTATTGATAAAGACCTTGGTTAGATGCTTCTCAGGAGGTTGGTATGATAACCTAGTAGTGATGGTTTTCCATCATTGTAAATAGTCAGCTAGGCTTTCTCCTCCTTTCTATTTTGAGTTGCAAAGATCCAGCAAAGACAAATCATTCTCAACATTATGGGCATACTGGGCGATGAACTTTTCAGAGAGCTTGACAAAGGTTGAGATTGTCTCATAGGGTATTTTGTAGAACCACTCAATAGCAGTTCCTCCCAAGCTTTTTGGGAATAGGCGCATAAGGTAATTATCACTATATGCCACTTCTTGGCATGCCATAGAGAACTCTTTGACGTGACTTACTGGATCTCCTTTCCCTCAATATTTATCAAATTTGGGTGTCTCAAAATGTTTAGGGAAAGGGATAGCTATGATCAATCTATCAAAGGGATAGGGACAAACCTTCTCAAATTTGAAGGTCTTGCTCTTTGTTCCATCTTTCAGCTCTTTAAGAGAATTCTTCATCTCTTCCCTCTCGGCATTGATCGGTGTTGGAGCGGATACTCCCATTGGAAGAGGATCTAATGGTGCTCGCAAGAAGGAATGATTTTGAGGTGGATATTGCAGAGTGGGATATGGAGATTTCCCAGTAGGATAGGTAGATTGGAATGGATGTTGGGGTAATGGTTGCTGGGGAGGATATTTCTACTGAGGTGCAGGAGCGTATTATTGTGGAGGATATGAAGTGGATTGTTTCTGCTAGGGGATGATGGTTAGGATGATGCTTGTTGTTGCTGTGGAATAATAGGATGTTCTATTGGGAATTGTTATTGGGGTAGAGGAGACTGATATAATGGTGCATCTTGCTGATAGGATGGTCCTTGGTGCACTTGGCTTTGCACTTGGCTGATGTAGGCAGGATGCATTCCTACATTTCTTAGGGGTGGAATGGATGTTGGGAAGCTGGTGATAGGAGGTGGTTGTGTAAGGTAGCTAGCGAGGTGAGATGAACTCTATTGTTGTGGTGGTAGTACTACTTGAGATGCAGTGGGTGGCACAGACAAATAACTGGTGTATGAAGGAAAGGATGAAGCTAGTGGAGGTTGTGATTGTTGCTATTGTGTTGCTTGAGGAAAAGTGGTTTGTTGGTTTATAGGAATGGATATGTGAGATTGGGTAGGTATGCCTAAGGCTTTCATTTCTACTTGAGGGAGGCCCCAATGAGAACTAGTTCATGGTAGGATTTGTGATGTAGAGAATGTTGGGAATGCAGATGTGGGGATTTATGATGTAGATGGAAGATTTTGAGACCCCATGGAGGGGCATCCCCATTGTGAAGGCAGCTTGTTGGGCTTGTGTATTGGAAATGAAAGGTGGAAGTGAAATGTATGATTGGGAAGTGGAAGGAAATGCTTGAGTGGCCCATGAAAAAGGTGATGTTGATGTGGAGGCTTGCTGAGAAAAGGAAGGAAATGATTGTGTTGCCCCTAGAAAGGATGATGCTGATGTGGAAGTTTGTTGGGTAGAAGAGGGAAATATTTGTGTTATCCCTATAAATGGTGATGTTGCTTGGCTCATGGATGGTGGAGGAATTTCTTGTGTAGTGGAGGTGGCAATTGGTTTTGTGAAAAGCTTTGGGCTTGGGTGATGTCTTGAGATGCCATAGAAGATGATGGTGTTCCCATAATGGAAAATGGAGTGGATTGTGTCACTACTTGTGTTGTAGGACTTGCAAAGATTCTTTGTAGAAGATGGGGAATGGGTGAGGCTTCCTGAGATATGTGCAAGTTGGGATCAGGGATGTGTTGGATCATGGGAGTATAGGCTTCTGCTTGGATTTGGATGTTGTTTATGGGGATGCGAGGTTGGAGATGTGGTGGAATGGGAGTATCTTCTTGTGCAAAGTTAGCCAATATGGCTTGTTGATTCTGATCAATAAGTGCACTTATTATTTGTGCATTCCCTGGATGGCTCATGAATGTTTCCATGGAAAATGAAGTGGTGGGTCTATTGGGCTCCTCCCATACATTCTCAATTTGTGGGATTTTTGGATTGTATGTTACCATCACGCTGGTAGTATTGTTAGGATCAGATGAACTAGTGGCCAGGTTGGGATCCATATTCCTTCTCCTCTTGGATTGGGTCTCGGTAGAAATGGAATGCAGATCTAAGGGTGAAAATGCAGATGTTGGGTGGATGCAAGAACACTAAGGATGATGGATGAAGATCTAAAGATGGTGGATTTCTAGGATGTGATGCACAAACTTGGATCAACTTAAGGATGGTGAGATGCTGAAAGGTGGTGGGATGTTGGATTTGGATCGAGGAGATGATGGACGATTGGTGGAAGATGGTGGAGGATTACTAAGTGTCAGTCAAATGAGTTTCTTGCTTCCTGATGTAGGATCAAATAGGATTGGATTGTCAACCTAGGATAGAATAATGATCTTTGGCTAACAAGATTCTTATCAATTCACGCCAATCTCTTGCTCGAGATGATGAGGATAACAAGGACAAGTATGGATTCCCTAGACAATTCTCTATCAAAGGGTGGAGATGTATGATTTAGGATAAGGATTTCAAGAAACTCAAAGGATAAGACACTAAGTGTCTAGGTTTGGTTTTACTGGATTTGGTTCAAGGATGGTGGGTTTCTTACTTCGATGTTGGATTCTAGGATTTAAATCAGGATAAAGGATAATGACAAGGATTCTGATTTGTGGATTGATGATGGAAAGATGATGAAAGGATGACTGAATGATGCTATTTTTAAGAGGATGACCTAGATGTAGCTAAAAAAAGGGATGACTTATGATGCAACTACGAAGATGTTAAAAAATGCACCTAAGGATGAATGGTGATGCAATGATGAGTATAAGGATGATCTAGAATGTAATAGATGTTGAGATGAGATTCTCAAGGAATGGTGTATATATGACAGGGCTGAACTAGTCTTTGCTCTCTAGGTTGATATAGTGACGATTAACCTGCAACTGATATGCAAACTATTTCACTCTGGCGTTATAGCCCACATTATCTAGTTTCTCTTGATACTTGTCTTCTACTTGGATTGCCTCTAGGATGGGTTGGTGATATTTTAGGTCTCGTTGTACAATATTCTTCTCTTGATAGACTCGGGAATTGGGAATCTTATCTTTCTTGTGTTTCATCAAATTGGAAATAGCTTTTGGCAATTGGATTGAATCAAGTTTCTTGGGTATTTGATTTTGAAGGACCTTTTTTGCGAGGATGTTTGAAATATTTCGATCAAGTTTTGGCTCAATTTTGATGTCTCCAATGGAAAAGGATAAACTTAAAAAAGACACTCTGAAAAAAATCTTGACAAAGGAGAAAGCAACTTTGTGGGATACAAGAAAATGATTTAGCACTGAATCTGATGATGCTTCCAAAAGATGTGTATGTTTTGACAAATGTTTGCACTGAGTTTGTAACTTCAAAAACACTTCAAGAAGAACTACCTAAGGGAAGGCTAGTATCAAAATCTTTTCCCACAACTTGATACCCCTAAAATGGATGCATATGGTGAGTGTCTTAAGGTGATCCAGGAAACCATAGGGATCGATCCTTCCATAAAGATTTTGATACCTTCGGGAGTAGATCGGGAAGCCTCTGATTTAACAAGTGTCTAATTAGGTTCGTGGTGTCCTCCCAATCAGTTTGTACATGCATGACTCACTTAAGAGCCTAGTTGACCATGCCAAAAAAGTAGGGATATTCGCCTACCTCAGGCCACCATCAACATGCATCGCCCGAGCTTGAGGGGATGAAGTGAGATTTTGCTCAACACTTTATTTCTATACCGACTGGGGAAGTACTAGTTTGAAGTCATTCTCTAGAGAGGAAGTGTTTTTCTCTCTAGACAGGCTTCTCTAGAAGTAAAACAAGTGAACTCGTCCAAGTTCAACCTATTTTACGTCACTTAGATTTAAATGGGATTCACAGAAATATGAAAAACTCCTAAAAACACATCATCAAGAGTTCATTTTCCAATTTGATTAAGTGTTCTTTTATGCTATGACCTTCAAACACATATGATTTAGGATGCAAAGTTCATTCCTTGAAAACAAAAAAGCCTTTTATAAAGATTTGCAAAAGTTTTTTCTTTTTAGCATTCAAGATTTTTTGCTTTCTAGAACTAAAAGAATGAAGTTTTCTTTGATTTGCCTTTGAGTTCCTTTTGTTCACTCAAGATTGAATGTGATTTAAAACTTAAATGAAATAATTGATTTTGATTTGGTTCATCCTTTAGATTCATTCAATATTTGTTTGATTGATTTCAAGCACTAAAATGAAATGTTTTATTGCATTAATTTTCTTTTATCCCTTAGGCATTCAAGACTTGTTGTTGTTCATTTTAAGCACCAAATAAACTGTGTAAGATTTGCCTTGTTCAATTTTATCCTTTTTTAGTTTTAAGCCCAAATTGAAATGATGAGGTGTTATGATTTCATACAATGTTCAATTTAAGACCTTAGGATTAAGTGTGTTAATTATTTTTATCATTAATTCATGATCCTGCTGACTCTTCCTAATTTTTAGGATAGAATCTTGTAAAATTGTCTATATATTTGGATAGACCTATGAACCATCTTTCTGGTGCTTCTTGAATCATAAAAAATGGAGCTCGTATGCAAAAGTTACAAAGGTTTTCGTGGAGGTGCCCCTTTATGGATTTTTTTGGAAAATAAGTCAAGATCCCGCAAGAAGAAGAAGAAGTAGAAGGAATAGAAGAAGAAGAAGAAGAAGAAGAAGAAGAAGAAGAAGAATTCCAAATGCTCTCTCAACCTATAAGCTTGAAAAATTAAAAAAACACTCCAAACCACATTAGAATGTTAGTAAAGAACCCGTGAAGTGGGTCCCATCGGGTGTGCCAAAATGTGTGCAGAGCAAACCTAACATGTTTAAAATAGGTGTATACATTCAAACATTAGTTAATCAAAGTCTAACAACATATTCCTAAACATATAGAGAAAATTATTCGCACAGACATTTAGATAGAACCGAAACGAGAGCACCCGGTCACCGTTTGATTTGTTCTTAGTTTAAAGATGTGGGTGTGCTCTCAAAACACTTGGAGTAATTCCCTAACATAGATTAGGAAAGAAAAGGATGGATTAGGGACCATAAGAACCCCATAGTGGCACAAAATTAGGTATAGTTCAGCTGACTTGCCCCTAAAGCCTTAAGGATCCTAATGAAGATGAAATGCAAACTAGGCTACAAATGATTAATCTAGAGTTGATTTTAATCCAAATGAAACATGATATGATGCTGAAATGATTATAAAAGCTTAACAAAGAACTAGATTCAATCCATTAAGCTATTCTAAGATGATCAATAAAAGCATAAAATAGAGTTAATCTAACAAATACGATTAAAAGCTTAAGATCTAGGAGTAATCTAGCATTATAAAACTACTATGAAATGGTTATGTGAATTGGTGAATTTCTCTAAGAAGTGAGGGTATTTATAGGATTTGAGGAAGGGCTTGGGTTAGATAGTGGAGTTAGGGTCAGAGTCAGGGTTTGGGGTAGAGTTTGGGGTATAGTTAGGGGTAAGGTTAGATGGATAAGGGTTGAGAAACACTAGGGAAGTGTGCATAGGGAACCAAGTGGAAAGAAGAGTCATGGTCCTCCTTTATGAGCTTGTAAGAGCCTTACAGAGTGTGTAAGAGACCATTAATGAGTCTTTAAGGCTCATTAATGAGGGGGTTTGACCAAAAGTTAAAGAAGACTAGTTTAGGCTAAGAAATGTAGGAATCACCTCCTAAGTTGGTTTAGGAAGGGTTTAGGAAAGTTTAGGAAAGTCTAGGAAAGTCTAGAAGATTCTAGGATTTTGAGGGATTAAATAAATATAAAATTTATTTAAGGAATGTGACATTATTTATTAAATAATGATTCAATAAATGGGGAAAAATTAATCAAATTTGATTTAAGTGGTTTGGGGAGGGATTCTTTAATTAAATGTGTCTAATTAAAATAGGAGGAATTAATGGCATAAAAATAAATTAATTAATTAACAAATGATGATGTCATTGAGGGTTTTACAAAATAAAATATTTTTATTTTGGTAAAGGCTTTTTAGGTGTCTAAATGTGTCTAACTAAAATAGGAGGAATTAATGGCATAAATATAAATTAATTAATTAATTAACAAATGATGATGTCATCAGGGGTTTTACAAAATAAAATATTTTTATTTTGGTAAAAGCTTTTTAGGTGTCTACAAGTACAAAACCATTTCTGACAAGATCCCCACACCGAAAAAGAAGTAAGTTAATATTTTGGCATTTTTGTTAAAAAAGGGGGAATATATATAGTGTTTGGATAAGTATAGAAAGTGGAAAAGGGAGAATATATGGAATATATGAGTATATGATACAGTTGAAGATGTGCAGAAGGATATGGATATGTACCAGAAATACTACTTCAAGGGGAGTAATATGTTTACCGAGGAAGAAGAATGGACAAGGACAAAATTTGAATTTTGTTGATGAATTTGAAGGTTTTTAACAAACATACCAAACTAATGCCAAAGGGGGGGATTAATACTCCTAAGATTTATTTTGTTGTCATTACTTATGAGAAAGTCATATTGTTTGTCAAAGTCATTCAGTAATGAAGGAAAGACAAGTCGGTAAAGGAAATAAGAAGACAAGTAATTTTGGTAAAAGGAAAGCAAACATAGGCACCAAGTAAGGCAGAACCAAGCATCAAGAACCAAGTTGTACTAAGCTACAATATCAACTGAACCGAGAAGAGGAGATAGTTACCGAGTTAAGGAAAATGTGTTACTAAGAATAGTAGGCCAACACTAGAAGAATATTTAAGTGCATTGAATCTAGACACCAAATAGAAAATGGTTTATAAATCTCAAGGAGATTGTATAACAAAACATTGAAGATTGGAACATGGTGATTACACATAATTATGAGGTGAGATCCATCAATGAGAATTAAGGATGAAATATGCATTGAGAAGAGTAACCAATGCTAGCACTGCTTGAAGAGATTATTCTAGAACACCTAGCACCACTTCTAGAATTGTATATAAGTGGATTAGAGATAGAGAGAGAGAGTGGTGATATGAATTCAAAAGGAGATTGCATGTATGAATCATATTATTGAGAAGGTGATGAGTAGTGAAGTCAATGAATAACATAGCAATGAAGAACAAATAGAGATTTTGATCCACCAAGTACTGAATTGTTATTATGAAAGGTACACAGTATGAGGTAATGAATTATTGAGCATAAAGAGCCTGATAAGCATATGACTGATGCAAGTTTGACAAACATATTTAGTGTTAATGATTAAAGATTAATCAAAGTTGTAAAGTCTCTTAACCGAGCAGATCCTAGCAGATCTTATTTTGTAAATCCTTTAACCAGGTGTAGTTCATATATTAGCATTATAAAATCCTATCACAAGGTAGACTTAATAGTCTAAAGACTCTTAACTAAGTTAATACTCTTAACAAGGTAAGTTATCAAAAATAGCTAAACATTGTATCTCTAACAGAAAAAACTTTATTTTGCAGTAGTGGAGTGTTGGGGGTATCATCCCTGTCGTAGTTTTTATCCTCTAACAAGGATTTCTGTGATACCAAATATTTGTGTTATGAATTATTTGTTGAAGGTTGTATATGTTTCATGTAATGCATGCAAATGTTAAGAAAATAGTAAGTGATTGTGAATAAAGTTTAAATAAATTAAAAGTGTTTTACAGTACTGATTCACCCCTTCCCTCTCAATACTTACCTTTACATACTTAGTCTAACAATTGGTATCAAAGCTCAGTCTCTTATTAACAAGTTTAATCACTTGAGAGGAAAGATCTAGAAAGATGGAAAGCTACAAGTATGAAAGGGTGATTGAGAACTTGGAAATGGAACTCAAAATGGCTAACAAGCAGGTTGAAGAATTAAGCAAGAAAGTAAAGAACTCACTCAACAAAAGGAAGGAGTTGGCACAATAATAGAAATATACTCAAGATCAAGTTGAGGAACTTGAAGAATAGTCAGAGGGAAGCATGTTTGATAAATCTGATGCTATCATATCAAAACTATCTGAAAAGAATAAGATGCTTGTTGATCAGGTGAAAACATTGAAAAGAGAACAAGAAGCACAGTCAGTAAGAATGTGTGAAATTATGGAACAAAAAGGAAAAGTTGAAGATGACAAGAGGATAGCTGGAGAAGAGAGAAGGGAGATTGATATAATACTAGATGAGAAAGATGGGGAAATACTAAGGATGACACAAATTCACTACAACATGACAAACTGACTAGTTAGTGCAAATCAGGAAGTTGCAAGGAGAGTTGGAGAGATTTTTTATCTAAGGTTTGAGAATGAACACTTGAAGAATGATCTGAAATCTGAGAGAGATGCTAATAAAGTCCTGAAAAGAAATGAAGAAGCATTGAAGATTCTAGATGAACATATGAGAAATCAAAGACAACCAAGAGACATTTTTGGACTCGATTACAATGCAAACAACACTACCAAGAAGGGTGAGTCCTCTAAACAAGCAGCCAACCAAGATAATGCTACCAATCCATCGAAGACAAATAAGCCTATATGTTATCATTGTGGGAAACCAGGGCACACATCAAACATCTACAAAAGAAAGAGAGGTAATCCACCGAATACTCCTTAGTTTAAAGGTAATTGTTACAATTGCAATAAGTATGGTCATAAGGCTTTTGAATGTAGAGCAAGAATTGCTAACAATCCAAGGAAGCCAAGATTTGAAGGTTATTATAAGAATTGCAAGAGATATGGTCATAAATCTAGAGAATGTAGGTCTCAAAGGAAAAATGAGAAATGGATCCCTAACTGACAAAATGTTGACAACAATCAATAAGGACCTACTATACCATGAGATTATAATACAAGAATCACTTGTACTGCATGTGGAAGATTTGGTCACATTGTTGCAAATTGCTTTAGGTTGCATGGCATGAACAATAGAAAATCATGGAGAAACTTTGGAATGGCTTGTTTCCATTGTCATAGAGTCAGTCCCCTAGCCAAGGACTGGAGGTACCAAAATAAGGATTCAACCAAAGACCAATCGAGTGAAAAGACTGAAGTTAACATTGATGAAATTAGAGAGTAGATGAATAAGATTTGGAGAAGGAAGTCTCAAGATGATGGAACAGAACTTGGAACATCTGATGGAACCACATCCTCTGGATCAGGTGCACCTATCTTTACTTAATCAGTCAAAGGTATGTATAGGAAATGATAACCTAAAGTTAATCTGAAATAAGTTCTAAGAATTAGTGCTAAGATCCATATCAACATACTAAGATGCATTTGGATATAAGTTGTGAAGTTATCATTTCATATGTCGATTGGTAAAGTGTATGAGTTATTTACTTCATTCAGTGAAGGAAAGTGTAGTTCAATTATTGGTGAAATGAAGTAGGTAAGAAGCATTTAATGCAAATTTTATAGCCTTTGGAATCCCTAACCAAGGAAAAACTATAAATAGAGGGCATGTTATTTCATTTTCACCTTACACTTTCGTGAGCGCTTTGAAGCATTGACAAAGAAGAGATCACTGAGTAATTTAGAGTGATCAGTTGAGCATCCCAAGCATCTGCAAAGAACATTCAAGGTATTTCAAGTGTTTACTGAGTTGCGTTCATAAATTCTAATTACAATTCAATTGGAGCCCTAGTTTTTGTTGAAACAATTTTGAGATCAAGATGGCACCCAAGATACAAAACCAGTTATAGTTGAGAAGATTGATCCTGTAAATATGAAGTATAAGCTTCCTCCCACCATTGCTGCAGAAGTTGACAAAGTTGGAGCCTTATCCTCGATCTCACCAAGGGTTATATTTATTGAAGACATTCATGCCTTCATCCACTACAAAATCAAGGACATATGTCAAAGAGAGATTGACACATCATTCAGAAATCTATGTGTGAATGGGAATTTGAAGAGCGACCACACACATTTGTAGACTAAGGGTTTGGTCCATGCTATGCATGTACCTATGATTTTCAAACATGAATGAATGAGGATTGTATTAAGTTGAGTGCATGATCAATTCATGTGGCTTGATGGTCTAGTAAAAATCACAAAAGACGTCTTACACAAAATAACAAGATTTTTGATTAGTGATAGATCGAGGGATTACAAGAAGAATGATAAGAACAAGTTATGTGAGCTTACCAAAGCTAAATGGGATGGAAGAGGACTGAAATTATCTACTGTTGAAGATCTTGAATTGAATTTTTCATCCAACATCATATCCTACAGAATAGTCCAATCATCTCAGGTAGACAGTGTACCCTATGGAGCAGTTGACATAGCTTATAATATTGTCAAAAAGGATATGAAGATAGATCTCTACGAAATATTGTTGAAATAGTTCAATGACAGCATGAACACCATCAAGAAAGTAAACACAAATGCATTGAAATTCAAACCACTATTGGTATGTATTTTCTTTTACTTCCAAAATTTATTTCCTACAGTCGGTGAAGTAACTTGGAAAGCAAATAAACCAATTGTCTTTCAGAATAATGAGTTTATTCAAGGCATGGGTGATAATTTTGATTTGATCATGAATGATTACTTTGTTAATTTTCAATCAAGAATGCACAAAAGATTCAAAATTCCACCTCAGCTAGTGGAACAGTATAAAGATGAACTATGTTTTGAGGTTGATACTGACAAGTTTGTATCATAAGGGTTGTGGAACCTAGAACCAAGTGGTTACTACCTATGGGATATGAGATGAACATAGATGCTACATCAATCCCAATCAAATGACCATTGGAGAAACCAGTTGACAGAAGTTCAACTCAGTATGGAACATATGAAGAAGTTAAAGAGAAAATCAAGTTAGGTATATTGATATCTAAGGAAATCAAGAAGACTTGCACAATAATAAACACACTATATGATAATCTAGGCATTGTTGTTGCTAAAGATGAAGAATTTTTTGAGCCTTGAGAGATCAAGATGAAGAAGATTAGAGTAAAGAAAGAGACCCCTAGTCCGATCGGTGTAAGACCATCTACAAGGTCTACCTCCACACTGAGAGAGAAGAAGAAAGAAGAAGTAGAACCAATAAAAACAAAGACTTATGTTAGAGAAAACAAGGCTACTGAAAGGCCTAGAAGGAAGTTGAAGTTGCAAAAAGAGAGTGATACTGAATCAAAAGACCTATCATAGTTTAAGGTTGCACAAAGTAAAAAGGTGAAAAGTCTTGGTGAATTGCTCAAGACACTTGTTAAATATGGTGGACATTCAGTTATGAAACAGTTAAAGTATGACACAAGGAATGATAAGGAGAAGAGTAAGATTGAAGAAACTATTATTTCTACATTTCATAAGTTTAGAATAACACCAGTTGAAGTAGTACCAAATCTTGATGGAGAATTATATCATAAAATTGATGCAAGATGGAAGTATGCTCTTGTTGCCGAGGAAGAAATGAGAGAAAGGTCCCTTACAATCACTATCCCATACCTCACAAAGAGAGAAATCAAATATACCTTACAAGAATATTTAAAAATATTCTTAGTAAAGGGCAAAGCATTGAGCATCATGGTTGGTAAATTGGAAGAATTCTAAAAAGACACTGATGATCTTTGGAGAAACATCTTCTCTATGGACCAATCGACTATTGAAGGAGTCAAAGAACAAGAGGACAAGTCTAAATATGTTGACTTGAAAAAAAATCAAGAAGAAGTTATTATTGAAGATATAACTGAGCAAGATCCAGATGATATAGTAAAATCTGATGAAGATGTCATGGCCATCGAGGCCATAGAGACAAAAGTAATGGATGTAGATGATTTTTCCAAGGCAAGATTGATGGCAAAAGATCCTATAATTATACAGGTAATTAATTTTACTAAGATATAGGAAGTTATCTCAAAGGTGACAAGGGAAGTGCCTACTATTTCTGAGACCCCCACCTAGACAGAAAAAGAGACCAAGGAAAAATAAGAGACCGAAACAGCACAAGGTCAGAGTGAAGAGTCGGTAAACCCTACCGAGACCACAAGACAACAACAGAAACAAGAAAAAGAGAAAGAAAAGGTAGAAGAGAAGAAAGAAGAAAAATAGTCCAGAAGAAGGAAGAAAAGAAACAAGAAGAGCAAAAGAAAAAAAAGAAGAAGATAAAACTAAGGAGACATCTGCACAATCAGATGCAAAGAAGGCATCTACTTCTAAGGGTAAATCAAAGAAGATGAAATATGAGAAAGGGTTGACATAAGCCAACCTATTATTATTACAAAGGTTGATATCACAACCTTGAGCCTAAAGGAACCCTCCGAGCTCAGAGATTTGTTGAAAAGAAAAGCTCCTCAAGATAAGCTCATAGCAAAGAAGTAGAAAATAGATGTTTTGGAGAAAGTAAAAGGTATTTTGAATGAGATTGTACATGAGGCTACAATAAATGAAAAAAGAGATATTTATAGTTAGTTGAGATAACTAATCAATCAGATCAACTAGCCTGGCATATATACAACCGAGCATATGCTACAAGTTCATAAGAAGGAGATGGAGACAAAGGCGATTAAATAAATTCTTCAATGAGTTGCTTTAGACAAGGTAACTCTTTCTGAGTTAATAAATGAATTGTAAAATGAGTTGAAAACTATTCTTTCATTATTTCAGAAAATTTGTTTGATTTCCAATTTCACCAAGGAGATAATAGAAAAAGATAATAATGTGGAAAAATAGCTGACTGAATAATTATCCAAAATTTCCACCAAGCCTAAGTCTATAACAGAATACTACGAGAGGATGAAGCACTTGATGGGAGTGTAATATGAGTTAAGAAAGGAGGAGAATTATATCAAAATGCATCTACTTTAACTCCAAATAATTTTTATGCCACATATAGAATCACTACAGAGACAGATTCACAAAGCACAAGATCTAGTTAGCACACCAGATGTCAGTGCTATGGATAGTATGGTAAGTCTAACTGCAGATTTAAGTGAGAAAATCATAGTGGGACACTTAAGGAAACATGACAGGCATCACTCAAGGATGCACATGATAATTACAAAACCATTTTTGAGAAGATCCCCACACTAGAAAAGTAGTAAGTTAATATTTTAGCATTTTTGTTAAAAAGGGGGGAATATATATAGTGTTTGGATAAGTATAGAAAGGGGGAAAGGGATAATATATGGAATATATGATCATATGATCCATTTGAAGATATGCAAAAGGATATGGATATGTACCAAAAATATTACTTCAGGGAGAGTAATATGTTTACTGAGGAAGAAGAATGGACAAGGACAAAATTTGAGTTTTGTTGATGACTTTGAAGGTTTTTAACAAACATACAAAACTAATGCCAAAGCGGGAGATTGATACTCGTAAGAGTTATTTTGTTGTCATTAGTTATGATGAAGTCATATTGTTTGTCAAAGTCATTTGGTAATGAAGGAAAGACAAATCGGTAAAGGAAATAAGAAGATAGGTAATTTTGGTAAAGGGAAAGCAAGCATAGGCACTGAGCAAGGCATAACCGAACATCAAGAACCGAGTTGTACCGAGCTAAGAAAAATGTATTATCAAGCATAGCAGGATTACACTAGAAAAATCTTTAAGTACATTGAATCTAGACACCGAACATAAAATGGTTTACAAATCTCAAGGAGATCGTATAATAGAACATTGGAGATTGGAACATGATGATTATGCATGATTACGAGGTGAGATCCACCAATGAGAATTAAGGATGAAATATGCATTGAGAACAGTAACCAATGCTAGTATCGCTGGAAGAGATGATTCTAGAACACCTAGCACCGCTTCTAGAATTGTATAAGTGGATCAAAGACACAGAGAGAGCTTGGCGATATGAATGCAAAAGGAGATTGAATGTATGACTTAGATTATTGAGAAGGTGATGAGCAGTGAAGCCAATAAATTACAGAGCAGTGAATAACAGATAGAGATTGTGATCTATCGAGTATTGAATTGTTAGTATGAAAGGTACACAATATGAGGCAATGAATTATTGAGCATAAAGAGTCTGATAAGCATATGATTGATGCAAGTTTGATAGACATGTTTAGTTTTACTAATTAAAGATTAATCAAAGTTGTAAAGTCTCTTAATCGAGCAGATCCTAGCAGATCTTATTTTGTAAATCCTTTAACCAAGTGCAGTTCTTAGATTATAATTATAAAATCCTTTCACAAGGTAGACTTAATAGTCTAAAGACTCTTAACTGAGTTAATACTCTTAATAGGCTAAGCTCTAAAAAATAGCTAAACATTGTAGCTCTAACTGAGAAAAATTTATTCTACAGTAGTGAAGTGTTGTGGGTATCATCCCCACCATAGTTTTTATCCTCTAACAAGGATTTATGTGATACCAAATATTTGTGTTATGAGTTATTTGTTGAATATTTTATATGTTTCATGTAATGCATGCAAATGTTAAGAAATCAGTAAGTGATTATGAAGAAAGTTCAAATAGATTAAAAGTGTTTTACAGTATTAATTCACCCCTCCCCTCTCAGTACTTACCTTTGCATACTTAGTCCAATAGCTACTACCTTTGTTGATGGTGCCTCAATAGCAAGCTTCTTTGGTAATGAAATTAACTTATGTTGATTCTCATTAGCAGGACTATGAGCAACAGTTAGAAGAGGTTTCCTTGGTACATATTTATGAGGAATGAAGAACATGCCTTGAGCTATTTGCTTTTTGAGGGCAAGAAACTTATTTACTAACCTCCACACCATAGGATCCATCCTTCTCATGGAAGAAAATGAATCTAAAGAAAGATGACTCTCTTCAAACCCACTTGCTTCAATTATTATTTGCCTAGTAAGGATAAAATCATCTTTAATTTCAATTGCCAAAGTTTGTGCAGCTACAAAAGTAGTTTGGGTTGCTCTTTTTAACATAAAACAAACTTTGGGAATTTGAGCATTGATAAAGAAACATGTCAAATTTGTAATTGTAGGTTGAGAAACAACTGGAATTCTTCATGTCAAATTGTTGAAATGAGCAACAAATTCATGAATAGGAATGTGAGATTCCTTCTTCAGTTGAGTAAGTTGGGCCAACTAATCAAGATTAAATTGGGAAAATACTGAAATTTGATTTTTTAATTTTATCTATGTTGCAATAAACTGCATTTTTGAAGGTCCTCAGAGCATTTCTAGGCTTGGATGGTAACCCAAAATTTGAATCTAGATTTATTGAATACCTTTCCAATGAATTAAATGGTTCGCAATTCGGAGCTAGGACTAGAAAGTTATGCCTTCTCCAAGTGGACCTATTTTTATATATAGTTTTTTTGATAAATTTTGATAGTTTTAATAGTTTATTTGTAATAAACATTATGATGACTCTTCATTTCATTTCTAAGGGATTCTTATGACCCTTGGGATCCATCAAATTTGTATAAACTCCAATTTCAAATAGAATGGATCACTTTTTGGCTTGCAATCTTGTTGTTAGTCTTTTTAGTTTTTATGTTGAATTTGACAGTACCACAGGTTTCACACCAGGTATTGTAATCTGATTTCATAATTCAGATCACCAACAATGCATGAGCATCTTCAAGAGGCTTGAATATTTCTTCAAACTTGGCTATAAGAGTATCCCATCTTGTAATAGTATGTGGTGGTAAATGGTAAAACCAGTCTACACCCACATCTTGGAGGGTTTCCACGAACAACCTTACAGACACATCCTCATGTTCAACACCATGAACACCGCATGCACTGTAGAAAGAAACAATATGTTCATCTAAATGTTGTTGTCCATCATCGAAGAACTTAGGAAAATTCTTCCACAAGCCATCAGGAAGAGCATGTAGAACCAAAGCTAGATTCGATGGACCAAAAGCATTTCAAAACATATAGATTTTCCCTCCAAAATAAGGCACATCTCAAATGCATGAGAGAAAGGAAGAAAAACATGTTTTTGAGGAGGAAAAACATGTGCTTTAGCTCCCAAAATCACCTCCCAAGGAGTTTTAGTGCCAAACGCAAGCTAAAAAGAAGTCATAACTGGCTTTTTTGGCCTCATTACATTTGTTTTTCCACTCAAAATTGTCACTTTGTGCTTTCTAAAGAAAAACACCTCATGTGGAAAAGTAATGATGGGTTTTTTATATGGAATAGCATATGTTTTTGCTTTTAAAACCCAAATGCATAACATAAAGTCCACTAACGGGTTTTTGCAAGTCAAAAACATATGTTATTGGGTTGAAATTCCCCACTATAAAGCCTTTAAGTTAAAAAGGTTTATAATAACGAGTTTTTTATATGCAAACACATTTAAAAACCCCATTTACACATGTTAAGTTACATGTTTTTAATTTGAAACATGCATTTGCTTTTAAAAAGTCCACTTTTGTGCATTTGGGACTTAGAATTCATCAATAGTGGGAATTTAAAAGTGATTTGCATGATGATAATATGCAATGTGAAATAAAAACCTCACTTAATTGTATTTAAAGTGTCTCATGTAATTATATTTATATGTAACTATAGTTTTTAATAAAATAATATGGAAATAGACTAGAAAAACCCACCCTTGTATTCAAACATTAAAAACTATAGTCAAATCATCTTAGAATGATGTGAAATTTAAAAATGTGGGTCAAAATCCACTTTACATATAAATAATAATTTTATTTTGTACAATTATCAATAAAAAGCCCACTTTTGAAAGATTTTTAATAAGACATGTTGCCAAGCCAAAAAACCCCACCTACAACATGCTAAAACCTTAATAACTTGAGCTAGACAACTTCGTTTGAGGCCTAAGATAGCTCAAAAGGAGAAGAATTGAAAATGTCATCAATCTAAGACAAACAGAAAACCAAACACAAGACCAAGAAAACATAACTAAGAAAATGACTTAGAGAATTTATCCTATGAAATTTTCTATAGGGTTGCCCCAATTTTGTAAATACAAAATTGAGGACAACAACAAGCACACCATAAGTATGAGGAATCTCTAAAAAATTGTTAGCATATGTTTAGAGATATAAAGAAACGAGGTCCAATTACAGTCTAAACAATAGTTTTCACCTTAAAAAACTAATGACACATGAATCTCTTCAAGATGTTTTTCTTCTTTATTAAATTATTTAATTGAACTTTAGATCTAAATAAGTTTGACAACGATCTATAAAATAGCCACGTACAACTTTATGATATCCAACTATTTTAGTTCATTTTAAGACATTTCAATAAAAAAAATTATGTGGAATCAATACTCTATCAATTTATAT
Organism: Chamaecyparis obtusa; assembly: GCA_027943335.1. Classification (NCBI taxonomy): domain Eukaryota; kingdom Viridiplantae; phylum Streptophyta; class Pinopsida; order Cupressales; family Cupressaceae; genus Chamaecyparis; species Chamaecyparis obtusa. The sequence goes on from BSBK01002759.1 coordinate 2,598,776, forward strand.
ATTGATCTAGTGCCTATATAAATCAGTGCATCCCTATAGTTTGATGCTTTTCTTGTCATGTTATTTTTGTTAATGAGTAATTGTAAATTCTTTTATTTTCCAAAAAATGTTGTTTGAATAGATAAATATAATGGTATCATTTATTATAGTGAATAGAGAAGCAAATTTTTGAAGGGATAAATGGTAGAAAGATGAAAATATAGATGCAGTCATGGATACTACTAACAACTTTAACTTTACACATTTAGAGAAAATGCTAATGAGCCTTTGTTGCTATTTGGAAAAATTGTTAATACAAAGGTATAAGTATTGAAGTTATAATGGAGGTTGACTAGATTATTTACATTAATAAAGAACTATGGTGAAAAAGGATTATTTTCTTCCAAACATGGATGATTAGAATCATTCATGTTTATTCATTTGTGATGGATTATTTGCATCAATAAAGAATTCTCAAACATATCTATGTTTGAGAATTTGACTTCTGAATAAGGCAAAGACAAGCTATGTGGATAACTCTTCTACAAAATGTCAATAATATCATCATACACCTATTCCAGTTGTTTAAGGTTATTTGGATGTGTTCGTAGTATATTTTTGTGTTACTTAAACACTATGTCCATATTGTTAATTTGTTTTGTGTTGCATTCCACCGCAATACTATTTTATGGGTTGCAGTTTGGAAGTAATGTTGTACTATGTATATTAATGATGCAAATGAGAAATAACTAACATTTTCTTCCCAAGATAAATGAGGTGGCTATAATATTAACTATTAATTTTATTTTCTTGCATGTATTATTTTCTTATTTCTACTAATAACAACAAACTTAGATTCAAAAATTTAAATAGATACATAAATAATATTATAGAAGTATTCCTTCTATTCTTTCTATCCTTCTATTATTCTTTTTATTTAGCACAACCATTTTTATCTTCTCCTTCCTCCTCTCTTATCTTCCAAAACCACCCTACCAACACTTGGCAGAACTATATTGCATTGTAGCTCTTGTTTTTTATTTTCATTGGTGTTATGCTTTAAAATCTAAATGTGGCACTTTCTTGCTAAATGCCCTAAAGCTCATATAGAAGTAGTATGTGTAGTCATTTTGAAAAATTGGTACATACTATTCCTTTTGAAAAGTAATCTCTCTACAACATATGATAATAATGTTATCTACAATATTCACAATATTGATTTGTAATAGTGTTTTGTTTGCAAATTAAAAAATAGTACAATATAATGTTTTGATATTTCTTTTTCCTATTACTATGCCCAAGATTCTAAAAGGTTCTAGTGCCTATTTGTTTTAAATTTTACATGACATGATTCACATGTTTAAAATAAAAAAGAGTTTCACACATTTGGCTTCTAGAATAGATTTCAAGATTTTTTTTACTTCATTTCACCATCTATTTTTCTTATTTAGGGCATAATCAGTTGAGAAAATAGTGGTTTATATAAAATGAGCTAAAAAGGAATATTATGGTGTTAAAATACTATTGAATATAGTTTGTTAAAAAATAAATTCTTCAGTTATCTCTATGTTACATGAAAATTCTCAATTTTTGTCACAATGACAATTAAAATGGATATGATTATTTTTTATATCACATTGATTATTAGTCCATAGGTAGAACTAATGTTTTCATTTTCCTTCTCTCTTATTAGTACTTGCCTAGGCTAAGTACTATTGTATCATTTTTTGGTTTTTTAGTGTTAACTAGTGATTAAATGAGAGTCGTTCTCCCAATAAGAATTTATTATATTTTTTATTTTGTGATAAATTTAGATTTTGTAAAGATTAAATGCAATATTTTTAAGTTTATAATTTATAAAAATTATTTATATTGGCTATATCAAATGAGGTCTTATACACAGGAATTTAGGAATGTGAAATGTGAATAGTTTTATTTCCACTTTTTTAGCCATATTACATTATTGATATTTTTATTCTGTTTATTATCATAAATTATATTATATTTTTTTTGTATTATATATAAGGAGATCAAAATACAACAGTTCACGACAATATTCTTTTGGTAAATTAATTATAAAACTAAAGGCTACTAGAATATTATTTTAAATATTTTAATTATTATCATCAAATATTAAGATTCTTATAATTACATTATAATCTTGAATTTAATTAATTTTCTTGATTTCATTTTTTATTAAATAACTATTAATTAAAATAAATTTAATATTTATAATAAATATAATAAAATTATCTATTTAAATTTATTTATAATTAATTCCGGCAATTAGTGGCCACTACATGGTACTTGTTAATTCTTACAAAAAAATTCTTGATCTTCCTTGCGAGTTTTACTATTTTTTCAATTAAAAAATAGTAATAACAATCATATAATGAGATAAGGACTAGAATTAATTGCATTTATAAATATCGTCAGCAGTGTCAGGAGGTTGTAAAAATATAATATAGTAGAGAGAGTGTGTGGGAACAAACTCTACCCCACCCCTTAAAAAAAAGGGAGAAGCTAAGCTCCCGATAAATCATCCATGTATAGTAGCATGTGTCTCCCTATAGTAGCATGTACAAAAGGGTACCAAAAAAGGTTGTTGTCCGGGCAATCTAAGGGGTGATGGGATAGTGATGCCCGACGTCGGGATATCTACTTCGCCCACATGTCATAACCAAAAGGGGAAGCCCGTAACCATAACTGAAATGGGAAGCACATAACCGTAACAGGAAGTGTAGCCCTGTAATCAGCTAACCGCGGTCTACTAACCAGATCGGCTAACGATGATCTAGCAACCGGATCAGCTAACTGCGGTCTACTAACTAGATCGGCTAACGACGGTCTAGTAACCAGATCTGGTAATGGCGAGCTACTAATCATGGTTTACTAACCTAACCGGTAGGTGAGTTAGATGTATTAGAGTCAATGAGAATTAGAAAATTTCCTGCGTCCATTCACATTTGGGTTTTATTTGGGCTGAGAATGGTCTGCGAGTTAGGGTTTTCAGAGCCGGTTTTTTTCATTTTATCAAGGGACGCGTAGCTATTTTCCAGATCCAGTCCATTTTTTTCAGGTGGGCGTAGCTGATTTCTAGAGCCATTTGTAGAAGATCTGGACAGGCGAACAACGTATGTTTGCAAAAAATTATTCTGTGTTTGCTTCCTTTTAACGCTGTATAATTCTGTGGTTTCTACCTTTTTACATTTTTATCACGATGTGTAGGGTTTTCAGAGCTAGTTTTTTTCATTTTATCAAGGGACGTGGGCATAGCTAATTTCTAGAGCCAATCCTATTTTTTTTCAAGCGGGCGTAGCGGATTTCCAGAGCCAGTCAGTTTTTTTCAAGCGGGCGTTGTAATACCCCAAAAATGGGCTATAAGTTCATTAATCTCCTACATCTTCAATTCGAACAAAATCGACATCAAAGTCCTAACCTAAGGCACATCTAAACATCATCGAATCATAATTGATTATCTTAAATTTTGCATCAGGGAATATTCCTAGTAATATTCCTAATTATCTTAATTATCTTTAATTTAATGATTATTTGGCGATAAATCACATTTATCCTAAAAATTTGATTAATTGAATATTTTCATATTTAATTAATTAGATTTAATATTTGCCACTTAATTATGTAATTAAATTTAATTCTATCTATTATTAATTGTATTATTTAATTTTGACAATAAATCAAAATTCCTATCTTTAATTGATTAAATTCTTATTTAATTAATTAAAGCATGTTGTCATTATTTAATAATATAATTTTTAATAAAAGTTTGAATAAATAGTTAATTAACCCATAAATTAATTATTTATTTTCAAAAATCAGTTGAGTTGAGGATAAATCACTTTATTTATTTATTTAATTCTTAATTATTATGCATATTCAAAAGAAACAGTTAAACTCCAAATCAGAAAATCAATGCAAGTTATTGACTTTTTAAAAATACAAAAAAATGAAAAAAGAAAAAAAAAAATGCCTTGGTGAAAACCTGGAAACAGGCACCTCGGTAGCAAAAATAGAATCTCTACCAAGATGGTGAAAACTCGGCAAACGGGCACCACTTGTTCCAAAATGCTCCATCTATCAGCACAATCTTGGTCTTTCCCAGCTTTCAGTCTTGCTTTAGTTTGTACATATCTCCAGGTTTGTTCCTGCATTTCCAGTTTTCAATAAGTCGGCCTGTACACCAACCAGCTCAAGCGTTTGCATCCTATCAATGTTCACACTTGGGGGCAATCAATGTCATATCCTATGGTCTCCCATGTATCTTAGACGTGTCATATCCACTCAGAGTCCTTTGAAGCTTCAAGTTGAGTCAGTCAGTCAGTCTCGTCTCCAGAAAGGATTTTGCATCAACAACAATCAAACCTCAAAACTCAACTGAAAACAATCTGTGCTTTTCATGCTTTTATCTCCTTGTATGCTTACTGATTCGCATTGAGATTTTTGCATATTGTGTCCCTTCGAGCTCTTCAATGATGTCCTTTACAGGATTTAGAGAGTGATGACTGGGGGCATAATCTTTTCTTTGTCTTCTGCTTGTATGTGAAAATCTAACAGCTTTGGAAATTTTGGATTGAAATGGTGTCCGACTGTAAGAGCCTCTATCTCGAATTGGATGGCCATGCGTACCTCGACCATTGATACCCGAAAAATTCAAGGAAGTTTGATCTAACTATTGTCTTTTTGAGTAAGTTCTTTCTCCTACTGTGGAACGCAATCTTGCCTAAGGATGTGAACGATAAAGGGTCACTACGGGTAATTCACATTGGATTTAGAATGATCTCTTGACTGTTTGATGTGTTTGCAATACAAGGCGTATTCAGGTCATCATGACGTTTATGTTTTGATGCTTGTACAAATTTCTATATCAAAATGGACATGATATTCAGGTCATCCTGGCATTTGTGCCTTGATGCTTATATTTAATCCAACATTTTGAAAATAAAGTCAATATTCATATATCCATGGTTGTTGTCCAGTGGGTGTTGTATTGATTCTTGCGCATACAAATCGATATTCATATGTCTATGGTTTCATGGCTAGTGGGCATTGTATTGATTTATCCGGTTACCTAAAAGTTCAATGATGATAACAAATCGACACATGATTAGTGACTAGGTCCTAGGTCTTAGGTTGCATTTCATTTTGCATGTCTCATTGCATTTTGCATGTTTACATGATCTCACAATGATTAAATGAACTTCAATGCTTAAATGATTTTTCAAATCGCATCTTCAAGTCTAACAAGAGCTGAATCTCACACGAAGGTTCCTCCAATGAAATAGCAAGTAGAATCCTTTTTCGGGATCAAAATTCAAATCTGAGATCATTCATATTATTAACTACTTGCATATTCGACCTTCAATCATCATAGAAATCTAGTATTCAACTTAACTGATTATCTTACATCAAACTATCAAAATTTCAACTTGGTCAACCATGGTCAACTCATGGTCAAACCTAGTCAAACTTGGTCTTTTGGGACCTTCCAACGATGCAGAATGCGTTCTCGGATGTAAATAACCACTTCTCAGATCAATTAACATGCTTCTAAACTATCAACGCTGACTTTTCTTGTCAGATTTCAATTTTAATCCCGAAGGGGGCATGCTATTGCACATCATTCAAAGTCTGTAAATCAAATTCTATCGATCAAGTCTATCAATATCTTTCATCAGTGATCAAGACAAACAATCACGTCTAGTTACTGATTCATCAAAAGTCCTCATCGCTCGGGGCAAATCTATCATCACTTGGGGCATATCAGATTCATCAAGATCCATATCAATCTGATATTTTCTTAATCTTGTAAACTGTATCAATTTTTGCAACCATCAGATCATAGTGTTCTTTCCTTGGTTCTTCGGCAACTGAAGGATTCGGATGTGATACCTGCTAGTTCTGCTAAGACAATCGAGTCTAGAACGGGTCACTCACTTCTTATCAATCCTAAGGTTCAGAATCAGGCATTTTGACACTTTTTCGCAATCATAGGCTCATTTGCTGCTACAGTGAACATTATCTTTGGTCATTCAAGACTTATTATCTCCATCTTAATTCAATATCAATCAACTCCTATCTCAATATCTTTCAATCGGTTTCTATCTTGAGATCGGTTTATCTTTTGAATCAGTTTCATATCTTTATCAAACACAGACTATCTTTGAACCACTGCGCTTCGCACAGTAATTCAAAGAGGGGCAAAATGTAATACCCCAAAAATGGGCTATAAGTTCATTAATCTCCTACATCTTCAATTTGAACAAAATCGACATCAAAGTCCTAACCTAAGGCACATCTAAACATCATCGAATCATAATTGATTATCTTAAATTTTGCATCAGGGAATATTCCTAGTAATATTCCTAATTATCTTAATTATCTTTAATTTAATGATTATTTGGCGATAAATCACATTTATCCTAAAAATTTGATTAATTGAATATTTTCATATTTAATTAATTAGATTTAATATTTGCCACTTAATTATGTAATTAAATTTAATTCTATCTATTATTAATTGTATTATTTAATTTTGACAATAAATCAAAATTCCTATCTTTAATTGATTAAATTCTTATTTAATTAATTAAAGCATGTTGTCATTATTTAATAATATAATTTTTAATAAAAGTTTGAATAAATAGTTAATTAACCCATAAATTAATTATTTATTTTCAAAAATCAGTTGAGTTGAGGATAAATCACTTTATTTATTTATTTAATTCTTAATTATTATGCAAAAACATGCAAAAATTATTCTTCCATTTCATGCGCCCAAACCTCAACCTCTGCTATCCATTCGCCATATTCCTTCACGTATTCCTTCATTCACATTTCCTCCACCCTCTCGCCACCCTTCAAGGTGTGTGTTTACGTTGATCTTGCCTTCCTTTCCACCTACCCTTTCACAATCCTTCCATTCATTAACCTTCTACCTTCTATCCTTTTTTTTCATTTTTTTGTATTTTTCATTTTTTCAATTTTTTTGTACTTTTGATATTTTTTGATTTTTTTTGTGAATCATCAAGGCGCCTATTGCTAGGTTTTCACCAAGATGTCCATTTTTTCAGGACTTTTTCCAATTTTTAAGATTTTTTTCAGGACATTTACCAAGCACTGAATGCCTTAGGCATAGAATTTCTTTAGATGGAGAACGTTGATTGGTTCTCGGAGCTGTTCTCCTTCAGTTGTTGAGAGTTGATAGGCACCAGAGCCAAAAGTAGCAGTGATTACAAAGGGACCCAACCAGTTGGGTTCGAACTTCCCCTTGCGTTCTCGATGTGATTGATTTTTAGGATTTTCTCTCAACACTAGATCGCCAACCTAAAATTCTCTATGTCTGACTTTCTTGTTGTAGCCTCTAGACATTCTTTTCTGATACACTCTGAGATGATCATACGCTGCTTGTCTGCGCTCATCTAGTAGTTCAAGTTCTTGTAACCTAGACACTCTATAGTCTTCATCAGTGACAAGTCCATGCATTTTGATTCTGAGTGATGGGATTTCAACCTCAATAGGTAGTACTGCTTCAAACCCATAAACTAAAGTGAAAGGTGTAGCCCCAATAGGTGTTCTGATACTTGTTTTGTAGGCCCATTCTGATACTTGTTCTGACACTGGTTCTGATACTGTTTCTGATACTTGTTCTGATACTTGGTATACTTGATAGCATCTTTTTCCATTGCAAACTCCCAAGTAAGATCATATCATGCAGTCCCAATGTCTAGCAAGGTGGAGAACAAGAGGGATTGGCAAGCTGGTGGAAGAGATGGAAGGCAAGAGAATGAAGGAGAATGAAGGGAAGAAATCCTCAAGGGAAAACTCCTCAAGAATACTCAAGCTAGGGAAAAAATTATCATGTAAAGTGCATTTGGACAAGCAATGAAAGGCCAGCATAGGATATAAGTCACAAAAGTGTACTGCCAAAGAAGGATAGGATGTAGTCCAAAGGAGTAGACATGTCAAGAGGCTTCATAGCATCGTGTTTTACTCTTTCTTTCTTTTTTTATTAGATCAAGACCAAAGGGGAAAAGGATAGCGATAGGCGAAAATGAATGGAGGAAGATGGATATGAAGGCTAAACATGGAAGGAATGAAAGCAAGATCATCGTCAGACAACTCACAAAATAGCCAAATGTTCATGTATAGGTCAACCTTGTCAAGATCAAAGAAAGGTGGGATGGATGAAATATGTAGAAGAACTACGCATGATGCCTGATTGCCAAGTTTTCATCATGGTACTTATCCAAGGTGCCACAAGGAAGTGGTTTTCACCATAGGATGAATTTATTTCTCTTTACTTTTGCTACCAAGGCACCTGTTTCCAGGTTTTCACCAAGGCACATTTTCAATTTATTTTATTTTTTATTTCTTTTTTTTTTAATTTCTTTTTTAGAAGAAGGCAAGCTTTTTAGATCCTTGAAAGGATAAACCATGATATGCCAAAGAATCAAAATGACATGCTCAAAGATGCTGATAGGGAAAGGGAGATGAAAGAGAAAAATGGAGGATAGGGTTTTATGTAAAGCGAGTGAGGTTGGAAGATAGGAGGAATAGGCAAATGAGTAAAAAGGATAGAAGGTAGAAGGTTAATAAATGGAAGGATTGTGAAAGGGTAGGTGGAAAGGAAGGCAAGATCAATGTAAACACACACCTTGAAGGGTGGCGAGAGGGTGGAGGAAATGTGAATGAAGGAATACGTGAAGGAATATGGTGAATGGATAGCAGAGGTTGAGGTTTGGGCGCATGAAATGGAAGAATATTTTTGGAAGGAGATGTAGTGGAAGCCTTTGGAAGCTTGAATGTCAATTTCACTTTTTGTTCAACATGAGACTCTCTTATGAGAGACTTTGGAATCCATATAGCCTTAGGCTTTTTATTTCCTTTTGATGATCTAGAGAGAATATCTTCAATGATGGATTTTGGAACCCATACTTGTCTTGTAGTTTTCTTCTTAGATATCTCTTTTGACTTTATGTTTCCATGTCTATTAGAGGAGACATGGTGATCTTCTTTTTTTGATGGATTCTTGTATTGCTTCTTTTTCTTGTATTGAACATTCAAGTTACTTCCAAAAGACTTGGGACTTGTGGAAGAAGAAGGATATGACTGGTTTAGATGGGTGGGTGGATGAAAAGGATTCAAGGGTATGCATCTATGTTGATCTTGAGGAAAGATGGGAGATGGAGGTATGTAAGGACCCAAGATGGATGGTGAATCAGGAGAGTTAGGAGGGGAAAGTGAAGGGAGATAAGGACCCAAGATGGAAGGAAGGCATGAAGCCCTTAGTAGTGGTGGAAGAGGTCCAAGGATGGAAGTGGAAGACGCAAAAGGATAATCAATAAGTTCATCAGCATCTATATGACAACCAAGGATATCAACATCTTTAGAGTGAGCATTAAAATTTTCAATAGAATCGTGGACATCTTGAATATGAGCACCTTCTTTGATAGGATTGTTCAAAGCTTGCAAAGAATTAGGAAGAGTAGAAAGTGAAAGTGAACATGGAGTGGTAGAACAAGAAGATGGAAGACTTTGATCTTGACAAGGATCTTTGGATAGCACCAGTGCATAATTTGTCTCTTGATTTTCAATAGGCTTAACATTGGAAGTAACAACACTATTTTTACCAACCTTAATGGAAGTATCATCTTTGGAAAGCGCAAGTGCAGTAAGGTCATTTTGATTGTCAATAAGCTCATTAGTGTAAGTAGTAGCCTGATCTTGCTTAAGAGAAGACTTAAGACATGGTGGAATGCATGAAAAAGGGTGTATAGGATCAAAAGAACCATGAAGCGGATAAGAGACATCAGAAAAAGGAGTGGATGACATGGAGGCTTCTTGATCTTTATCTTTCCTTATGTTCTTTTCTTTATCATTTTTAGAGTCCTCTTGACATGGAGCCACTTCTAAGGACAAGGAAGCATGTTGGGATTGTATGGATGACTTTGGAAGAGATGGTGGAGGACTAGCTGAAGTAGGGATTATAGCATATGAAGGCTTAGGCTCTTTAGATTTATCATTATTGAAAGTATTTGCAGCCAAGTGAAGGTTAGCTTGAGTTTCTTTAAGAGGTAGCCCTGGGGGATAACTATAGGGAACCACATGAAAAGTAGCAGGGCTTGTGTCAGATGAAGGTTCTGTGAAAGATTTGAAAGACTCGGAAGCTTTAGGAAATGTATGGGTATTGGAGGAAGTAGGGGATGGAAGGGAACCATCACAAGACAAAGGTCCAACATTAACATGATCTTTCTTGAAAGTGTAATCTTTATTTTCAGCCTGAGAGTTCTTAGAGGAGAGATCCTTATAGTATTGACGTTTCAAGCTAGCACGATGTATTTTATAGTCCTCAGAAGTAGTAGATGGATCATCATCAAGGTATTGTCCACAAAAGCCATCAAAATCTCTTTCAAAATCAGAATCATATGGATCACCATCACGATCTATCCAATGTGATGGCCCATTTGTAGTAAGCAGGAATGAACGATGAGGAGGACTCTTAGGAACAGAGGTGTCATAGGTATCATTACATTTTCTGTCATCATAGTCATCATAGTCTTCAAAGCTAGATGTGTCACTCTCCGTGGAAGAGGTATCATATTGCTCAATTTTTTTCCGGGGGCATGGTGACATGTACAAGTCTTTATCAAATGGAAAAGAGTATAGAGGTTCCTTTTCTTTCCCAAGTTTGTCAAGCTGGACTTGCATAGCATGTATCTGTTTCATTATAGTGGCGATTAGAGCTTCTTCCTCTTGTTTACTGTTTCTTTGAGACATGTGTACTGATTCTCAATAGCTATTGCTCTATTCCTAACACAATGATATTTTTGACAGATTCTGGAACTAGGCTGGAAACATTGGATATCTTGCAATTTGACAATTTCTAACAACTTTCTCAAATTTTTCCAAACGACACTCTGCAGACTCGTACGACACTAGGTAGTCTATGAAATGACATTTGCTAAACTCATACGATAGTTGGGTAGTAATGAAATGACAGTTGACAAAACTCATATGACTTTTGACTTCCTGAAATGACTTTTGACTCCAGAAAGAACTTTACGTCAATTTTTGCAAAATTTAAGGTTTTCAGTTTTGGATTGTTTGCAAATTGTACTATCCAAATTTTGAAGGTTATACCAGATTTGATTGTTTTTAATAGCCAAGTAGATAAATAAGCACATAGAATAGCAAGCAAGTGATTCTAAGCACGTCTAAAAACAATGAACAAGGGCAAAAGCAACCTTGTGCATGAACAATCAAGTGACCAAATTGTGCTAATCCCTGAGAGTACTAATTGTGTATGTTCTGAAAAGTTTTGCAATAACACACATATACCTGAGAATGAAAAATTGGCCTCTCTAGGGTTTTTAGTAATGGTTTGACTCTGCAACTTTTATGATTCAAAGGGGTGAACTCCAATCCTGGCGCACCAGGGTTTTGACACAGTCTGAGAACTTAATCTTCAAGAGCTGCTAGGGAGATCTGACAACCCAACAATGAACCATACCCGTGGAGATTTCTTCCACAAGGATATTTATATAGCGGCTGTCACTACCATGGCAAAAATGGCTATTACCGCTTGAGGTTCCGTCAATGCAGTTTGCCCTGTGAAGGGATTGTCCGCTATGGTTAACCCTCTCTAAAGATGACTCACAATAGTATACCACAAGGGGACTTGGCTCCAGATTCAAGGTTTTGACACCTCTTCACTTTTAACCCAAACAAAGCAAGCAGATTAATCCGACACGCTAAGACAAAGTTTTGTTCCACCAAGGTCTGTGATATCATCTCCACGTGATCTATCAACCTCTCTGGGGAGAGAATGTATCAATCAATAAGAGAAGACACACTAACCAATTTTGATTCACCAAAGCTTGTGATATCAACCCCACATGATCTATCAACCTCTCCGGAGAGAGAATGTGTCGATCAATAAGAGAAGACTCACTAACTAAGTTGAATGTAAAACGCACTAAGTATCCTCCCTACCTACAAGGATTCTATCGTCAAGAAAGATTTCGCTAGGAATCCAATCTCTCAAGAATCACAAATAGTGTTCATAGGGCCTAATTACTATGTGAGCACAGATGTATGTTCCGAAAGCAAATCTACCAAAAGCATCCAAAAAGTAGAAAGAGGAACACTTAACGTTTAAAGCGAATATGAGATGAGTCCACAAGGTGGAACACTTAACACCTCACACAAGCTAAAAATGAGTCCACAACTTAGAAAACAAGGGAGTTCCTAAAAGCACAAAAGGGTTGCCAAGTGGAACATTTAACGCTTCTGTCCTGTTGACCCCTCCCCTTTATGGCGCTAAGATTGCAACCACGGGGCAGAAATGAGGGGCCGGCGGATTAGCGAGTCCAATAACCCAAGATAGCAATCAAGATCAATCACAAGTATTCTAAGACTACTTAATGAATCCTTAAGGGTTCACAACCTAGTATCAATTATGCAAGTGTGTAGAAATAGATCAAAAGCATGAAAAGATGCACACAAGCTTGACACATAAGAGATTTATTTTAAGTCCCAAATCAAAATATTATTAGATGAAGGAGAATAGCTGGGATCCTTGCAATGCGCTTAGTAGATTTTACTTGATTTTTAGCAATTTTTGTTGAGCTTTTCCATGCAAGCAAGTGACGAACTCTCCAACAAGCAAACAAGCAAACAAGATATGCAAAATATATTCAACTTATGAAAACCATAGGGTTAGCTCTAAAAATCAATTATTATCAGTAATAATAACCAGAAATCAACCCAAATGACAACTCATATCATTCATTGAACCATGTAAAAAAAATAAGTGCATACCCATCACAAAACTTTATTTTTTTTGCTGCATTTGACCTAGTCAACAATATCTAATTTTTTTGATATGATTTTGGCCACAAAAATAGAAATTCAGAATAGAGACCCCTACTAAAAAACAGAGAGCTTTCCAAAAATGCAAAAATTTTAGAAAAACCTCTTCATTTGTGCCCTAGAGACCCATTTTATCAATACAGACCATTTTTTGTAAATTGACTATTTGAGCTATGATATCATGTCCAATTTAAAACACAAAGAATGGACCCCATGTAGAATTTAAAGATCTTTCCGAAAATATAAAAATTTTTGAAAAATATTCTGATTTGCGTCAGATATTAATTTTTTCCAGAATTTCAAGAAAAAATTATTAAAAATTCAAAACATCTCAGAAAATTCTAAATTTTTTACTGTAGCTTCCATGACATGTCACAAACCTGAAAAAAAAATTTTAGATCAAAATTCCAAGCCGTTTGGAAGATAAAATTAAATCTTTGAAAATTTGGGGTTTTAGCTGCCAAAAAAATCAAAACCAACATGCAAAGGTGGGTTTCCCCACGGTGGGCGCCAGAAATGTGTGTGTGAAAATTATACCTGATCTGTAGACACAACACTCAGTAAAACATTAGAGGTTAGCTATAATCAAAATCGTGCAAAATTGAAAGCTATCTAACCAAGCGATTTACTGCCTTCTAGTAGGTGCGAGATTAATGTTCTCAGATTGTAATCGAGATCAGTGACCTAGACGACACCTAAATGAAGGATTTGAATGCAAAAGATGGATATGAAATTGAATGCAATTAATCTATATTTTTTGGATTTTTCTATGCAATAAGAATGATAAAAACTTGATATGAATCTATGCTATTATGAAATTGATATGCTATGCTAATCTAACAATGATATGAAATATGAATGCAAAAATAAGATTGATCTCACAAAGATGTCGATTCGCAAGAGCTTTGATTCTTCAATTCCAATTCTCCAGCGTGATTGTGCAAAATATGAGATGATTTGTGAAGAGCTAAAGCCTTAATTTATAGAAATCCAGGGCTTTGGAGGTGCATGAATAAAAGCCATAAATCACTCAAATTACCTCATCTTGATTTTTGAGTTATCTGATCATAAAAGATAGTTAATTCTCAAAATCATGCAAAAGCTAAGTTTTAACTCAAAATAGAGTTTAGCTTTAATTGATAATTGATAGTTGTTTGCTTTTATGATTGGATAACTCAAAAATCAAGATGAGTTAATTTGAGTGATTTATGGCTTTTATTCATGCACCTCCAAAGCCCTGGATTTCTATAAATTAAGGCTTTAGCTCTTCACAAATCATCTCATATTTTGCACAATCACGCTGGAGAATTGGAATTGAAGAATCAAAGCTCTTGCGAATCGACATCTTTGTGAGATCAATCTTATTTTTGCATTCATATTTCATATCATTGTTAGATTAGCATAGCATATCAATTTCATATTAGCATAGATTCATATCAAGTTTTTATCATTCTTATTGCATAGAAAAATCCAAAAAATATAGATTAATTGCATTCAATTTCATATCCATCTTTTGCATTCAAATCCTTCATTTAGGTGTCGTCTAGGTCACTGATCTCGATTACAATCTGAGAACATTAATCTCGCACCTACTAGAAGGCAGTAAATCACTTGGTTAGATAGCTTTCAATTTTGCACGATTTTGATTATAGCTAACCTCTAATGTTTTACTGAGTGTTGTGTCTACAGATCAGGTATAATTTTCACACACACAGGCGTAGCTGATTTTCAGAGCCAGTCCATTTTTTCGAAGTGGGTGTAGCTATTTTCCAGATCCAGTCCATTTTTTTCAGGTGGGCGTAGCTGATTTCCAGAGCCGTTTGCAGAAGATCTGGACAAGCGAACACCGTATGTTTGCAAAAAATTATTTTGTGTTTGTTGCCTTTTAATGTTGTATTATTCTGTGTTTTCTGGCTTTTTACATTTTTATCACCATGTACAGGGTTTCAGTTGTGAATCAAAGGCTTTGTTTTGACAAATCCTTTCATAGAAGAGACAAGTTGTAACATTGTAGGGTTTCGGCCGCAAATTAGAGGTTTTTTCACCGTGTGCATAAAGAGGGTTTTGGTTGCGAATTGGAGGCTCTGTTTCGGCATACCATTTCACAGAAGAGATCGATTTGCAATATTGTAGGTATGTAGAAAATATCGATGATCTGCATGTTTTGAATCGAAAACAACAAAAAAATTTCAAAAAAAATCTCTACATTTTTGCAGATCTTAGTTTTTTATTTTTTATTTGGGGTCTATAGTGCATTTTTGCAGATCATAGTATTAGCTAATGCTTCTTATTCGATCTAGCTTTTGTCCTTTCTCAAATGAAAAAAACTAGCTTTTGTACATAAGTAATTCACCCCCCCTTCCTTAGTGGTGCTTGTCTCCTTTTGGGCCTAACAAAATATGCTACAACTATCTTCTTTCTCCTACTTTCTTCCTCAATTTCCCTCTTCTCTCTCCTCCTATTCTATTATAAATACTGCAAAGATTGAGTTATAGAAGGATGAAATATTTTTCAATAGACTGTATTATTGAGGTGCTCTTGTCTTTGAGGGAGGGCTCAATGTATATTTCTAGGTGAAGTTGTTAATGTGTGTTATCCTAGGACTCCAAGGAGTTGTCTCTCTTTGTCACAAACCTCGTGATAGTAAATATAAATGTATAAGCCTTCTTTGTCTCTTGTATTATTGTTTAAGTATCTATTTGAGTAATTGGTATGTTGTTACTTTCTATGTTCACATGCTTTATCTCGAGCTATTATATTTTCTTCCTCAACATTCAAGTGGTCTTGATATGGATGGATCATGTGTGTAAAACCTAATCTCTCTCCTTGTTTGGTGTCTAGTTCTATGTGAGGCTCATCATATGTTTTCAGGAGAGTTGTGTTCATGTAGTAGTTGACTAATTAATGGACTTAATATGTAAAATAGCTATCATTTGAAGGTTCATAGTCTTGTTTTTTGTTTTTATTTCTTGTTGTTGATTATTGTCAAAAGAGTTCTTAAGGTTTGACCAAAGACAAAGCAAAATTTCCATTCATGGATAAATTGCACATAAAGCCAATGAAATAAGCCATGCTTGATTGAGAAATTGTTAACTCCAAGGCTAGGGGATGTATAAAAAAGAATTAAAACTGGTATACATTTCCTTTATAATGATTGTTTATAGATATGTACAATGTGGGCTTAACTACTAAGAACTGCAACATAGCCTTATCTAGCAGGCCATATGCAAAAGTTCAAAATTTCCACCAAAGTTTCTTCTCATGGTTTTTCTAAAGCTAACTGAATGATTAGACTCAATGGCATCTTTTGACCTTCCAACTTGAAAAGAGATCATTTCCCAATGTTAATCAGATGTTGTCTTTCTTGTCATACTCAATCATTCCAATTATAACTTTTGCATAGGTGCTTCTTAAGGGCTACTTTTAGAAGGGTAGGTAGTAACATTCCAAGCTTCACTTTTCACTTCAAATTCTGCAAAAGATTAGATCCTCTGACTTAGGGAAGGAAAATCCCATCCTATATAATTGAACCTCCAACAATTTTCATGTTGCCAATAAGGCCTTGTTGATATACCAGGCTCATGGAATTTCCACTCTGGCTGATGAAGTCTTCTCCACCCAAAATGGCTTTTGAAATTTGAACAAAAGGAGATGAAACTGGATACAGTTAAAAGACCCAGGTGGCTTGAAAGGTGAAATATCCTCAAGATCTGGCATCAAATCCAAAGAGAGTCCATTCTTTGGTAATGTACATGATCTTATCTCTTTTAGGCAAAGAATATCAATGAGATCATCCAACTCCATTTTTGTCAGTGCCAGTCTTTTTATCCCATCATGGATATCAGATACTAGAAAGTGGCTTCCTCATAGGGAATGATGAGCCCCATTTGATGACCAAACCCATACTCTTCAGCTGCTTTATGCAGCAAAGCCTGGAATAGAGAATGATTCAAGTAGCTAGTGGGGATGATAAACCTACTAAGCTCATCACCAACGTACATTGCACAATGCCCCTTAGGAACATCCCTAGGGAGGGCATCACATGATGTCCCCATGATCTTTTCAAAGCTAAAATGCTTCCCTATTTTTGGAGAAAGAGCATACCCAACTGCCTTGTGGGCATTGGCAAACCTATAGAAGGATTTGATCATGTATTTGACCAGTAGTACTTGAGCATTTCTCTTAGTCCTTTCCATGGAAGAATTCAAAATTAAGAAGCAAGGTTTAGATTGAGAAGGAAAGGGAATTGGATGGAAGATAAAGGAGAGGAATGAAAGCTTGAATGAGTGAAAATGCTCTTGTGGGGAAGACGAAGGATATGTTATAATATAGGTAATGCAATAAAACACTAACTTGGCTCTCCTACCTCACCAAAAGGTACACCTTATTATAATTTTATTAGGAGTTGTTGGTGGAATCACTTAAGTGTAATTTGTTTCCTTACAAGTTTTGTACAAGATTCTTGATATGGGGACTTTTAGTGGCATATAATGAAAACAAGAAAGTAGTCCATGTGTTGCCTTGTCCAAGGATGGGGACACTTGCAGGTGAACATCCATTTCATTCTCAGTCAGTATGTATCCCACACATTGGATGACATGAATGCAGAGCTTGCATAGAAAAAGACATCATCATGAGTAGTATCATGTGTACTCTCTTGGTTTCTTAGTAGTGTCTCTACTAACATCTCATGGCCTTGTTTTTAAGGATTTCTTGATATTGTCTCTGCTAACATCTCATCTCTACTAACATCTCATCGCATTGGTTTTAAGGATTTCTTGATATTGCCTTGTTTTCAAGGGTATTTGAAGTTGTCTCTACCAACATATTATGGTGTTGTAATAGATTCAACCAAAAAAATAGCTTAAGGATCAAAATGTTATCAAAGTCAATTGTATATCTCTGAAGTTTGTAATAGATTCAACCAAAAAGTCAATGGTATATCTCTTTTAACTTCAGTACAAACTACAAAGCTTCACATCTTTGATCATTTGCTCTATGGTAAAAACTAAAAAATGGTCAAACATAAATCTTTGGCAAAGTGAGAAGTTAGATTTCCTATTGCCCCATCACTTGTTGTTCATTTTGACAACAAAAAACTTTATACAACTGATCTAATATTTATGCATAAATGGTCCAATAATGAGAAAATGGGCGGCTATTAGCTCACTACATATTTCTTTAATAGACTTTTAACTAGCAAAATCTAATGAATGATTGAAACATAAACGCTAACTAGTACTCTTCCCTAAACATATCATGACCTTGTAATAGACATTTAGGCAATCCATAACTTAAACAAAAGAGCTTCAAGGACCAAAATATTATCAAAGCCAATAGTATAGCTCTTAAAACTAGAGTGCAAAGCCTCACATAATTTTGATCATTTGCTCTATGGTCAAAGTTGTGAACCCTGGCAAAGTGAGGTGCTATCCCACACCCTAGCAAAGTGAATTGTCATAGCCCCACTATGTATTACATCATCTATGATGTCCACTTACACACTGTACTCTTCCATGTGATGAACCTATCTGTTTGTACTTTGTATGCATGGATTAGTTAAAAAGGTCTCGGATTGAACATGGGAAATTATGTGCTCCTTGTCCTTTTTTCTACAGTACATTTATTTACCATCCAATTTAAATGTAGTTTGATTTAACCCTTCACTTATATTTGGTTTAACACAAATTCGGCCAAAGACAAAGCACAATTTCCATGCAAAATTTGAGGTGACATATAGATAGAGAAGCTCTACTTCTAGACCAAAGGCAATCAAATTCTAAAATCCTCATCACAGTCAATTAACTTTTATCATTGATTTCAATATTTGTATTCATGTCACATTAAATATCTTAGCTTAGCATAATTATTGAATTAACCACACCCAAAAATTTTCAATTGATTAATCTAGGTTAATTTATGCTTATGTGTGGATCTTATATGATTAGCTTAAAATAAGCTTAGAAAAAGTTTATTTTCCTTTACAATAAGATCTAGTTTTGGATTTATTTATTGTAAAAGGTCATTTTTTTTTTTGAAATCAACACCTTAAATTTTTTATTTAGAAAAAAACTCCATTTTTGCCATCTTACTTTGTGCTTGTGTTTCAAGTTTTTTAAAGATTATTATGTTATGCCTAGTTATTAGAGCTTAAAAGGGTCAAAGATGAGATTGGGGGACATGTGAGTAGCATGGAGGACCATTATCAAGTTAGTTTCTCACTCAAAGATTAGGCATACTTTTTGAGAAGCTCTAAATGTTCATATTGTTTCCCCTTAGGGTCAAGGGGCTTATGTTGACACTTGTTATGGCTTTAGATCTTCACATGATTTACCCTTTGGATCAAGGAATGAAGTGGATTATGTTGGCACATGTGATCCACAATTTTAGTAGAGGTGAAAAAGCTACGGTAATGATGACAATAAAAGTTTGGTAAAAATGACAATGAGTTGTACTTGTGGATAGTATGTGTGTCCCCATCCACATTTATTGTAATATCATTGGTGTTGACAATGTGTGTCTCTATTAAACAACTTCAATGAAGGATAACATGTGTTCCTATAATTGTTTTAGAGTTTTGTAAGGTCATTTGGCTAATGTGAACAATTGGGTGTCTCCCTAATGATGTATGAAATAGATTATACTATGTTGTGGTCCTTGAACTTGAAGTACTCAAGGTGAACTATTGAATGCTCATAGTTCAACAAGTAATTGTTTGGATTATTGTGTTAGTCCTAGTCTTGTTACCTTAGTAAGAAACATGTAGTAATGAGGATGAATGTTAGGTGTTATTACATCATGTTATTGATCAATAAACACTGTGGTCAATTATTAAACACCGCCTTCCTGCTTTGCATAGAACTCATATGATGAAGCAGTACAATTAAACACATTTTTTATTTAACAAGTTCCATGAAAGATGTACAACTCTTTAACAGATGAGAAGAATATTACAAGAAAACTCTTAGAACCCCTCATTAGTACAAGACAGAGAGGACCCTGTTCAATCCATAAATGACTTACTCTAAGAACTTCTCATATAGGTGAACACTTACTCATGTTATAACCAGATACTTGAAAATAGAGATGCTAATATCTATATAATAAGATTTATTTTTATTATAAATAAAAAAACTGCTACTTAAAAGCGAGATGCTATATCTGTGTAATAAAATTTATCTATTTTATTAAAAAAAGAAAGAGAACATAAGAATTTGTTCTCATTGTAAAAA
Organism: Chamaecyparis obtusa; assembly: GCA_027943335.1. Classification (NCBI taxonomy): domain Eukaryota; kingdom Viridiplantae; phylum Streptophyta; class Pinopsida; order Cupressales; family Cupressaceae; genus Chamaecyparis; species Chamaecyparis obtusa. The sequence continues at coordinate 2,618,878 of BSBK01002759.1, forward strand.
TTAAATTTTGGTGACCATTAAGTATACAAAGTACAACACTTGAGAGGCCCACTGATACTATGACAGGTTATTTACACCTTCCCTTCATTTTCTGCTTTTTCCCAGTCCTCGACACATAAATAGAGTAAAAAAATGAAGGTATATATAAATTTGGAGCAAAAATAAAATATTTAGAGATGAGAATAGTTTAATTTATGGCAGATTAGAAACACATGAAATCATTTATAGGAATACAAAAAAAGGCACACTTCTTCACTTTCTGAATTATACAAAACACTCAACTAAAGAATTTGATTTCTCTAGGCAGACAAAGTATTGAAAATCATCACAGGCCACAACAACAACTTTGAGAGACTGTATCTCCCTTGAACTAGTGATTCCATTGAGGGTTTTCTGGACCAGCAGTGCTGCAGATAAAAAAAAATGATTAGCAAAATGACATTCATCAGTCGTGAAATGGTGATTTTGATGAGGACATTAACTTTCTGCCAATGTATTCCTTACCTAGGAAGAAGGGGATCATACCTTCTCTCAATACTATCAAGTACACTATGAAAGAATTCCATATCAGAATCTAACTAGCAGTAAAAAAACTATTATTTAGCCTAAATTATCCAATAAAATAATTAATCCAGCCTTAAGGAAATGAATGACATACTCCTTGCAAGCTATTGATGCTTTCAGTGCATGTTCCAGTTCATCCAATTCGTCCTGCACACAAATGTCAAAACCAAGGAAAAGGTTATAATTGCCCATTCATGGTGCTTAGGAAGTTGGAACCATGTAACAAAAACCATTGAAGATTTCCAGAATGAGAAAGCAATAGGAGTAGTTATAGTGAAACTTGATTAGAAAAATTAATGTGACATGAAGAATTTTTTTGATTACACAAATATTGGCATATGTGCCCTTAAGTCATTCACAACATGTTAAGCATATGCCTCTTTTTGTTAAGTTGCTTGGAGTAGGGGGGCATTCTGTAGAAGTCATACATAATTTGAACCTTGTTCAATTAAATTTCAAAAGGTTTGAACCATAGTAGATGGTGTAAAACTCTATCATCCTCAACAATAGGCTATTTTGATTTTTGAAACAAAAACTAGGTCATTGGGTTATGATGTGATTGTAGAACTTTTAAAAAGGAAATTCAGTTCTCTGAAGGTATTCCCAACTTATATTTTGAGATTGAGATTCCATCAACTCCTACTATCTGTTAGATGGCTCAATGGAACATAAATAAAATACTTTAAAATAAGCTAGCTTTTTCTTGTGCAAAAAGAGTGAGGAGTTTGGCCAACATTTTATTAACTTTTGACATTTGTGTTGCATTTCCTACCTTGTATCTATGCTTGTGACTTTAGTTCTGTCCAGTTGAGAGTGAATTTCCTCCTCTTTCTTGTCCACATGTTTAGAGTACATGAATTAAATATGTCAGAAGTTGGAAGTCCACTTCACATTGAATTTTACCATGTCTCTCCTCTCTGAATCAGTTTTAAACAGTTCAGCAGTATTCCAGCACTCCACTTTCAGAAATTTATAAAAATAACAGAATATATTGGATTGTAAGATAATTCATATTATATCCTCCACAAATAACAGAATATATTGGATGGTACAAGAATTCATATTTATATCCTCCACTAGCTTAGAGTGACAACTTGAGCCAATGAACCTTCCATAGAGAAACAAGCTACTAGTGAGTTGTGAAAATACCAATATAATCTAACTACTAAACTCTCCATTTTCCCATTGCCATCGAGGGGGCCCTAAGATACAGGGTGTGATGGAATTGAAAGAGAAACTAATTTTGTGTTGATTCTCTCTATTATAATTTACAATCATATGATTCAGGGGAAATTTAAAATTCTTAAATGTCCTTAGAAGTAGAAGAACATAAAGAAAAAAATTACAAAGAGAAAGATGGTTAGTTGGACATAAGTAAGGTGTATGTTTCCATAGTGTAGTCATCTGGTTCAATCTTCTTCAATCTATTTGTAACCTTCCTAATGTTCCAATCTTCACAATCGTTAATAGTTACTGAAAAGAACCTGTATACTGCCGAGCACCTGATATCCGTAGGATCTGTTGTTGCAAGCAGAAGTTTCAAAATTGTCTGTTGCTTATTCTTAATGTTATATTTGTTTGTATGGCCTACACATTCTATACTAAAGGATGTTATTGTGGTGACTTTCTTCATGTGCATGATTGCACTTTCAAAATATTAGTACAGTATCCTATTGCGCATTTTCAAATGCCTCAAGTACTAGATGGCTTGGCATACAAGTCAACCTTCATTTGAACATCTGCTTGTGAAAGGCCATTTGTGCTCTATGTAATGTTCCCTTTCGAGTGATGGTTAATAGAGAAGAAATATCTAGCCTTTTGCATTCCTTGAGGCAAGAAAATTAATTAAATAGCAAGGGAATGAGGGAATAACTAAATATTAGCCCAAAAAGCTAAAGTTATTTGCAATATATTTAATTATTCATTATGGTTAATGTTGGGGCCACACTTAAGTCATAACTTTAAGTTATAACATTATTAAAGGTAGTAAGTGCCATGGTGGAGATTTAATTAATATAAAGTGAGTGTTAATTTATGCCTAAATCTAAAGGCCAGAAATAGAGAGGGGTTCAAATGATTTTTATGGCTAAAGATATATTTAAAAAGTCATCAATGGAGAGGAAAAGGATTCATTCATTCATCTTATGGTTTTGTTTTCTTTTCTATCAAACTTCTGATATTTTTTCAGGTTGTAGCCCCTGGTAGCTATAACTTGGATGAAACCCCAAGTTGCTCTTGGACAAACAACATTAATTCTGATCACAGACAAAGGATGTCCATATTTAGTCACCAAATTTACAAGGAATAGGTAACTCCATTAAATTCTAAGGCAGCTAATCCTGATTTAACATGTTAAGGGTTTGAAGTTTGAATCTAGTTCATAAACATAGCCTCCAATAAGAATCGCAGCTCCTAAATTTTGCATAAGAAATTTAACAATTCAGACTCTAGCAAAATAAAAATTGATAGAGTCAAAAAGGAAGACATTTGACTGACCTTTAGCTTGATTTTGTATTGCTTTTTTATCTTAATTGTGTGCCTACTTGCCTCTATTCTCTCACTCTATTCAAACCAATTAGACATATTAAGTAATTTGCATTCTCTACACAGATTCTGAACTCTTTCTATTATGTGATCCTAGCTGTAAATGGAGTGATAGAAGTGTCTTGTAAGATTAATAGTACGGAGTAATTAACCATCCTATTTTCAGATTAGTTGTTTAGCCCTCCATTAGTATTAGTGGGAGGTGTATATATATAAAATGAATATCTATGTCTAAGTGTGTTAATTATGTGGAGAGTATTCTATTTGGTTGCAATCTCAAGTTAGAGATATTGCATGGGGTGCCTTTTCCTACCGCCCTCAAAATGGGGATGTTTCAAGAACTTGGAATGGGAATAAAAAGTTGTGTTACATCCATAAATATTCAAATATGAGAGATGTCCCCTAAAATTGGGGAATATTTCTAGGAAGGTCAGCTCATATGGTTTTTAATAAATAATATTTATTGCATTGTTGTAGTATAGTATGTTGTTTTTTATTTGGGCATCTTTAACCTCTATTTAATTGTGTGATCTCTATAGTACCAGATAGGCACAACACTTGGGAGCTTCATGGCCCTGACATAAAGGTTTATCCTCTCAAGACACATTATTTAACCTCTTCACCTATTATGGACTAATACTGCATTGTCATCTTTCAAAGTAATAACTTAAGACCATGTAAAAAATATGGGCTGCTACAAGTACAGACTATTGTCTACAGAATAGGAAACTATAGGCAACAAGAAGACAAAATGGGAAAAATGTCTGAAACAAAACTAAACAGATTGATCAGTAACTTCCAAAAAGTGTTATAGGTGTACAATGTACACAAACAACCTTTTTCTATTGACAAATTCTAGCAAGAGAGTTAGGTAGGCATGCATATTTTGGCTCTGATTGATATTTAAATACCTCCACCCCAACAAAGAAGGATAGAGAATCCTGAGGTCATTAGATGCATGTTCATTTGATATAGGTCTCTTGAGCTCGATATTATTGTAATTTCTAAGAATGAAAGAATACCTTGTAGAAAAATGTGCTCCTTCATTGTCCCAAGTTAGGTGGAGTGGACAAATACACACATTATGCAAAATAAGATAACTGCAGTCGTTACAATAACCTGAAACCTACTTAGGACTAGGATGTATGTCACAACTACCCAATGATTCTCAATTTACAACCACTATCTATTTAATGATTTTTGTGGATAACTATCTCAAGGAACACAAGTTATTGATTGTGTATATATTTTATACGGTGACATTTGAAAAGATATTAAGAGTCTAACTGTGATGCTTGAAATTTGCACATTCAGTTGTTATTGCAAACACTTTGTTGAGACTAGTTTACTGGAACACATGGATTTAGATTCAGGTGCTGATTTTCCATCACAGAAAATCAAAAGCACATACTGAATTCAGATACATGAAGAAAATAAAACCATATTGAAAAAATGAGCATGTTGGAGATGATATCTCAATGAATTAGCAAAGAGAACATACAAGAAAGGATCTAGAGGACAACCTTAGTGGTTGGATTTTTGCAACATAAACTAAGGAGAGAGAACACCAATTAGAACCACTCAAGCATTAGCATCTGTTTAATTTGATCATAGATTTTTGGACCAAAATCAAGATAGCTTAACATTTTTAGAATAACAGGCATTTAAATGTGATCGTATGCTTTATCAAAATCTAGTTCAATGAAAAGAGAATCTTGAGCTGATTGTTCAGCCCATACCATAGTCTCCTAGGCTAACACCAAGTTATCTAAGATAAATCTGGCCCATAAGAAGCTAGTTTGCCCTAGGCAAACAATCGAGTTACCTAAGATTTTTATGTTAGACTATAAGTCAGATAATCAATTTTCTTTAGCCTATGGTAGATATCATCACATTATTTTTTATTTTAATTGTTTTGCGAAATGTTCTTTTTAGTTGTTTCAATGTGAAAGTCATATTTGCTTCGAACACCTATGAAGGTGTAAAGTAGATTTATGTCTTTGAAATAGGACATTTAGTAGGAGTGGTGCATATAAGGGGTTCTTTTTCATATTACTTGTATTTAGAAGTATCCAGCAACGGCATTCGTAACTGCTAGATCCCCTTTCTTAAATTAGCTCCACTATAGTTCTTCACTTTCATCATGAAAGTTTTCAGTTAGGTGCACTAAGGTTGAAAGGATGGCAACCATGTCTGTCGTTTAACCATGACACGTGCGAGTCCCCCAGTTGGGAGGTTGTCATAATGTTTCACAAATTTTCTCTCTTTCCATACCTGAAGGACAGGTGCAAACTTTTGTGACCACAACTCTTATTGGATGAGTAATGTTCCATGGTTAATAGTAGTTGTTGTGTGTGAATGATTGGAGCCGATGAGTCCATCCCCGTGGATGGCATGGACATCAAGATGTATATGTTCTACCATCTTAAAATTGGGCATTGCATGTTATACTGTTATGGTCTGACAAAAGCAATGTTTCGAAGAGAACATGCAAAAGATAAGGCATCGAGCAAAGAAAACATAGTTGAAAAAAAATAGAAAGTCTTTAATGTGTGGGTGGAAACAAGTAAAATGTGCAATCCGTGGGTATACAAAAGAGAGGGTAGAAACAATCATCCCTCTCATAATGTCAAGATTTAAACGTATAATTTCCAGCATAATAGGATTTGCTGAGCACCATGCATCATGTTTATATTAAAGAAGGGTGGAATGACATGGAGGGACGAAAACAATGCCACCCTTATAATTGGATATTTGTGGCAGGGAAAAGAAATGTTAACCAGACTATCCCAGCCAATGTGGGCGGTGGCCTTGTCATATTGATATGATTTGTTCTCTTCAATAAGGCCACAAAATATTTATCTTAGCAAAGCAAGTCTTGGTTTATAGAGATGCAATTTTTTTTTGGATTTGTGATCTTGATAAGTGTAGTGTTATTGTTATTTGTAGTGCACCACTGTTTCCTAAAGGATGTATTTTTTTTATGTTATTGTCAGTGTGAAACAAAAGTTGTACTTGTCTATCTTGTTGTGGATGGTGCTGCTTCCTCGCAACTACCACATCTGTATCCCTATACAAGAATGGGATAAGGTAGAAGAGGGACAGATTGTACCAATAATGTTGTTACGTTGGTTCAAAACTAACTGTATGTATGTGGAATCTGCCATTGCAAATGTCATTGGGTGAAATGTTCTTTATTTCCAGCCCTGCTTCATATTTCCATCTTAGTTGATATCTATATTTTTGTCAAACTACATGGATCTCCTTCAGAGCATTGGGCTATTTTGACATATAGCCTTGGCATTTGTTAAGGAAGTTAATATTGTAGGCAATACATTGGATGACCCTATAAGGGGTTATGACCTATATGAGGGAAAAGCCTCGGTAGGAGGAATAGTGGCAAGAGAGATGGTTAATGGTGATCCAAGTGTTAGACATGTTCTTCAAGCTTACTTGCAATTTACAATGCTATTTGATGATGAAATTTCTAGGGTTGGAGTATAGAGGCATGGTCAAGGGTTGAATGCTAGGATGATAAAGGAATTGAACAAGAGCTATGGTTCTATTTTATTCCTACTTAAACACAAACACCACGATGGTGTGATTGGCCTTGAACCATGTGTTTCAAATGAGGATCGTAGTTTGGAAGGAATAGAGGAAGTTGGAGAAAATGATGATGCAGATGTTCAGTAATAGCTTGTAGATTGCAAAGAATTGAGAATGGCCTGTTGGGTAGGCAAAAAATATTGCTGCGGTCTTATTTTTATATTTTGGGGTCAATGCGAAGGTGTACATAGAGGGACAATGTTGTAACCTCCATTGTTTTTGGTAGGTTGTGTTGCTAAATTGATAATGTGACAGATATATAAATTGGTTTGTGTGGGGTTTTCGTTCGTAATTTTTTGGGTTGGTTACCAGAGGTTTTAGCGAAGCAATGCCAACGGGTACTTAGCTGGAAGAAGGTTGAAATATATACATTTAATGCAAGCTGAAGGGAATCAATTGAACAAAATCAGAGACATGGCAATAAAGCTTAGTTTTTTTTGTTGGTATTATTCTTGAAACATGGGTTATTAATTGTATTTATGCCATACTGGTGTTTGCAATATTTAATGGGTATACAGTTCGCCCCAGCTCCTAAAAGGTATAGTTAGTTTGATAGTTGAGATGTTCAAAGTTCGAACAATTGTTTTTTCTACTGTTGTCATAGTATGCATTATTTGTTAACAATTGTTTGCCTGTGTTTGGACATTAATTACCATGGTGGAGGTCACATAGAAAACCCACTGTGATTTTTGTTTCAAGGGAAAGTATTTTCTACTATAATGAGAGGAAGAAGTGTTGTTCATTTGAAAATTTCATGTAAATAGCCATTGTAATGTCATATAAACTCAAACAACCTATATATATAGAAACAGAATGGATGTTATTAGTATTTTGTTACCTCTCTATGACGTAGTTGACTAGAATTGGTTGCAATGCATAGTTCAACACTTTCTTAAGTTGGCATCTCACATTCTACCTTTTGTTGGCTGATATCCCTATTGCCCCTGCGGATGTTATAAGCTCTCATATTGTTATTGGAGGTGCTATTTTATTTTCCCATGCAATGGTTTATTTAGCTGGGCTGATTGTGTACGTATATCATTGTGTTGGGTCAGGAGAGGCACGTTCATTCATGTGGCATATTTATGCATTCCTATGGCATGCCTCCGTTCCCTTTCATTGCAACTTTTCTTTGTAAGACTGTCCATTTGTCCTTTTCAAATTGTCTGAGAGCAAAGAAAAAATACGTGGGAATAGCCATAATTTTTGAAGTCTGCACAGTCATTTAATTAGATTGCTTGTCATAGTGATTCCTTATATACATGCAAGACAATGAATAATATTAAATATAGAAGTTGTAAGTTGTTCCATATATACGTCAACACAACAGTCAATGTTTGTTTATGTCCAGTAACAAATACAAACCTCCATAATAGGGTAACTTGTCAAATACGGGATTATATAAAATTTAGCTCATATTTGAATCAGGGGACCCCCTCATGGATACATTGGTGGATGAGATGAGCGGAATCATATGTGGCATTATTTCATACAAATGGTAAATATGTTCACAATCTATAAATAAATGTGTAAGCTCTATGTCACTTAATTAGGACATTAGCCTATTTGTATAGAAGATGTCATTTGTAGAATGAAATAAGAAAAATAAGATAGATGCAAATAAGTAGAAGAAAGGAATGCGGACAATTATATTGTGAACTAAGATCTTTATAGTGCATTCTATATGTTAAGTTGATATACCATTCGAAGTGGTTTTCTTTGGGAGGTCGAAGGCATGGAATCTATCTACAACTTGATCAGCTAGTAACACTCCCGTTATTTAATATGGGCAGGCTAGTATGTCGATCCAGTGCAAGGACAAATTTATGGAGATCTTTCATTCATGTGAGGGGATGCAGTCTGGGGAAACTCGGAGGGCTTTGGAGGATGCAAAATTTTTGTTGGTAAGAATCATAAGATAGTATGGTCTTGGGATGTCTATAAATATTATTTTGTGTCACTCCATCGAGGAGTTGGCTAGCTCACTAACATGTGGACTCAGCCTTATCAAGAGGCAGTGAGGGATTTTAGAAGGACATCTCCTAGACTGGCAGCATCTAGCCATTCATCAAGGAAATTGGTAATCATTTGCATCGTACCAATATCATATAATTAGAATGAGTGTGCCTTAAAAATGCACATATATTTGGTTCATGTTCTTGAACCTTCAAATGATGTGTGTTTAGTCATCGTCATAACTTTGTTTACTCTAGGGTGATTTGAGCACTGAGCCTAGGGTGGAGGACCCCTTGAATGAAGTAGCTGAATGTGATTCAATTGGTCATGCTGAGAGAGGTGCCCTTGAGGTTGAAAGAGGGAGCGCTTATGTCGACAGTGGTAGTGTTGAAGAAAATGAGTGGGATGATAATTATGCTAGTGCTTAGAATGATGATGCTTTGGAGGATCCCAATATTCACAGTGGTCTAGGAGACGGTTTGGATTCTCAGATCAATTGTAAGGTTTTATTTATCTCACAAACCTTCAATGATGATGTAATGTTTAGGAATAGTGCAGTCATCCTTTTTGCCCGATGATATTATTTTCTATCTTGTAAGCTTTGTGGTTGTACAAAATGTCATTTTAATTGTTCTGGCGCGTTGTTCGCAGGGGGCGGTCGATTACAGAAGTGAAAGGTGCAACAATAGATTGGTATATTACTGCATCATTGGTCCATGTTCGATAGATGGAGGTCTCAAATTTTGGGACCTTGCAAGGATGAACATTCATAGGATGCAGATGCATGAACTTCCATTGATTGAAGCACCCAAATGTGGGCAACCTACTTCAGCCAACCCAAAATGGCATTACTCTAGTTATAAAGAATAGGGGTACTACCAAAGGAGGGAGAGAAATGTCGATTACCAAATGAGGATGAGCTCTGTAGCCTAAAGAAAGTGCGTAGAGAAGTGCATATGTGAGTTGTACAAGAAGGCGTCAGTGGAGCTCCTCCCAGCATCAGGCAAGGCAAAGATTGAAGAAGAAATGCGTCAATATGAGAGTCCATCGGCTAGGCAGAAAAGACTAAGAAAGTTGTTAACATTGGTGCATAGAAAAGATTACAAGGTATTGTTAAATTGAGGATGAATCGGGAGTTTGATTTCTAATTCTTTTAAAAAATTGTTCACTTTGCTGTTATTTTGACTCACATTGAAAAAAATGCGCAACTCACAGGGCAGTCCAGGACCATCTAAAATTTTGTTCGAGGACATTGATAGGGATACACCAACTGATGCATCGCCTACCATGCCAGTTGCAGTTGGAAATCTTCATGTGAAGCAATGCCCCATGCGATGGAAGAAGATGGAAATCAGGAGGAAATCTTCCTGGAAGAATGAGGTTTCTGAGTCTTGTGACGAGCTTGAGGAGTTCAAAATGGGGTCAAACTCTAGTGATAGAAGTTAGAGGCTAGAGCAAAGGAGGAAGAGAAAATTATCTTCTGCAAGTTGTGTTGAGTTAGAGGAGAAGGTAATATGGTATTATAAGTATTCATTTATTATTCCATTTCATCACTCACCTTGGAATTCACAATTACAATCAATGACTCCCAAATTAATTGCCATGTCAGGCGTGTATGGATAAAGGACATGGTCTGGCAGAGCAGGGTGGTGAAGATGAAGAATGCACTATCTTGGCTCTCCCTATTTATGAAGATCAGGGTAGTTATTCTGTTAGGTGGAAACCTAGGAGTTCATACAAGTTAGTGTAAGGAATGCATATAAAAGAAATGTCAGTGGACCACAATGAGAGGGATGTCGGGGTAAGTCTCATGTGGTGGTTGTACGCAATTTTTTATCTGTGTTATTGTCTTGGTGTTAATGATGTTGACCATTGTGAATGGTGACATAGCCTATGCTAGAGGGAAATGGAGGTGAGGATGGGTGTGCATGTGAACAAGTGCTGATTCAGTTGAAGAAGCAGTATCTATATAATTAGTGTTCTAATGTGTAGGCCCTTTTCTATAGACACATTTGATACCATCGTTGTCGATAACATGTTTTCTTAAAACATGTTCTTATATGTAATGTTAGGCCGAGAGTTCTGGGGTTAGCACAGACAGCCCTCCCATCATCCAGGCCGCAACCAGAGATGTATGTTTTATTTTATCGGTCAATGTCTTACAGTAGAAATGAAAGTGGATGTGGACATAGCGTAAACTAATTTATTGTCTTGCAAGAGAGTCCCATTCAAGTTGGTTCTGTGTCGGTGAGTCCGTGTTATGTTTCAGAGAAAAGCAAAAAGTTGTTGGGAACGTTCTGGCACGAGCTATTGCACGTTTTAAGACCTGCACCACGCAATTATGTCAATAATGTAATAGGATGTCTTATTTGTAGTTAGTTGTCTCTTTCATAGTATCATACCAGTCCCTTCACTCATTATGTACTTTACAGGATGGCGATATACAAGAAAACGTGTGTGGAGAAATGAATTTGGGGCATCGCATTATTGATGAGTTTGCGCGAATGGAGTTGGGGATGGAAACTGATAGTGCCGGTGAAGTTTGGCGTGGTGAAGTGGACAATTCCCATAGCCTTTCTGAATTGGTAATAGTAGGATTCTTTAATTTTCTACGCCTCTTTAACCATGATTCATATGTCTTTCTGACACACAAGTTTGGTTTGCCCGTGTACATTTTCCAAGTGTAGGCACCCATTATCGACGAGAAGTCCTCAAAGGAAGGTGGTCACACATATGCAAGCAGAGATCACGTCAAGTTGCTAACGAATGGTGTATTGGTTGGAAAAGGCATTATTGCAAGTGTGGTCACAAATGTGAAATGCCACAATGAACGACTACCACTGGGCACTGTGAAAGTTTAGATCATAGAGGTCATTGACCCCCATGCTAGGTTGCCCTTTCCCCACTCTTTTTCAGAATCTTTATGTGACTCCCTTAAATATTTCAAGGTGTAGAACATTTCAGACCTCAGCCATCCTTTGCCTATGATGCAGTAGGAGGTATTATTCCTTTCAATTTTTTTCATGTCTGATTATAAATTTTGTTTAAGTGTATGGTAGTATTCTCATCGACATTGTTTTAGAGCTTGCACTTATCAAAAGTTGTCTACGTAACTCCAGGAGAAAGTGGGTGATGCCTTGATAGTGGACATAGAGTCTGGCGAGCTCTTGGGTCCTCCCGTTAAAAGAACCAGTGCGAGGATTTCATGCCTTGGTAAAATCCCTCCAACAGTGCACAAGGACCCAAAGAAGCGGAGTAGATTCTATGCAGGAATTTTGTCACTTGCGCAAAACAGACAACGCAGGAGGAAATGAGGAGGGATCTAAATTGATTAATTACTGTAGTGAGTGCCACAATAGGGTTACTAACATTTCTTAGATTGAGTTTAGTTAATTTGGTATGTACGCTTTAATAGGATATGCGATGAGTTCAATTCACGGACAGATTCCCTTGCATTACTTAATTCTTCTCCGTTAAATGCCCATTTCTATGGGGACCCTTGGACAGTTGATAACATACGCTGTTATATTTGCATTGTGTGTGGTGCGCATACAAGGCATTTCAGTTTGTGGTACATTGTTATCATGTTACCAATGAATTCTTTTACTGTATTTGAATGATGAGTCATTATATTACCATTTTGTATAATAGTAATTTTAATGAAATTATTAGTGATCTGTGAATAGTACAATGAACTACCAAAGGCTTCTATTTTTAATGTAGAATATTTACCTTTACTGGTATCAACTTAAACCACGATTCACATTTTTCTTTATTAGTGGCATTATTTGCAGTATAGTACTCTCAAGAGGTGCATATATATGTTGGGCACTATAAGGTGGATTTTATCCATGTGTTCATGTGCATTCCTTTCTTTGGGTCCCAGTTTTACTATTTGCTATTATGATATTCGATATGTCTTTCTACTATGCATTTGGGTTATATGTTTTTCTGTTAAGATAACACATTGTGTGCTTACGAAAACTAAATTGCCTAATTACTATTGCAAGTCAAGGGCATCAAAATGCTATTACTAAAAGAGGCTAATGGCAAATGTTTTTGTTTGTCACTTACTGAGGTTTCAAATCCATTCTCAACATTTTCTATTACATCCTTGTTAGGACTATAGTATGTGAATGGACGTCATTGTACATGATGCATGTAGTAAACTTCTATATTTGATCACTTTATGTAGATGCTCCCCCTCCACATCTCCAAAATAAGTTTTAATGATTATTTTTTTGTTGATTTGGTTGCAGATCGGGCAGAACACACTACACAACAGCTTTTTGGTGGCTTGACTTTGGAGGTATAAAGCACCTATATGCCCTCATGTGCTCATTCCTTACTTATGGAATTTGATAGTATGGCTTCTTGTGTAAGTCCCAATAAAGTTGAATCCTCATTAACCAACTATAATTGCACTGTTCCTTTGTAGGGATGGGCAAGCGGAAAGATTCTCCCACACAGCTAAAGGGTGGGGAAAAATCTACCAAGCATAACCCTGTCAATACATGTTTAGGAAAATCACAGTCTGATATCCCAGGAAAGTGTGCAATGTCAACCAACTCATCCAGTCAAAGGGAAGGACCTTCTTCAATGGAAGCACTATTGCCAAGAGTAATAGATGTTGCTGGTGTGGCCAAGAGTGGGAAAAATGCAGCCACAAACGATCCCCTGTCGACTGATATGTTGAAGAGTTCAATACAGAAATTGACTGAAAGTCATATTTTGCTTCAGCGCAATCATATTACTGTGATATCGCAGAAGTTGGAGGCTGCTGAAGAAGAGAGCAAACATCTTTTGTTGCAAAATTCAAAATTGCGGAAGAAAAAAAGTGACCTGGAGAGGTTGTTTGTAGAGTTGAGGGAGAAGAATGTGAAGCAAGAGCAGGAATTTCTTGAACAATAGTTGATTAGTAGCAGTGTGGAGGTATCCCTTGCTGCTAACAAGAAGATGTTATCTGACTCAATTGAAAAGTATGATGTAATGCTAGGTGTTTGGAGATGTCACGCAGATGTCTGGAAGGTGAAATTCATGGAGGCGACTGGATTGACTCCTGATAGTCTCTAAGAACCTGTTCCATTCCTATCAAATCACCATGGATGTGGACACCTGTCAAAATGGGGATAGTTCTATCTATGTAATACAACACATTCATGATAGGCTGCATGCTATTCATTTTACTGACAAGGCCCAGTTGTCGCCACTTGTACTGAGCAATGCAATAGGAAGTGATGGCAAATACGTGGACTTTGAAATTTATGTATATGTAAATAAGGGATAGCATGGCTAATTACAGTCATCATTTGTCTTCCTTGAACACTGATTCATAAGACGATTCATAATACATAAAATAGACAATTATTGCTAATGAAAAATTTGCACCTCTTGCCATGTCTTTTATGTCCATTAATTGGACATGCACTTTTCAATTGTATTCTTTGGCGATTGGTCTTAAACTTAAGAAAGGTGTTTATTATATGTAAAATATTGGAAATATTTTGTATTATTTTGAGTAACCATATGCAGCAGGCACACACTTCTCTCTATGCTACGTGCATTTTTGCATGTTTTCACTTGAAAGAATTGCATTGGCTTTGCAAGTGATGGAAAATATGTCGACTTCAAATTTTACATATACGTAAACAAGGGACAACATGGAAAATTACAGTAATGATGTTGTATACATAAAATTGACAATTATTGTTAGTGATCAATTTTCACCTCCCGCCACGTCTTTTATGTCCATGCATCGCACGTATACTTTTCAACTATATTCTTTGTTGATTTATCTTACACTTAAAAAAGGTTTAAATAAAATTAACCGATTTGGATCATTTTTTTCAATCTTCTCGGTAACCATATGCTGTGAAGTTGATCGCAGTTACCTAACCTTATTTACAAGGACAAAAGATGTCTACACAGCCATCATGTTTTTAAGATCAACGGCTGAGCTGTAGTCGCACGTGCAGGATTAAATATACGATAGATGAAATGTTAAGTGCGCAGGAGTGGACAGAGAAACTATTGTGTGTTTTCGACACTCTCTAAAAACCTAAATGAATGCACTATCGTGCACATTTGAAATGTCTGAAAACACAACAAACTTGTCACAACAGACATGTCAAAAACATAGAACACTTGTCTCAGCACACATGCACACTTACATTAGGGCATTAAAATGTAATCACGCAACCTCTATCCATCAATACCGGTTACATATGATGCCATCTATGCTCCCTAATGAATGCACCCCCGTGCAAATTTGAAAAATCTGAAAACACAACAAACTTTTACGAATGTCAGCGATAGCTATATTTACAGTAATGTGGACATGTCGAAAACACAGAACACTTGTCACGGCATAAATGTGCACTTACATCAGGGCATTATAAATGTAATCATGCAACCTCTATCCATTGATACATGCAAGCGGGACCAAACAAATAACAGTTACATATGATGTCATCTATGCTCCCGAATGAATGCACCGTTGTGTAGATTTGAAAAATCTGAAAACACATCAGATTTTTACAAATGTCAGCCACAATTACATTTACAGTAATGAGGACATGTCAAAAACATAGAACACCTGTCATGATGCACATGTGCACTTACATTAGGGCATTATAAATGTAATCGCACAATGTCAATCCATCGATACGCGCAAGCGAGACCAAACAAATAACGATTACATATGACATCATCTATGCTCCTGAATGAATGCACCACCATGCAGATTTGAAAAATCTAAAAACACAGAAAATTTTTATGAATGTTAGTGATAGTTACATTTACAATAATGCGGACATGTCGAAAACACAAAACACTTGTCACAGCGCACATGCACACTTACATTAGGTCATTAAAATGTAATAACACAACCTCTATCCATCGATACACACAAGCAGGACCAAACAAATAATGGTTACATATGACGCCATCTATGCTCCCCAAAGAGCACCCCCATGTAGATTTGAAAAATCTGAAAACACATCACACTTTTATGAATGTCAGCGATAGTTATATTTACAGTAATGCAGACATGTCGAAAACATAGAACACTTGTCACGGGGCACATGCGCACTTACATTAGGGCATTATAAATGTAATCATGCAACCTCTATCCATCGATATGCACAAGCGGGACCAAACAAATAACGGTTACATATGACAGCATCTATGGTCCTAAATGAATGCACCGTCGTGCAGATTTGAAAAATTTGAATACACAGTAGATTTTAACGAATGTCAGCCATAATTACATTTATAGTAATTTGACATGTCGAAAACATAGAACATTTGTGACAATGCACATGCGCACTTACATTAGGGCATTATAGTTTCATATTCAAAGACTTACTTCACAATTAAGCAAGGACTGGCGTTAAGTAGTTAGAGTTGCCAAAGTTAGGGCATTTGAAAGCAGTCTTTTTGTTTTGTTGAAGAACGGGAGATGAAAAATTTTGAGCATTTTTCGGTAAGACCTGGATGGTAAACGTAAAACAATTTCAGATTCAAACATCTACAAAAACTGAGAAGCCCACAACAGGGGGAACAGGTGTGTTGTATGTAAATAAATTTTGTTAAAAAAAGCATTTATATTTATTTTTATTTGTCTGATTTTTTTTGTGATAGAGTAGGTCCTTACAGTATTTTGTCTTAATAGTTTTAAAAATATGATTTATTCATGTGACATTACTATAGAATTATTGTTACGGGAGTTAATGGATTTGGGTTTTGATTGTGTTGGGTTGTAGATTCAGTAGGAGCACCAAAAATTATAGTTTTAGGTTTGGGTGTCCATGGAAAAAGTAAACTAGTATGTTCGTGAATGTGTAGGGTATGGCTGCTCCTTCAATGGGCACACAAAAACACACAATGAAATGGAAAAATGTTCAAAAATATAGAGTGGTTTCCATATTTAGTCAGGCATAGAATAAATAAAAGCAATTGGAATGATGAAAACAAAGATTAGCGCGTAGCCCTGTGCACTAACCCTAAACCCTTTCATGCACTAAATCTTCCTGGGATAAGCTAATTTACACCGATGGTGAAACCAGTGGATGTTTTCGATGGTGTTGTTAGATATAGATGCAGTGATGATGGAAAACTATTAGATAAAGATGCAGAGATGATGGAAAACTCTGGTACATTCACAAATCTCTTACCAAAGAAAGGACAGTAATGTTACATCGATAGAAGATATAAGGTACGGCAGCCCATAACAGTATGTGTCAGTGAGCAGTTAAAAAGGAAGGCAGTTGTCATTGCTCACAGACATAATATTTCATGTTAAAGCATATAATGTTTTCTACCCCGTGCAACAAACACCAAGAAATGCCATAAATGGTCCTTATACAAATGAGAAAGAACAATAGATATAGGATTTTCCAATGTTAGATTATGGTTTAAGGAAGCCTAATTATATTTGTTTATGGTTGTTATGAATTGTTAATTTCAAAAATAGTCATCAAAAGGACAGGATCCTTTGTAAGTCCTATTCAATCAGTATTATTAGTTGTA
Organism: Chamaecyparis obtusa; assembly: GCA_027943335.1. Classification (NCBI taxonomy): domain Eukaryota; kingdom Viridiplantae; phylum Streptophyta; class Pinopsida; order Cupressales; family Cupressaceae; genus Chamaecyparis; species Chamaecyparis obtusa. The sequence continues at coordinate 2,636,077 of BSBK01002759.1, forward strand.
AGCGTTTAATATTTTGAATTAATACAGCATACCAGTTCCTTTATCAGCAAATAAGTTATATGTTATACTAACATTACCTTAACTATCAATACAGCTTTACATTTACTATTGTTTTACACTTGAATTGAAGGTGATATATTTTAGAGGATGTGCTAGCTGCCGTTATTTTTTTTAAAATAGTCATCGAAAGGATAGGATCCTTTGTAAGTCTTATTCAATCAGTATTATCAGTTGTAAGCATTTAATATTTTGAATTAATACAGCATACCAGTTCCTTTATCAACCAATAAGTTATCTGTTATACTAACCTTACCTTAACTGTCAATACAACTTTACATTTACTATTGTTTTGCACTTGAATTGAAGGTGATATATTTTAGAGGATGTGCTAGCTTCCATTATTTTTGTATTCGAATATTTATATTCTGAGTTATATAGATGCATTTTATGGATTATTGAAAAATGTATTTAAATGTTATGGACAGGGAATAAAATAAGGACTGCCATAAAGTAAGCCATGCTTAGATATTTTGTTTTTGTACATTACAAACATATTACTAATAATTTTGTGCTTTGGTTTTGCAGGACACTGCTATTAGTAAGGGAGATGGACAATAGGACAATAGAACGTCTCCGTCAGCTGCCCAACAAGTTCTAGCAACAAATTATTTTTTCCATGACAATAGATTCCTGGTGGTTCGGTTGGGCGATTGTGTATTATGTCCATTCTTTACACCCTCACAGTGGACGTATGGTCTTTTTACTACAATGCTCTTGAGAGCAACGGCCAGATGACCTTGATTAACAATATCATGACACTGTGGCCATTGGGGAGTAGAATAATAGTTATGGACTGTACGTATGAGGTGACATCGTGGGGGTCACAGCTGGTAGATGTAGTTCCCGAACAGGCCAATGAATTTGCAACTCGAGGCATTCTAGTGTCAAGAGTGGTGTTGGATTATAGCACACTATTTAGGCCAAGTCACAAGGCACCCAGACAACGACGCCATTGAATGGGGACCACAGTAAGGGGTGTTTGCAGGTTGCCCAAGTGACTTAAAAAATTAAACTTGTTATTTTTACACATGCCCATACATTTGCCATACATTTTGGGGACCTTCATGTGTGACGTATACTATTAAGCTACTTTCCTATTTGATACCTTTTTTATGGTTGTTAAAAATTTTGTTTTTTCATGATAGATGTAATTTGTTTTCAATATTGGATATGTTGGTTTAGTTTGGAGATTATAAATGTATGCTTCTAACATAAATTAAAAGTATATTTATGGATGACATTTTTGACTTACGGATTTGGAATATAGCTATAAATCATATTCTAATATTTGGAGTGGTTTTATCAGTTTTAGGAAACCAGTGCCATAGGTGTATTATAGACAATTCGTTTGAAAGGCTTAAAAGAACAGTTGAAAATTTGGTCAATGGTTGTTAGGGTCTTATTACAACATCAAATAACACCAAAAACATATTGAAAATGCAAAAACCATTAGAAGGCATAATTACATTCTATATGATCTGTAGGTGCTCCTACACAAGCTTTTGAACTTGTTTGGCTGTTTAAAACTTCTAATTTCAACAAAAAATGTGTTAGGTTTCTAACACATTAACTTGGGTGATATGTTATTAGAATTTCATGAAGATTTTATTGCAAATTCTATGACTTCAGGCGATTGGATATGTTATTACAATTGGTTAGTATTATGTGAAGATTTTATCCCTGTTGTTGTTTGCTTGGAGTTTTTTTTAAAGAAGTTTGAATTTATTTATGTTACCTCTCTTAATTTCTTGTATTATCGTCAAAACCCATGAATTCTGAAAATGGCGTGTAGAAGAGAATTATGGGGAAAGATTGAATATCAAGAGAGGGGCGTGCATGAAGACCTCTTGCAATAGTTTGATCATTCAACTAATGACACAGTCAAGGCAAAGGGTTTAACACCAAAAGAGGCTAGGGTTAGAATTATAGATGGCCTGTATGACAAAGGGAATTATATGAGAGATACCAAACTTGGGATCTCTGGTGTAGAATTGTTTAGAGTAGGGTTTGGTCAAAGACATGCTTTTTCTCCCACCAGTAATGTATGGCAATTTGACCTGGGTAAACTCATTGTGCCAAACATGTTCATGGATGCACACATTATGATCCAAGTAGCACATAAATATGATCAAGTCACTAGGGTTGTAAGGGATATAAGTCGAACCCCTTTAATTTGTATTTCAGCCGAGGAGATTAGAAAGGTTTTTGGGTTAAGTGAACCAACTGTTGACCTGGAAAGAATAGATTTGGATGAGTTCAAAAAAGTATATGATAGCCAGATAGATTATCTCAGAAGTGGTCCTTTGAAGGAATTATACAATAAGATTGAGGGTCTAATTACAGTAGGGCCAAACACACAAGAACCTTTCAAAGTAGACTACTTTAACCCTAAGGCAAAAGCTATGTACCGGTCATTATGCAGATATTTGGATAAGATGTTCAGGAGAGGATGCCAATTCACTTCATGTATATGATGGTTCAAATCTTGCACCCTTTCTTGGCTGTTAATTTTGACTTTGCCCCTTTCTTAGCTGAATTGATTCATGAGGGATTAATGGGAATCCTAAATAAGAAAGTATAAAAACCCTTTTGCTAGTATTCCCTATTAATGTATGTGTTTATGTACAGAGGTGCAAATTACTTTGAAAAAGAGATGGATTTGATGAGGTAGAAGGATGGTGAACAAATGCCTATACAATTATGGAACCTCAACATGACTTGGTATAGAGTTGAGAACAGTTTTGTCAATTTTGATAGATGTTTTGCATCAAGATTGAGGCCCTTGTTATTTCTAGAAGATCCTTGAATTCTGAAGGCCTTGTCAGAACTCCTTAGAAGAGTACTAGATGTGTTTCTATGGATCATATTTTTAAGTTTTCTGAAGATATTATCAGGAACATTCGTCACCTATTGGAACAGGAGATCAGGAAAGAAAAATGGCTGGCGTATAGAAAGACATTAGATTTTGTGCATAATTTTGTCAGGGATTATGATCCCTTAAAAGATTTCACCCCTTTTGAGAATAAAATAGAAACCCTTATGAGCCATTTTTTTAGGGTATTATACAGAGCCTAAATGAAAAAAAAGAACAAGTCATGCAATTTGAACCAGATAAAGGGCTAGATTTGTGTTGAGTAAGCCTACATTTGCGAAGATGTTGCCCCTGGGTAGATATATGGTGCAGAAGAAGACTGGATATAGTGTGGTTATACCTGGACCATGTAGCCAAGAAAAGGCCAAAACAACAGAGGACATCCCTTCCACCTCAAAGGAAGTTGAAATGCAGGACAGAACAGAGGAAATGAAATCAAATGACTGGTTTTGATTATATGTTTCTGACTGTAATGATTTCAATCATTCCTTATGAAGTAAAGATACATCTACACAGGCCAGTGCCTTATCCATTGGGCAAATAACACCAAAAAATAGAGCATATACAACGATCCTTGAAGAACTTAGCTCATGAACATAAATATAAATACATACACATAAGTCTCTGATAGACTTATAAATTCATAGATTTGACACAAAGGAGAGGTAAAGACCTGAGATTTATATTAAGTATAACCTTTGATCATTTGTATACAATATACGCTGAATTGCAAGCTAGGAAATAACAGTATCAACCTATGCTTCTTCTCTATTACTTTACAAGAAATGATACAAAATATTACAATCCTCGACTGAGGGTTAGGGTTTTCAAATTTTCTATATTCTCAACACCTCGGACTCTCAATGGATGATATGATTGTGGAAAATCCTTTTATATACAAGGAAATGCAACAAGCTATTGATCATATTAGGGTTCACAAAACTTTACCCTAAAACTTTACAACCCTATTGGGTTTACAATAAATACCTCAATCAAATGTCAGCTTGAGAAATGTACTGGTACCTCCACCTATTAAATACATCTTCACTTGGGAACACAAATTTGAGAATTTTAGCCTTTCTGCTGGAGAATTGTTCCCAATTGTTCTCCATCTAAGTGATCTTGCACTGAATAAAGTCAAACTTGGACTTGGCAGATATTAATGTTTCAATAGTGTGTATGAAGAACAAAGTATTTTCTAAAGTTAAAATGCTAGTCATCCTAGCAGAAAAATCACCATCCATCTGTCCTCTCCATTTGAATAACTCCTTAAGCTCACCATTTTTCTTGAAAACTCTTGGAATTAGGTCACAGCAAGGGAGTGTCAATTCTTTCTTCAGTAGATTGGATTTCCTTTCAAAATCATCCAAAATTATACTATATTCGACAAGCCTCTTTACAGACTGATGCACTGGCTTGATCAATGGATCAAGATCAACTTGGCCCTTAGATAGGCAATGAAATAATCTCACATTTGGGGATCTTTCAGCCCACTTATTAAAAATTGGACCCAACTCCTCTTTATGTTTACTCAAAGATGTGAGCAATATTTTTAGTCTCCTAGCATGATCAAACAAAATTGTAGGATTCAGATTAGTAGCAAACTGCATCACAGCTTCTGTAACTTTCTCCTCATATTTCTAGTCCAAGAGGCATTTAGCCTTCATGTGTTCATCTCTTTGTTTATTCAACTCTACCATGCAGGTCCTCAAATTATTTATCTCCTCAAGAAACTGTTGCTTTTCCCAATTGATCCTTGCATCTATGTTTTCTTCTGGGAGAGGAGATGGTGGGAATTCAATAATAGGACTAGAAGAAGAGGCCACTGCAGGCTTATCAGTCAGCATCAACTGAGTTGATCTATGATCCAGTGGTCCTGACAATTGTGCAATCAGCTTGTCCTTTTGGATCAAGTCTATCTTCAAATCATTGTAAGATTTAAGGATAGTCTCAAATTTTATCCTTAACTCCTATTTTTATTGTGCATCCTTTTCTGCTACCTTTACATTGAATCTAGTTGTTTCCAAAATAATGTTTGAGGCTTCCACACCTGAAGTCTCACCAACCCTTTGTACTAGCAAGTTTCCATCATATTCGGAAGAGAGAACCTCTCTTTTCCCTTTATTCTCCTTCCTCTTAAGGGACCACATGACCAGAGCCGCATGGTCATTAGAGAAAGCCACACCCATGGCAGCTTGCTATGCCTGTTCTGTAGTAGATAGGGTCTTCACTTTACTTTTTCTGACTGAGTCAAAAACAATTACATCTACAATATCCCACTCAGGGAGAATTAACACTCCTGCAGTATGGATCATGGCTCTTCCTTCCTCCAAGGTTATCTTCTCAAATTTCTTCATCATTTCCCCCTTTGTCTCATTCTCAATTACAGTCATATCCCTATTGGGGAATTCTTCTTTCCTTTTCTAAAAAATTTCCTTATACTAATTTATTTTCATCCTCCACAAGAACTAAAGAAATGCCCTAGTCTTCACAAACTTATCATCTAAAACAAAAGAGTCACTGGCCTACTTCAAAATTGGGTTGATTTGTTTACCCTCAAACTCTGCCACTGTGAGATCCATCTCTATTCCTTTGGGTGCCTCTAGCATTCCCTCTTGTATCTCATCATTAGACACAAAAATATTTCCCTCGTTACTTAACTGCAATAGTTGTTGAGTAACTCCATGTTCATCCAATTCTAAGGCGGATTGGGAAGGAGAGTATATATCCTACTCTGGTTGAGACTCCTCCTATTTTTGCCTCTTTGAGGAAGGCTCCTCTTCTATTGGGTCACTCATAGGTCTCTTCCCCCTAGAAGTAGATGGGAGACTCTCATCTTTATATTGAGTTGGGAGAAGGACACTATAGCTTGTCCTTGGCTGAATTGCATAAGTTCCCCTTGGAGTCAACTTTGTGTACCTTCGTTGACTCAAAATCCTCCTAGCTCTCTTAGGATCTACTCTACTTACTATAGCCCTCTTTTCATTTGCTTCTTGCATAATTCCCTCAAAAAATTTCATGAGGGCATCCACCTTCTTTGCCCATGGTTGAAAAGCCTTCAGTGGGTCGTACTCCTTATCAAAGTTTCTCATAAAATCTACAGTCTTCTTGTAGATTACCCATTTTTCTTTCTTGATTTCTTGAGCCTGAAGATCAAACTCATTTCTAATTACATCCTTAGGGAAGTTAAACTGGTGTTCCATAAGAGCACACCTTATCTTTTCTCTGAACACTCTAGAAATGAATCCCTCATTGTTGGCACATCTTGCCACAGTTGTAGCCATTCTGTAGATTTGGAGAACTTGATTCAAGTGTACCCATCCCTTCTTGACAATGATATACTGATGGGCTATTGTAATATCTGGGAACAAAGTTCCCCTTCCCTTCCTTGTTAGGGTTGTCTCCTGCAGATCACCAATTTGCCTCAAAATCTCTGCATACCCTATTTTCAATGGAACCTAGTAAGGCAATATGTAGGGTGCTTTTTTACAACCATATACTCTAAAAATAGTAGAAACTAGATATAAAATTATATCACCAAAGTTATGCATGATGGTGATATCTTTGCAATATTTGTTAGGCCTAATTAGCCTTAGCAACTCCGTTGGAATTCTAGGATTCTCAAAAAAAAAAAAATGTTCTAAGCCTTGAAGCAAAATTTATGTCAAATACAAGGAAACTAGCATCAGTCTTGTCCTATGACAAATTTTTAGTCCATAACTGGACTAGCAATGTTTCTCCATTCTTCTCTTTGACAATATCCATTGTCTTGCTGAAAAACTCCTCACCCTTGTACAAAAACATATGCATCAGCATAGAATACCATCCAAAAGGCATGTTCATCTTCATGTTTTTCATTCCCATTAATCCTTCATGGATAATCTGTAAGGTAAGGGGCAAAACCAAAAATTAATGCTAGTTGTGGGTGTAAAGACTGTACTATCATGAACATGTAAGGAATTGGCGTGTGAGTAGCCTCATCCTCTCCAAATATCAAAGCCAAAGACTTGTATACACCCTATGCTCTTAAACTAAATAGGTCCAACCTGATAGGCTTAGGTGTACTTGGGCTAGCCATGCACATGGTTCTGATTTCACCAAAGAAATCACTTAAAGGCCCTGACCTCAAATAGTCCCTTTGTGCCTCATAAATCTCATTGAATTCCCAAAAGTCAATCTTTTCCAATCCAACAGAAGGGTCATTTAACGAGAAGATGTCTCTAATCTCATCTTCTATAACACTTATCAAATCATTTCCATTTATATCCTTGATAGATTTGGTAATAGGGTCATAACATTTAGCAATTTGTATCAGAAGGTCTGCATCCATGAAAACCCTATGTACAATTAGTTTTCCTATGTCAAACTACCAAATTTTACTATGAGGAGCACATGAATTTCTCTGAGAGTATGCAACCCTAAATAAAACTAGGCCATTGTAATCCTTTCCCACCTTTGCATCTATCATCCATAACCCCCTGTCATATAGTCCCTCGTTTACAAAGTCTCTAGGGTTTTTCGGGACCATTTCTTTCATTCTAGATGGCTCATTCTCTGAATATGGTAGCAACTACATTAAATCATCAAAAACCCCCTATCCTTATACTCTATTTTTCCCAAGAGTTTTCTTGTGGGAAGCATCTTAACTAGGGTTCGAAGAAACGTATGAATACCAGAACAAAAAAAAAAACTACCCGTATACCACAAGATAGTAATAACAGAGAAAAATTAAACACTTAGACTTTCTTCTTATAAAAAACTCTATACTTTCAAGATCAAACTAGCCTACCAAATGCCTGAGATAATTCACTATTGATGCTCACAAAGAAAACTAATTCACTGGTAGAGGAACTTGAAAGAGAAGTGTTGTCTTTAACAATCAAATCAGATTATGTAATCATTGGCAACCCATCGCAGCTCACCCACACGAAACTCATTAAGTCCGCCATTACTGAAAACTGGCGGCTTCAATGTTCACAGGATGTGAAACAACAACCATCACAAAATAAAATTTGAACTTGAACCGCTCATTTTCCTTCTTTTCGGCCCATTGGACGGCTCGCAAAAATCATTGTCATAACCATTTAACACTGGACCAAATCGTTTAACATGTAGTCCATTATCGACCAATGAGAACAAATCAAATTATCCATGTGGCATACAGAAACTCATAACTGAAAACAGGCCTGCCTCAACAGGTGTCAGATTGTCATCATTTCACAAGTCATAAAATATGACAATCGAGAGCCTTGAGATAAAGCAACAGCCACAAGATTAAAGTGAATCGGACAGTTAGAGAATAAACGCGAAAGACCAAAGTTTGAGGGAAATTTATTAAGAAGTAACCCACTTAAAACCTAACCATAAAACACATGGAGTGGACAATTTTAAATGTTTATAATGGCACATGTCTTATTTGTACCTTCAGTGAATGAAAAAGTAACGTTCAATCATAACAAGGCTTATATCAATTTAGGGTTTACATCCTCTTTGCTCCTTGCTGGGTATAAGAGTTTATCAATTTTCTAAAACATGAGGACCCAAAAATTTTGTAGTACTAACATGGTCCTTGAGGAAAAATGAAAACAACAAAGGCCAAATAATTCTGAGAGGTGATCTTACAGGCAGCCTTCTAGTAAAAAAGGGTTGGTCAGACCTCAATTGTTGAGGCATCGGCCATGACCTTGGAAATAGCCAAGCTCAGCATGAAGGTGGTAGGGAGAGAAGCCAGGGAAAAGGAAGAGCTCACAGTAAAGTTAGAGACAGTGTTGAAAGCCTATGGAGAGATGAAAAAGGAGATTAGTGAAAAGGATAAGATGGTAGCAAACTTGAGAAAGAGGTGTTGGTACTTAAAATTGCAGATGATCAAAACTCAATCAGAAAACTCTGATTTATAACTCTAGCAGTCCCAATAGATGCATTAGCAATAATCAAGAGTAATGTATTAAGGATTTTCAATCCTTCTTCTCTTTGAGCTTAAAACTTTAGGTGGGTATTACCTTTTGAAGACTGAATTCTTCAAATATTACAACTATGATCTATATAATTGATACAGATGTAATCATATAACTCGTATAGTTTAAAGTAAATCATTTTACTTTGATTGATGGTGAAAACAACTGCAAAATAAGCATAGACCAGTGCCTTATCCTAGGGCACCAGAGTCAATGAATGAACATCTACAGAAAATCTCTCAGATCAAACACACCCAAACCCCAGATAAGATGCCTTGCAAATTACCTTCTTATGCAAAAATCATATCATCTAATTCATGTATGAACACAGAAATCTCAGAGACCTCACTCAAGATTTATCCCTCCCTTGAAAGGAACTCAAATTTTCAACCCCACTATCTACCTTGTAGAAAGATATGTCTAAAATGCCTTGCAAATTTAAACATACAGAGAAATCAAAACCATACATGAAGACAATAAGAAATATACATGGAGATTTAGTATATTTTATTGATAAACCTCCAGTTTCAGTACATTCAAAGAAAAATGGATTCCTGAGAATCAAAGCCTAAATCTATAAACTCCTATGACAATATGTATTTCACCACCCTTTGGTGTGAGAGAGAAACAACCATATATAGAGAGACCACCTTGGGATCCTTGAGAAAAAGGATGCAACAAGCTACGGGTGGCTCTAATAGTGACTTGCACTAGAATACAAAAGTTTTAAAGCATATAATAGAAAGGAGCCACTCTTGTTTCTTCTTGGAGTTTGAAATTCCACTTTGAGCTGCACCTTTGTCTACAGGCATTTAGATGCAACTGCTAAAGTTTTTTGTATGAATGATGACCACCTATCTGGCTAACTTACATCAACCCCTATATGATCAGTTTCTCTTCCTGTTCTCATAGATCTGGTGCACTGCTGGAAGTCATTCATCATCCAAGTCATCCAGGTCATCTGTTGCAGGCCTACTTATCTCAGGCTTTGTCATGTTGTCCCATGTAGTAACCTGATCTTCTGTTGGCCATGGGAATTTTTGAATGCTCTGCAATTGCTTCTTTTGTCTTTCCCATCTCGCATCAGAAATTTTTTTACATCTGTGGTGAACTTTCTGATGTCCATTTATGCCCCAATAGCTTCATCCAAAACTATGTTAAAGTGATCTAGATCAACATCATTTTTATCTTTAAGAAATGCCTCTTTCTTAGGTAGTAAGAGATCAAAATCTGACATCCATGTATCCAAGTTCTTTATTTCTCCCTCCTCTGTTCTGATTCAAGGAATGAATCTATTGAAATCATGTCCAAACATTTCCATTTTTGCCTCCACCTGATTTTCCTTGCCCTTGAAGAAAGAGGAAACAAGACCAATCTTTGCAATTTCAGTTCCCACTTGTAATACTACATGTGGGATGTCACTCCTTAGAGACTCTACTATTGCTAGTCTCTCAAACAATGACTACCTTGTGGACCAAGTTGTATGATAGGTACTTGAAATAGAAACAAAATTTTTTACCTCACTTTGTAAACCAGGCAATTTATTAGATGCAGTATAAATTGCATCTGCCTTATCCTTCAAGACTTCTATCCTATGCTACAAGATTTTCAATAGGGACTACACTATACTCTCAGTCTTTTCCTTGTTCATCCTTTCTTCTATAGCAGCAACTTGTTCTTCAGTTACACCTTGTACCTCTCATAGTGCAGGTTGTTCTATTGGTGTAGGGGCAACTTGAGGCATGTTGAAAATTTGCAATTGCAAGTCCTCTACACACTTTTCTAGCTCTTTTCCCTTCATTATCAAAATCTCTCTATCTTTCACTAATGCATTGTAATCATTTAAAATTTTTTGATGCCTCTCTAATAATTGTTTGGTTTTATCTTCATTTAATCTAGCAAATTGAGTCAGCACCTGTGAGATCTCAAGATCTCCAGTATTGTGTATTGACCATATCATCTTATCACCATCCATCTTCTCTTGGATGTTCAAAAGAGAAGGCTTCTGATCTTTTGGGTACAAGCTCCACATAGCCAATGCCTTATTCTTAGGGTTGTATCCAAACCCTCTTATCAAATCCCCCACTTGGGTTTCTGAAGTTAGACTTATGTTATCCTGCTTTCTTATTTGGTCAATTATAAAAGCTGAGGCCAAATCCCACCCAAGTACAAGCAGCATGTTACTGGCTTTTACTAATCGCCTGGCTTCTTCTGGGGTTATGGTTTTAGATTCAGGATCATAATCCCTCAAGGCTTCGATGGCTTCATCAAGTATCTAGCCATCTTCTTTGATCTAAACATTTGAAGCTACCTGTTGTTGTTTGTGCCATAAAAGGAAGTCCTTGAATTCATTTGACTTGATGAAATTGTCATCCTTCAAGAAGGCATCCTACTCAAGCATCCTTTCATCTTGACCTAAGACCAAAGGTAACTCAACTACTTCTGTCACTACTTTTTGTTTTCTTTTTTCCTCTCTGATCCTCTGCCTAAGCCGATGATCATGGTCTCTATCTCCTGGAAACAAAGATTTCACTCTATCTCCCTTCTTTTCTTTGACCATAGATGGTGAAGATTCTCCTACTTGTAGCTTCTGCTTCTTCTACGGAGGCTCACTAGTGTCTTGAGAGCTAGGAAGCTCTGTTAAGTCCATTATTATATTTTCCTCTCCTTGTTGAGCAGTAGGAGATCCTTGTTCCATAGTAGGAGAGCTATAGATTGGGTAACCTCCATCACTATCTTCATAATCAGACTCTGAATGCTTCTCCTTCTCTTGATTCTTATCATCAATTTGTTCTTCACTAGAGTTGACCAATGTTTGGTAATTATCCATCATCATCTTCAATCTTTGAAAATAAGGCATAGTGGGATAGAAGCCTCCAAAGGGAATCCCTTGTACTTTCAATTTCTTCTCATACCTCATCAATTCATTGAATTGATGTATTCTTTTTTCTATCACATCCTCTTCAATGATGTTCTTGATAAGATCCTCTTCATGATACTCCTCATGTCTCTTATTTATAGGAATGGTAGGAGTGTAGTACTTTTTAGCCATAACTATGAAACCCTCTGTATCAACATATCTAGGTGTTGTAGCATTCATTTTGAATTGGCCCAGCCAATCATTTAACTTGGCAAATGCACTCTTCCCAATTGTGAAGTTGCATACATAAAATTACATGGGGGTAAATGTACCCTTTCTGAGGGAGGCCAGATGCTCTTTATCGGTTAATATTAGTTGCCAAATAATCTCCAGGAAAGTAACCCTTGGTGGAACAAAGAATGGTAGTATATGAGGTGGTTGGGGGCACCCATAAACTCTTATTATGGTGTGTGTCCCTTCATAGTAAAATTCCCCCCAGTTGTGTCCTTTAGGCCATTTGTCAATAAATTGACAAGGTCGTAGCAATTGTAGAGCCTTTACTGGTAGCCTACAAAGATCTAACCCTAGTTCAAGCATGATTGGTCTCACCATCCAATTATGAAAAGCACAGAAATCACAACTAGGGAAAGTAGGGCTCCACGCTCCTATCCAAAATTGTACTGGATTGGGTTGACCCTTCCACATCATTCAAGGACGTAAGTGCTCTAGATTCATAATGTTGTAATTGTGGAACAAAATGAGGTGCATTAACAATGAGTAATGCAGAAATTTAGGGGACTCTTCCCTGTTTCTTATTGCCTCCAATCCCCTGTGCATTTTATCAATGGCATACCCGATGTAGTCATAGCCTTTGTTGGTATGCATGTGTTGCGAGTCCAATACCATCATCAAAAGGTCAAATGTAATCCTATATGTCCCACCATCTACTCCAAGTACTCTACACAAACCATATGCAATATACTTTACATAAAAAGCCAAATCTTTATAGAAGTAAGGGGTTGATCCAGCCACTAGTGCAATGTAATTCTTATTGCCTCGGTGAACATGGCTTTCAATCTCCTTGGCTACAAGGATAGATTCCTGAGTATATCTATTGGCCAAGGCTTGTAGGTTAATTTATGTGGCCATGGGGATATTAATACCAAAAGCCCTCATGAAAGAGCTCCTATCCAATGTAACTAGGGCTGAACCATCATGTCTTCTTATCATTTTGGACAAGGGGGCATAACAACTTGCCAATGCAACTATCAAATCAACATCTAAGAAAACATCTGGGACTATCAACTTGGCTAGTCCTGAAGTCCAAGGGTTTGACATAGGAACTGGACTTTCAGCATTTTTATAGAATATCTAAACAAAAACATTCCAGAACACTCAGGCATCCTAGCATCTCTTAAATAGCTCAAATTGTCAATGAAACATTCATCACTAACCTTTTTATTTTGTGATGATCCTGGTAGCAAGGTGAGAAATTCATCAGAGTAACTTTCTTTTGCCTTCTCCTTGGAACCCCTACTGGTAGAAGCCCCACTGGTCGATTGTTGACTCATTCTGACTGCAAAGTGAATTCTTCTAAAAATTCTGAGACTGTAAATCCTCTAACCGCAGAAAGCTCAAAAACTCTCGTTCTTCAGCTTCAACTCTCCAAAATGAATACTTGGTAATTTGGTCCCATTTGGAAATTATTATCAGTTATTTATATTTATGCTGGAGAATTGAATGCAATTTGCCCTTTCGAGAATCCTGTCACTTCCGCCATTACTTGGCATGCCCTGAACTTTAATTCACTAGCCATGGGATACGACAATGGTAGGTAATCAAATTTAATTTTTGGCATCCTAGCGACTACCAAGCCAACCACAATCGCTGAAAGATTTGGGGCTTTTCATTTTATTCAGAGATTAAGCGACTAAGGGGAAATCTCTAATCGTTATACTATGATTCTCTTAACCTGAGTTTACTTTAGACACTGCGCGACTACACACTTCTCATAGTTGCTACAAGATTTCTTAACTCATGGTATAATCCTAAGATAATGCGACCACCACCTGATTTCAAACATATCCATGGATCATATCTGTTCTTTGAAAACCTTTTTCCCTAACCCATGTTCTTCTAGCAATCACACAACTGAAGACATCTCGCAGTCGCGTAATATTTCTCTTTACCCTGGTAACATTCAGAGATAGCTAGAACCCTTAATTCGCCAAGTCGCCAAATACTTTTCTTAACCTCAAGCAAACTGTGAGATATAATGTTGACCATTGATTCTTCCTTCATCTTACGATTATCACTGAGTCACTAGATTTACTACAGCTTAACTGCTTCATTGTGAGATTACGAGATAACTGTGTCACTAGATCGCCGAGTGTTTATAACATAACCGTCGGGAACCTGAGAACACACAACTATCATTATCACTAGATCACTTGATGATTTTTGTAACTGCCAAAGAATTGGGAGATTACAAGACTGAAAAGAAACATAACCATTATCCTTTATTTAGAGACTCAGCGACCAATCAGTGAGTCTCCTTATCGGTGAAACTTTGGTGACTTCATTATTCCATAAAGAGATTGCCCGAATGCCTGTCTTTTGCATGTAGAGATTTAGCGACTAAAGTTCAACTCTGAAATCTTTACCAGTAGCGGTTGGTAGATCTCAGAAAGATCACTTGGAGACTTGGTGACTATAAACATCCGTTGAGTCTCATGATAAAAGGGAATATTCTCTAGACTTATAGAGACTGCGTGACAAAGCATATCCATTGAATCACCAAAATAAAAGGAATATGTTGAATGCATTTTGAGATCAGGTGACTAAGTGGTTATATAAAGCACACATGCTTAAAGGATCACTTAAGTCACTTGGAAAAATTAACAACAAATTAGAACCTAGTCAACCTTTGTAGGGTTTTCTAGATTTTCACAAGCATTTTAAACCTAGCGCCTAGAGTTTTCAACATTTGGAACACAAATTTGGCATTTTGGATATGAAACTTGTAGGATAAAAAACACAAAGACCTGGAAAACTACCAAAGAAACCAGGCAGAAATGCAATCTTGAAAATTTTGAAAATATTACCAACAAGAGGTTGGGGGAATAAGGCCCAATCTAGGTATTAAAATAGTTGCATATATCTTCCTCCCCTGATATGCCTTCTTCATCTAGTCCTATAATTGAATACCATCCTTCCCCTTTACCCCCTCCTTTGAAGGCTGAAGATATAACACAAAGGGAAATGTTCGAAAATGAATGGTGGGCTCTCTTGGAAAAGGCCAATATATTGAGAAATGAAAGACAATTGTTTGAGCAGGGACAATTGGAAGTGTCCATGAAATATGAAGAGAAAATAAGGGACACAATTTTGCAATTAGTTCCAAGTATAGAGCCAAAGGAAATCTATAAGGTTGGTGAACAAGTATCTAAAATATTGATTTCTTTAAAGGAAGAAAAAAACACTGTGAACCCAATTTTGGATAGGTGGGTTGCAAGAACAAATAAGTTAAAATCATTTTACTCTTTGATTAAAACTCAGCACATCGTGGATATACAGTTAATAAATACCCATAAGTTTGTTAAAACTTTATTCAAGTTTGCAATAAAGAGGGAAAACTTGGAGAGAAAGGCATCATTTATGAGGGCAACATGAATACCAGAATAGTTTGCAAATATCTCCCAGTCTTTTCAAAGCAGATGGAGCCATAAAAGACAAAGAGGGATGGTTAGGACAAATAGATGATGAATTGTCAGCCACAATAACCACCATTTCAACTGCACACAGCAATATTCCCTTTGTCCAAACAATTGAATTATTACAAGATGCCAGGGTACATTTGAAAACCCTATGGAAAGAGGTACATTAGGTAAAATTTGAATGGGACACTTTGTTACCTAAAAGAGATGAGGCACTAGCCTTCTAGTGGCCAGATGAAGAAGTTTATACATCTTGGGAAGCAACATATTCTTCAGAGTGTACCAAGAAAGAAGAGACATCCACTAAGGCTGTAGCAGATGGCACTTCTTCAACTTCGTAAAGCAAAGAAAACAACACAAAGGATCTCATATGCAGAAGGTAACACTTGGCAGAATTTGAACTAACTTTGGAACTTGTTGCTAATTTTGGCACCCAAGTCAATAAGCAACTTTGTAAAAATATAACAAGAAAGTGTTATACTTGTCATTTGTTGTCCTGTATGGTTCTCATTATTTTGTCTTTTCTAAAGGGATCTGAGGCTTGTATGCAATCCTTAATTTGTATAAAGGGATTCCCATGATCACTTTGTAATTACCAGAACTTGAACATTTGATTGACAACTTTTCAGTCTAGGATACAGTAGACTGTATTATGCCAAGTTTTGTATAGAATACCAAGTGTGACTTGTTTAGCTAATTTTCAGATGGTTTGCATTTTAAAGCATTATGTATACATATAGATGATATAGAAAATTGAAAAATAAAAAATCCAAAGTTCATATCTCTCCTTCGTGTTCTCTTTCTTTTAGTTTCATTGCATGGATTATATTGTGTATATATTGATAGAATGGTTGAGATGCATGGTGCCCTGTCTAGTTGGCTATAGGGACAACCTGAGGAGATGTTCGATGTAGAGAAAGGTTACACTTCAGTTACTCTTCTTTTGATTATGAAGAGTACTCTGATGCCCTAGGATTTGGCACTACTCTTAGCTCCATCTACATTTTTCACCATCAACAAATGAAATAATCAGTTCATTTTAAGTTTTGTTCTATGTTTTGAGTGTTTCTTGTCTATGTCAAAGGCATGGATAACTGTTGTAATGCTTTAAAGAAGGAGATCTGAAATGTAAAGCCACATGGGTTTGAAACCCGAAGTGAAGAAGGCTTTTTAACCTTAATACTTTAGTGTTTAAATTTTGTTAGATGCATTTGTTGGGAGTGTTAGAGTTATAAATCAGATGTTTCTAATACCTATTTATCATCTACAAGTTTGAGCATTAACAAACCCCACATTGTACCTTGCGGATGATGTATCAAAAATGCCTTACAGATATGACACATAAAGAAATCCAAATTCACACATGAAGAAAACAAAACATATACAAGGAATTTCAGTATATTTTTAGTAATAAATCTTCTATGTCAGTACATCCAGAGACTAAAATTCTTAAAACTCAAAACACATATGCAAAAATTCTTGTTACAATAAGTAATTCCCCACCTCTTACATACTAGATTTCCACTCGGCTTCACAAATACCATACAAAACATATCAATAAATAGTTGGAACTGATCATTGTGTATTTGGCAATCTTATATTGCCAAATAGTCAGTAATATAATTCATTCACCTGACCTAGCACGTCACCATATCCACTATACTCTCCATAATCTTCGCAACTGCTCATATACCTTGATATACTAATTCTCTATCAATGCATACCTTCCAAACATTGTATCTTACTTATCAGTTCATGAAAACTCATGCGCTCTTGACTAAAGCATATAAATATCCCAATATACATTCAGTTATCTTCGCAAGCCATAATACCTCATTTATCTTCATCACTGACCAAAACTGTAGCACTATACCCTACTATCCTAATTGCGGACTTAGTCATTTTCATGACTGTGACTCCAGTAGAAAACTTCTCATCATGCGATCAGTCCAGCATTAGTGTTGCCATAAATGACAACTCTGAAGTGATCCATACTACCCCAAAATATCACTTGTGAACAATCTCTCCCTTTGGCATCGATGGTGACACTTACAAAAATGAGTAAGTGTCACAATACAAGTCTCTTCTATTCATGGTCTTCCTCATTTTTCTATCTTCCTCTCCCATTGACATCAATGGCAAAGGTACATTCAAAATTTCAAAAATGTAAGCACACAAAGATTTAGTGCTTACTCACTTATTTTAATACATCTTGGAAAGAGTTTTCCAAAGTCTTCACTTCCTCATCCCATGACTTTATCAGTAGCTCACTGACATGTATCAATCCATTCAGTGCATATGATGTTGTCTCCACTACCTCAAGTCCACTAGGTGTAGACACAGTCATCGATCCTTCAAACTTTTCCATCTCTAATAGATGTATCTCAATTATTCCAAGCTTAGGGGTCAATTGGCTTCTCAATAAACCAAATATGTCTACAATTCTCCCTTTTTCCATTTCCAGTACACTTATCTTGTCCAATAGCTTGGATATCTCTTTATCCATTTCGCCCACAGTTAGTGAAGATGATTCATAACTATCCATCAAACTATCAAGAGTAGTCCTATCGTTGGCTAATATCTCCTCAATGTTCTTTACATGCCTTCAAGGACTTATGCAGTAACTATAAATCTTCCTGCCTTGTGCTACACAACTCTTAGCCTTAACAGTAGTAGCCTTGAGAATGTCTAAGTCCAATGAAATGGAGTGACATACTTGTCTCATCTTCTTCTCCAAAAATTTCTTCTCTGCCATATCTTTCGCACTCTTTAGCAATGAGTCAAAATGACTATCAAAGCTATCCAATACCATACCAAGGTTCTCAGATTCATCATTTTCTTGAAATATAATCGGTGAGGGAAGTAGCTTGTTCACTGTTTCTACAGCCCTAGTCATTACCTTTACTCTTTTGTCACCTTTCTGAACTGCTCTTTCTTTAGCCTTAGCAAAGGCCACAAAGGATAGTCTCATCATCTCATCCTCATCCATAGTGTCCACATCTGAACTTACCAGTTTGGCCATACTTGCCAACATTGAAGAGGTGTCCAATCTAACATCAGCATCTTTCTCTATTTTGAACTTTTCTTGCTTGTTTTCTTCAAGCATTATAGATTTATTCTCTATATTCTCTTCTTGTTTCTCCTTTGTTTTCTCTTCCTCTACCTGTTCCTATTCTTCAACTTCCATCGCACTACCAAAATAATCCAGAAATGGATCATTAACATAGTGCAAAGTGTCAAGGGTCACAGGCACACCAGAAACAAATAAATTTGGTTGCATGCTAGCCTATACACTTTCATCGACTACCTTGGAACTTTCTCCCAATCCCAGAGATGTGGGCTTAGTAACATTGGGAGGTGATGTCTTCTTTGGCATATCAACCATTAGGATTTTGTCTAATGCCTTTTGAGTCTCCTCAATCACTTCATCATACTTTCTAGCCATGATTTTGACTAGTCTGGCCTTTGTCCTTAGAAGGGGTTTCAATGCATTTAAAATTCTCTCTCTTTCCTATATTGAGACAACTGGTAATGTGTCCTCGATAGCCTTACTCCTTATGTTTTCATCCTCTGATTTTGCCAACTATTTTCTGATCCATAATTTTCTGCAAAGCTCCTTAGGGATGCTTCGTTCAATTTCTAACAGATTCTTCTCAAAAGCTAGTAGATACTCAATGACAATATCTTCAATGATCACTTGATCCTCAGAACTATATCTATCATAGTGCCTATCCACTGAGTTTACCTTTCCATCTTTTAAAACTCTCATCTGCAATGATTGAAGGTTAGGCTTCCACAAGGTTTGTGGATCCTTCTACACTGGTTTCTCTTCATCTTTTTCAACTACCATTTCCTCTTTCTTCTTCCTTTTCACTTGTACCTCTTTTTCTTTACAACTACCCTACTTGTTAGATCGTCTATATCTCCTAGGCAAGCTCGCAGGCACAACTTCTTGTGCTGCCTCCTCTTAAGTAACTGTCAAATCAATAATTTCAATGGTAGGACTTACTATTTTCTCTGCCTCTACAGGAATACTTGCATCATTGGAAATGCTAGAAGATGTGTCCATCTTTGTTCTTAAACATATCAACTACTCCTTAGAGATTCCCACCTTCACAGTAATATCTTCCACAATCTTGTTTATTTTTCTTTTTCTTCAACTTTTTCATGTTCTTCTGTTACCTTTTCTGATTTCTCTCTATAAGTTCCCCATCTTTCTTCTGTAGGGTCTACCTCTATTGCTAACACATGTTCTACATGCATAGTTAAGATTTCTGCAGTGACTTCATATCCCATAGGATAACAACATTTCTTTCTTGGTACTACTTCCTCAAAGAAAACACAATCAGTTTCAACCATGAAATAGATAGTGTCTTCATATTTCTCAACTAGACTCTCAGGTATCCTATACCTTTCCTTCATCTACCTCTGAAGTATCTTGATCCATGCAAACAGTTCCTCGTCAACCCAATTTTTGTCTTGTCTCCTGTAACTCTCTGAAATCTGAATCCCAGTAGGTACATCTACTTTCCATGCACATGGGTGCATACCAGGGAATTTGTGAATGATATGTATATACATATGAACTAACAAAGACCTGAACCTAAATGCTTTACATTTGTTTTTCTTTATCTCTTTAACATTGTCTACAAACTATTGTGCAAGAACTTCGCACAGGTTATACTTCTTGTTTTCCTTGACCATCTGATAGGCCATCATAACAACTCCAGCAGAAACTGAATTAGGTCTACTACTATAAAACAACTTGTATCCCAACAACATAGCTACCAACCTAACATCTGGTTGATAGATGTCATTGACTGTCATCGCTCTCTTATTCCACTTGGAATGCGTTAGGGCTTCTGCTTGTTTCCTTAAGTTCTTTTCTAAAACTGGTAGGGCTCCTTCATTATCTAGGCATATTATCTCATGTATCATCTGTGCACATATTTTTACTAGATGATCTCCAATCCAAAGAAATTGATCATGTACTCTGCTAAGAATAATCTTAAACCATTCTACTTCTGTGAATTCCCTGAGTTGGGTAAGCTTCATGATAGATTGATCCTGTAGGTGTTTAAACTCATCTACCATTGATCCATCTACTTCTATCATTGTGCCCAATTCACTATATATGTTTACATCCCCAATGATTTCATATTTGCAATGAATGTATGCCCTAATATCTTCTACATGCAATACCTCGACAAGGGTTTGTGAAAACGCTCCCTCCAGATCATCTTCGCAAGACTTAAATGGATGTTTCTTGAACTTATACCTAGGTCTATCAACAACATCATAAACTATTGGTGCATCCATAACTTTTTAGTCAATATAAATCTAAATACCTTTAATGCACTGAAATCGTGGACTGCTTCACGCGGTCATGCAATATATCTAGTAGATGAGTGATATCCTTCACAACTCTGCTCTCCTTAAACGCTGATCAACAAACACTGTAGAAATGATATCTACTAAGTCCTTTTAGCCATCGCAAGTTGAGTAAGTGCATTAAAGAGTGGTAGATCAACTTCACATGTTGTCCAATCAACACCAAATTAGCAAACACAGAAGATGAACCTCCAAGTGTTGCGCTCTTAGCTATAGACTCCTCGGTGTCTGTACACATCATAACCAAGCTCGCATGAGCTTACTCCACATATACAGGGGCTCGATATATTCTGTTCCCTGCATCCAATGCTCCCCATAAGGGTGCTCGGCCTTCTAGGTCGATGTCTCAGGGTTAATCGCTTGCGAAGAGACAGTACCATCTACTGTCTCTCCCTTAACCAGTGTCTTGTTGAAATCTTTCACATTCCTTACTTTTCCATCTTCGCTCTTTGACTGCTTCTTGAAATTATCATTGAATTAATTGGAGTACTTGGTAAAACTTTTACCAGTATCACCAAAGTTCTTCTTTATAAGTATAGGAGGCGGTCCTCTTGGTATAGGAAGGTTGCCGAAACTTTCTCAACAAGAAATTTAGGCAAATATTAGCAGGGATACAACAATTCATATAGTACTAACCAATTCCAGTGATTTCCCATGAGACGGTAATTCACTCTGCAAATTTCTTCACCCAGGCTCTGCAAATTCTCTATCTTTGTGCTTTTAGAATTGAAACAATCAAAAAGATATACTACGCACAAAAATCATTAACTCTTGACAATTCAATCTGCACGATCGGGCCATAACTTATTTGACAATTCGAACGGTTTGAACTCAATGAGCGAATTTCCTTTCCCACCAAATTTGGATAAGTTTAAATGAGGACCGTCGATCTTTGCTTACAAAATATCTGACGGTTTTCTTTCATGCTGAGTGTTCAATGCATTGACGGTTGTCGCAATGCCGCCATGGTTAATGATCCTGCATATTTACTTTGCGGCATTGCACCGACCATTCGATTAGCGAGGAAGATAATCACTTAAATAAAGTGTTGAAACCTTAGGAAAATGACATGGGGACTTACGACTTAGGAAAAATGACATAGGGACTTTGGACTTAGGAAAAATGACACAGGGACTTAGGACTTAGGAAAAATGACACGGGGACTTAGGACTTAGGAAAATCTATAAGATTTAGTTTTAATACTTTAAGATTTGGATATAATTTTACTTTTTTAGTTGGATTTAGATTTATCTTTTTCTTAAATTTAGATTTTAATCATTATTAATTTAATATTTAAATTTAAATTTAAATATGGAGAGCAAACCCGCCATATTGTTTTAGATTTAGATTATTTAATTTGTTCATTTGCAATGGTTCAAAATGGTGAAAAATCTTTCTTCTTCTTTATTCGTACTTGCCAATAGGCTAAGCAAGTACTATTGCATCAGTTTTTGAGTTTTTAGTGTTAACTAGTGATTAAATAAAAATGTATAGACCAATTAGAATTTTTTAGATTTTGTATTTTGTAATAAATTTCATATTTTGTAAAGTTAGATGCAATATTTTTAACTTTATAATTTATAGAAATCATTTTTCTATCATTTGATTGACTAAATCACTTGAAGTCTTATTACAGGAGTGAACCAATTAAAGTTTACCATGTTTGTTATTTATTGTACACTTTATATTTAATATAATGAAAATGCATTGCTCCTTACATATTGCATAGTTTTCGGCTTGGAAACAATTTTTGTTTCTATCTTTAATTAGGATTTTCATTAATCTTTTTCTTTTTTAGTATATAACTCACTTTTTCTAATGTAAATAAAAATATTGTAAATATATGATGTAATATACTATATATTTATTCTCATTTATATATACTTTTAAAATATTTTAAAATTTATTATATGTAAATTATGCATTAATAAATATTTAGGTAAACCAATGTGTGATATATTTTCCCTTACAAAATATTATGATTTAAATTAAACATAGTAAATAAATATTTTATTTTATAATTAATTGGAAATGTTAAATAAAAATAATATATATTTGTATTATATAATCTTCTAAGATAAATTATTATATATTATTATTATAATATAGATTATAATATAAATCAAAATAATAATATTATATTTATAATAATATTATATTTATAATTATAATATTTATAATTTAGATTTAGTTTTACTTTTAGAGTTAGATATATCTTTGCCTTAAATTTAGATTTTAATAATTATTTTATTTAATATTTAGATTTAAACTTAAATATGGAGGGCAATTCTGTCATATTGCTTTAGATTTAGATTATTTATATTATTCATTTGCAATGGTTTAAAATGGTGAAACAAATTCTACTTCCTTATTTAAAATTGGAAAATCATTAAGATTTAGTTATAATACTTTAGTTATATTTAGCATTTAATTTCTACTATTATATGTGGTTTTGAATGTTTGAAGAAAAATATGTAGGGCTATGTTGTCATAATATATAATTTCTATCATTGTGCAAACAATAAAATTTCTAGAGAAATACTTCAAATTTAAATATGTGATAATTTTTTAAATTAATGACCTATATGGAAGAAAGAAAAAATTACCAAGGGGTCTCTTGAAATATTACCCTAAACCAATTGAGACTTTACTCCAAAACTAAAGCAAATTAAACACTAACCTTACAAATAATTGCAATCCTAACCCTAATCGTCATTAAAATTTAAGTCAAATAAATTTTAAACCTAAAATATTAGTTGAGGAGAAACTTATTGAATAAATAGAAATTACAAACCTTAAAAAAGTATATTGAGTACCAACCTTAACTCTGTATCATATTACACATTAAAACTGACGACGAGCCTAACCCTAACAAAGATTAAGAAAAAAGAGGTCACTTGATAGATTAAGTCCTAAACTTAACCCTAACCATTATACTACACCAAAATGAACTATAACCCTATTTTTAAATCTTGCTAAATTCTAACTTATATAAAATCCAAATAAAATGACCCTTCAAATCTAACACTCAACTTAACCCTAATCCTAATACAAATAAACTATAACCCTAACTATAGCTATAATTGAACTCTAATTCTAACCCTAAGTATAATCATACATTATCCATATTCAAACCCTTACCATAATCAATACCTAGGTATACTTAGCTTCAACCCTAACCCTAAAAAATCCCTACCCCTAACCATAATACCCTAAGCCTAAAAAAACCCTAACCCTAACCATAATACCCTAACCCTAAAAAATACTGACCCTAGACATAATAACCTAACCTAATCTTAACCATACCATAGATCCTAAATGCTAAACCCTAATCCTAAATGGTCAAGCCTCATCATATTTATGCTAAACCCTATACTTTAATGTGAACCCCTAAATGCTAAATTATAATTGTAACACAAACCCTAAATATAACCATAACTCTAACCATGTCATGCATATAAACCTTTATCTTAACCAGGTAACCCTAACATTAACCAAGATGTAAACCATAACCCTAATGATAATTGTAATCATAATCCCTAAATCGTAACCCTAATCAAAACCAAAATCCTAACCAAAATAATAAGCAATATCTAAACCCTCACTTTAACCATAATCCTAACCCTAACCATGGACCTAAATGCTAAACTCTAATCCTAACACAAACCCTCAAAATAACCATATCCTAAACTATGCCATGAACTTAAACTTTTATCCTAACCCTAACCCTAATACTACCCATGATGTAAAGCCTAACCATATTGACAATCCTAATCGTAATCTCTAATATTAAAGTAAATTGAACCCTACACGTGTGCTAACTCAAACACTGTCTGCTTCTCTACTAATCTTCAGTAGATCACTGTGTTGACATCAACGACAATCACAATCATGAATGCAACAACAACTAGTACAAAATGGCTATGAATACTCCCACGTATGATTTATGCAGCATTCATTCGTAACAGCCTAACCATAATCCCAAGTCTAACCATGATCCTAACCCTAACCCCAAACAAAATTCTAACCCTACCATAAACATAATCCTAACTTTAAACCTTAACACCAAATCCTAAATGTGAACTACAATCCACAACTAATAGCATATTGAAGCCTAATCCTAATGATCAATAAAAATTGACAATAGTATGCCACATCGTGCTCAAAGGTAACATAAAAGGAAATTGAACACAATCCATTAAATCACAAAGCATAACATAATTGAATATGTTTGCATATACAGGAGAATCATGCATGCATTGTCATGTGTGTACAATCATATGATCAACTGAAACCCTAATCATAATAGTAAACCAAATTAAACCATAACCTTAAAACTATTTGAACATTTAACCAAATTGAACCATAATCATTAACTACGTTATACATTGTCCATAAAAAATGAACCAAAATCAACACTCACACTTTCTTTAATCCAAATTGAACCTCAATACTGAAATAAGTGGAACCCTAAGCGTAATCCTAAATAAAATTTGTTTATCCCTTCACAAGAATGGTTTTGCAAACCATATTATTAACAAATAACTGGTGGATAGTTGGGATGGTTGCATCGATTGGAATACTTGTGCAACTACTCTCTCCTATCTATATACAGAGAGATCACCTATGAGAGAGGGGGTTGGATATGAATTTGGATTCGAGAAGAGATATTGTATGGATTTTTATTTTATTTGTAGGAAAACTATAGCTATGAGGATAGAATTTATTTTTCTCTGAGATTGGCATTTGGTTGCTTTCGGTAGAGGCTGGAGATTGCACCCAGAAGGACATGAAGGAGTGCTAGAAGAGATTGAGAGGATTGGATCCTTTTTCATGAAACTGAATCTCCACACGGGAGGTTTCCATAGATGGAGCATTGTGTTTTGCTTCCGAAGATGTGTAAACTTCATATGGCCAATGGAAGGCAAATTGGGTTGACAATGGTTATTTCTTCCTTTAAATAAATGAAAATTTAAGATAATTGTTCACCAACCTTATAGATTAAAAAAATATGGTCACTTGATAAATTAAGCCCTAAACTTAACCCTATCCATTATACTAAACCAAAATGAGCTATAACCCTAATTTTAAATCTAGTTAAATCCTAACTTATATAAAATCCAAAAAAAAATGTGACCCTTGAAACACAACACTCAACTTAACCCTAATCCTAATACAATTAAACTATAACCCAAACTGTAGCTCTAATTGAACTCCAATTATAACCCTAAGTATAATCATACATGATCTGTATTCAAACCCTTACCATAATATGTCCTATATGGTCTAATTAGGTCCTAATTGGTATAATTGAGTCTAATTAGTGTAATGCCCAAAAATTCGGGCCAAAACACAACCAACAAATTTATTTTTTAAAGATAATAGTTCCAAGTTTATGATGCGGGTTAATAGGTGCTATGACAAAGTTCAAAAGAGTCAGAAGGACAATACCTCTACAAAGTTGTTTTCCATAAGTTACTAGTTGAAAAGTTCTAGCGATGAATCCAATCTAGGGAGAGAAGTTGTAATCGAGTTTCGAAGGGGTTAGGATGAACAAATCATGATTATATCACCCTACTAGTTACATCTAGAATTCAATCAGGAAAGGTCTAATTAGCATAATTATTTTAATTAAGATACTAAGTGGAAATTCAATATTAAAAGGTTTCGTTAATCAAATTTATGAACAATTTGTCAAACGATAATCTATTAATCATATAGATTATCAAAGAGTAAAAGAATATTCCTAAAATATTTATTAAATAATATTCTTATATATATATAGATTAATAATTTTCTATATATAAGTTAATGTCAAATTGATTATTATAATTAGATTGTCAATATATAAATATTGTATATAAAAATAATTAATTAATTAAACCAATAATCATAATTAAATAAACATATATTAATTCAATTAATAATTATAATATATTAATTAATTAATATATTTATTAACTAATTAATAAATTATAAAATATTAATTAATGATATATAATCAATGATTATAATTGAATAATATATATATATATATATAATTTATTAATAATTATAATATATTAATTAATTAATATAATTATTAATTAATTAATAAACTATAATATATTAATTAATAATATGTACATACTATATAATTAATAACATTAACATTGAACAAATTATAAATAACAAAATAAATAAATAAAAACAAAGTAAAATAATAACTACCTATTAACACCCTACCTCCCTAAACCTATCTCCCCTTTTCTTTCCCCCTAAATCCACGTGCCCAATGGGGTGGGGAAGCCATCTTTTCAAAGACCAAAGTCATCAATGGAGAGAGGTGCGATTTTAAAGGGAGGAGAGCTTTGTTTTAAAGAGGCATAGTTGGTGGGGACCCACAACACATAATCTCCTTTCAAACTAACCAGCTCACCCAAAACAACTAGTGCCATTTCCCATGAAAAGGGGAGTTGATGAGATGCGGGTAGATGGGAAAGCATGTGGGTTTGGGAGTTTGGGTCCCACCCCATCCCAATTGTAAAGGCCTAGCCCAATACCCACGTAGGTAGAGGGTTAGATGGTTTGACCAGCCATAAAAACCAAATTAAAAAAAATGCAGCCAAGGTATATCTCACGTAGGGCATGGTGATGTGTGGAGGCATTAATTTATAACAGCCAGTACACTTTTGATAGCAAGTGTATGGCAAAGAAGTAAATATTATTAATTGCAAAGTCTGAATCTTCCATTTTATGCGCTCCTTTTCAAGGAGAGTAAAGGAAGTGATGTAAAATTTAATATTTTATTGATTAGAAGTTAAAATAGATAAATTATAATATTATAATAATGTTTGTGGCATGGATTTGTATGGGATTTTTTTTCCATATAAAATTCAGAGCCCTGTAGGTCTTCATTGCCTATTCAATTAAATTTGTATGTGAAGTTTTAATTTTTCTACACATCTATATGGTTTATATTTTTACTTATTTGATTTAGGTAAATTATATGTGATAAGGTTGGTATATCAATTTATCTATTTATAACATATAGTCTATTATGGAAATGAATCTAATGATTTAAATTGATCAATAAACTCAACTAAATTGATTGCTTCAACACAAATACAATATCAAGCTATCAATTAAAATTTTGCAAGATTAGAGTGGAATAGCAATTTAATCTATTTATTTGAATTGACCAAAACACATTATAATAAAGCTTTCTTTATCTTAGGAGTAAAATAGATTTCCTCCTACCATTTCATTATACACAT
The DNA here is from genome assembly GCA_027943335.1 of Chamaecyparis obtusa. Lineage (NCBI taxonomy): Eukaryota > Viridiplantae > Streptophyta > Pinopsida > Cupressales > Cupressaceae > Chamaecyparis > Chamaecyparis obtusa. The sequence continues at coordinate 2,664,186 of BSBK01002759.1, forward strand.
TTCAACTTAAAATAGAAATGAGTTTTGCATTTCAAGAATAACATAACTTTTCAAATACATTTGCACACTCAAATTTACAATGAATGATAGTATCAAAATAACATGATTTTCTCTCTTCCCTTACAATATACAATTTCATAGTGCTCCAATAAAAAGAATGAAAACACTATCCAAATCCACAAGTATGCTCCTACTACAAGGAGTGGTTTCTTCATACAAACTCATCCAAGAAATGAACTCCATCAAGCTTCTTCTACATGAATCAAGACTTTAATACTTGCAATAAAAAAAAATAGGGAAGAAACCATGGGATGCTCACCTCCCATCTTAGGCCTCTCATGAGGCCACCCCCGAGCTTGGGGAAATCACATCAAATGGGATACATTCTCAAACATAAACACTCACAAGAAAACATACAATTGCAAAACCCAAATTTCCTCAAGGGTGAAACTAAGGAATTCCAAGAATTCCTTTTGTGGGGTGTGGGTGGACAACCCATGGAGACAACCACTGCATGAAAACAAGGCCACACATGGACCCAATAAACACAATATCATAACAAGGCCACACATGGACCCAAAATATACACAATTTCATAACAAGGCTCACATGGCCAATCTTCCCTCCTTATACCCCCAATGCCTCATGGGCTAAATGCAAGGTTACTTGGGGAAAATCACTCGACCCAAATTTCATCCTTCCCCACACATGGAGGAGACTCTACACATGGAGTTGCCTCCATTCCCACACCCTCTTTTGGTTGCTCTTCCCTCCCATGGGTGAGTGAGCCAAGAGCATACAACCCAAATCAATTACAAAAGAAAACACAAGATGCTTGCTCTCACCATGACCAACCATGGGGAGCTAAAACAAAACATAGATTCAAGAGATATGCTTCCTCCATGACCAACCGTAGGGAGCCAAAGAAGAACATAAACACATAAATTCTCTACAACAAGAGTGACAGCATATCCAACCTCAAGTCCAAATGCAAAATGAAGGAGAGTTGAGCCTTTTTCTCAAATCCAAACTTTCTTCCTCCTCTAACTTTGGTGATCTCTAAGGATAGAGAGTGGGTGAACAACCCCAATGTTCTCCAAAATTCTACTAAAAGGACCTCTAACCCAACTCCCAACATCCTAGGGAAAGGCAAGTCCTCTCATTGGTTGACAAAACTCCAAACCTTACACACCCCTCTCCTCATAAAGGTGGTCCTTGGAGGTGGGTGACCTAGGACTTCTCCAACAAGGAAGATGGTCATGAAAGTACTTTATGGGCCATATGACAAAATACAATTTTCGCTCAAGATTAAATATGTACTTTTGGAGGGGTCAAAAAGTCAATCTTGGGCTTCTCCCATGTTGAAAATACCCCTAACCCATAGGTACATGGAATGGGTTAGCTAAAAATGCATAAAACCACTCCCTAAGGCCACTTTTAACCCTCTAAAACTTATGATTAAGAGTATGCACGAAAATAAAAGATGGAGATTTCATTATGGGGTCCTATGACAAGTGGGTGTGCTTAGGATTTCTCCCAAAAGGCTTCTAGAATGTGCTCTCACTCAACCACATGGCATACCTTGATAACATTAAACACTAGTGTCAAGTGACACTTCACCAAATAACATTACACACAAGGTATGTCTAATTTATCACAACACATAACCTTCCTACACACATACATCCAAATTACTATTACGAATAAAATACTTTACAATGAGGCCTCGGGTCTCTTCATAGACGGGGCCTTGGCTTAATTGATTGCACATACATTCAATGTGATTTCCCCGAATATATTTCCATGGTCCTTCCACCTACAACACCTCAATGCAACATCAGTAATTCAAGGAAGAAAACCAATACGAATAAACATATAAGATATAACATCTTCAATTTAATTGCATATAGTCATGTAAGGTACATTTATCAAATTAGCTCGATTTCAACTGCATAAGATCATATAGGGTACAATAATCAAATCAATACGCTTTCAATTGCATAATTAAATTTCATAATTCAATTACATCTCTAATGCATACTTATCTCGTAATTCAATTGAAATCATGGTCATCAATAATCTAATATCATCATAAGGTAATCATCAATTACTCATAACACCAATGCAGTGAAGATGTCTAACATGATATTCATTTGCAACATAGAATTCATTTGCATTCTTACAATCACTTTCTCATAATTCATAATTCAATGTATACGTCTAATCACTTTCATATAGTGCATAATTCAAATGCATATAATTTTATAAACACAAGTTATAATTTCTACTGCATAATCAAAGTCACATAAAGTACAGTGCCCTCGTATAGATCATAATCCAAATGCAGGCTTGCAAACATATAGAATACATTCATTCTTTCAATTCAATTCAATCTACATAATTCGATTGCATAACTCCATAGTACTCCTAATCCCAAAGATTCTCAATTTTCCTTAGCATAATATTTAAGATAAATCGATGGTTCAACATCGGTAAGGGGTAACCATAACAGTCGGGTCCTATAAAATTCTTATCACAAGTATGATTAAATTTCCTAATCTAGGAAAACAAAATGCAGAATAATCATATTAGTCTAGGATCTAACAAATCCTTGTTCAGGGTTCTAATAATATCACCAAAACATCACTATGGTATAACCATATAATACATCATCAAAAAATTACTCATCCTCCTTGTAGGAGTTACTAGAATCATCACATCAACTTATTAATTTAATCCAAGATAAACTTATGACTTAACATATTGCATCCAAGATTCACTTACACAATTAATAACCCATAGATATCACCTCTGTCATTGCAACACTTAGTTGATAGGTACTGATATGAAGGTATAATATATAGGTCTATCCTGAGGTATAATTTTGTTAGGGATTTACCAATCATCCAGATACTACAAAACCCCTTAACCCTCCAACATCGAAGTGTCGAGGAAAAGGTGGAAACGGGCTGGGCCTTACAATTAGGTCCTAATAGGTCCTATATTGTCTAATTACGTCATAATTGGGTCTAATTAGGTCCTAATTAGTTGTAAATGAGTCTAATTGACTCTAATTGGTCTGAATTGGTCTAATTGGGTCGAATACCTTCCTAATTGGTCTACAATTAAGTCTAATTAGGCCGTAATTGGTATAATTGTGTTTAATTATGTCCTAAGAGGTCCTATATTTTCTATTTAGGTCCTAATTGGGTCTAATTAGGTCCTAATTAGTTGTAAATGAGTCTAACTAAGTCAAATTGGTCCTAATTGGTCCTAATTGGTCTAATTGGGTATAATTTTACCATCCTAATTGGTCTAGAATTAAGTCTAATTAGGTCCTAATTGGTATAATTGAGTCTAATTAGGTCTTATTTGTTCTAATTGGTCTAATTGGTCTAATTAGGTCCTAATTGGTCTAATTGAGTCTAATTAGTGTAATTAGGTCTAATTAGGTCCTAATTATAGTTGTATTTCAGTTTATGGTTACATTTGAAAAAGGGAGCTATGATTAGAGTTCAGTTAACATCTTTGGGGAACATAAAGACACGCTCTCAAATTATAAACAAGTGTCTCCTCATTTCATTTGTACGAAGCCCTCTTTTTTAGAAAGCAACCAACCAAATATAAATATAAGGGTGATATTTTTATTTTATATTTAATAATTTTTTATATATAGTTATAATTTTAGTTTTAGATTTAGATTTAGATTTGGATTTAGTTTTAGTTTTAAATTTAGATTTAGTTTTAGTTCAATGAGTTAGAGTTAAATTCATATTTCTCTTGGATTTAGATTTTGATCATTATTTTATTTTATATTTAGATTTAAATTTAAATATTATTTATATCTATTTGTTCTCTTCACATTCAATTAACGGTTTTATGATGTTTCTATTATTTCATTAATTAACATAATATGATTAGTATAGACAGGCGAAAATATATCTCTATCATTGTGCAAACAATAATTTTTTCTAGAGATATACTTCAAATTAAAATATGTGATAATTTTTTGAATTAATGACCTATAAGGAAGAAATAAAAAAATAACAACGGGTCTCTTGAAATATTGCCCTAAACCAAATTGATACTTTACTCCAACACTAAACCAAATTAAACACTAACCTTTTTAAAAAAATGCAATCCTAACCCTAGCCCTAACCCAAACCATATGCCTAAGTTTAATGGTTAACCTTAATCCAAACCCTAACCCTAATACTAACCATGTTGTAAATGCTAACCCTAATGATAATCCTAATCATAAGCCCTAATCTCAACCGCAACCAAATTCCTAACCTTAACCACAATACTAACCATGATGTAGACCCTAACCATGACAATAATACTAATTCTAAGCCCTAATCCCAACCCTAATACCGAATTATATAGTTAATTACTTATAGTTCATTAAATTTAGGCATCTAATAAACTAAAACCCTGATAATAAACTTACATAACGCTTGGCACAGTGCACCTGCGCACTTACATATAGGGCATTATAAATGTAATCGCGCAACCTCTATCAATCGATACACACAAGCGGGACCAAACAAATAATAGTTACCTATTATGCAGAGATGATGAACAACACTAGTGCATTCGCAAATCTGAGGTGACTTCCTAGGGCACGCAAGTAGTAGATGCAGTTCTGGAGCTCGCGATAGAGTATGCAACTTGAGGCATTCGAGCATCCAGATTTGTGTTAGACTACAACACACTATTCAAGCCAACCCACAACGCGCCAAGACGACAATGCCATTGAATGGGGAGCACAGTCAAGGGTGCTTGAGCAGGTTGCCCGACTGACACATAAATTTAAGCTTGCTTGTTTTTACATATGCCCATACATATTGGGGACCTTCATGTGTGGCGTATACTATTAAGCTACTTTCCTCTCTGATCCCTTTTGATGCTTCTTTAAAATTTCATTTTTCATGATAGATGTAAATTATTTTCAATTTTGGGTGCGCTGGTTTAGATTGGAGCTTACAAATGTATGCTTCTAACATATATTAAAAGTATATTTATTGATGACATTTCTGACTTAAGGAGTCTATGGAATATAGCTAAAAATCATATTCTGATATTTGAGTGGTTTTATCAGTTTGTGCAAATCAGTGCCATAGATCTATTACAGATAATTCCTTACAAAGGCTTAAAATAACAGTTGAAAATTAGGTCATTAATGGTATAACTATATATAATTTTCAACATCCATTTTGTAACTATGATATATACCTTGGTAGCTATAATACTAATAGTTGAAAACATTTGCTATATTTATTTTTATGGTTCACGAAGAAAAATTTAAAAAATATATGAAAAACTAGTTGATATGTGCACAAATTTTTTTAGAGGTCTATATGATAGAATTATATCTTAACAAGGATTGATTGGTTTCAGAAGAGCAATGTACTTTCACAAGGAAAGGCGTAGGGTAATGGCAGAGAGTTTTGTTTTCGATGTTCACACGTACATTTTCCCGTGAATCAGTCACCTCATACCTTCCGAATATCAGTGGTGCTGGCTATCCTCCCAACAAAAAATGCACTATAGGACATATTTATTTTTTCCAGATTTCTGAAAACACAGTCATTTTTTTTTTGAAATTTTTTGGTTGTTTTCGATTCAGAATATCGAGATCACATCCTCACTCAATATCAGTAAGTATTTAGTAGTAAGGACGACTGTTGCAAAAGTGGATAGATGTGTAGATCGCTTCCAAGTTAAGATATTGGGATAGAGAGAAGGGATGAATTTGACAGTGTGCATGAGAGACTCATGATCGATCTCGTGAACTTGGGCTATGTTGCAGTCAGTTCATGTTTCATCGCAGAAGCTCTTCGATAAGGATGCAGATAGTTCTATTTATATTCCTCTATTCTTGTGTTTTTTCACAACACAATGGAAAATCACTTGGGCGTAACATGTCGGTGTAGCAAGGTGGAATCCTTGCAGGAAACACCAGAGGAGAAATTACAAAGGATTTTTAGCAAAGCAAAGGAGAAGGAGCATGTGACTATGGTGTCAATCCTAGGGGGTGACTTCTGGTCTGGTGGTCATGTCCATGATGGCATACTGGTGGCAGAGTTGTTGCAACCGATCATATAGATTTTCCTTTTCGGGCACCCTCTACATGGTGGGGGACTAGCCCGTAGAATCCTAGCAGATGAAATATACCTAGAGGTGGCGGAGGCAATGGATAGCATTGATACCCAACTAACAAGAAATGGTTTGTTGGGTTTCTTTGCGTTGGAAGCTAAAGCAAAAAAGATATTGTTGAAGAAGGCATGGTCTTCCTTCAAAGCAGGTGTTAAGCAATATGATGAGCGAAGTTTGGAGCCTTTCTCCAAGAAAATGATAAGCTCTTTCCGGAGGAGATAGGAGCAAGATTGGTTGAAATTGGTCACGGAATAATGTACTTATTCCACTAATCACTGTTGGTTGTAACATGTAGGTTCTCCCTCATTTGTAATCTTTATTTTCAAGGAATACAAAAGGGGTACTGCCCCCTAGGCAGAATGGGACCCAGCAGAACTTACTAAATAAATAAATAAGGATTAATTGGTAGAATTAAATTTTAGTAAACAAACATGGATTAAAGGAAAACAAATAAAAAATTGAAATTAAACTAAAATGTATTGGTCAAATTTTAACTTATGCACCATAGTATTGTACGAAAAAAGGTTCATTTAACAAAGGACTTTAACAAATGCGTATATTACATGATTTGGATTCTTAGCCATTCATCTTAACACTAATTATAGGGAGTCCCTAATTATATATGACAATTTAAACCATGATATAAATGTAAACCTAGCCATTATATTAACCATTATCTTAACCCCAATCCCTAACCCCACCAGTAATACTAATTGTATATTTGTATTCTAATAGTATTTTTATTTTAATAGTACTTGTAATGTAACTATTTTAAATTTTACGAACAAAGAAGGAACTCACACAAAAGAAAGAAAGAAATAAAAATTGCTCAAATTTCAACTTATGCAACGTATTGTTCTACCCAACAAAGTGACTCATTCAATAAATGCATAGATGAGGTGGATATGGCTCTAAAAAGGGGTTTATTCCTCATGTTAACAGTAATTATAATAGCAAGCATGATAGGAACATCACATTACAACTTACCCTAACAATAATACTAACATCTACTCCACTCCTAATCATAAATGTGACCAAAATGGTAACCGTAGCGATACTACTATTTATCTAACCCTAACCATCATCCTAACCATATTCAATATCTTAAACCATGAATACTAATAAAAATGGAAAACCCTTACTCTAATCCTAATAGTGTTCATAATCCTATAAAATATCATAACCTAATTATTAAATCCTAACAGTAATCCTAATCAAAACTCTAAATCCTAACAATAATAGTAACCACAATGTAGAGTCTTACCCTTACTCTAATCATAATCCTTACCTTCAACTCAATCATATTTGTAAAGATAATAGCAAATTAATGATCTAAACTCTTACACTTAGTGAAATCATAATCCTTACAATGATCCTAATCCTAATGCTATCACAAAATCCTAAATCGGAGGAATATAATATTAAACCTAAGCTTAATCCAAACAGTAAATCCTAAAACCCAATGTAAGCCATTTTATTGTCTTGAAATTTAGTGCACAAGTTTTTGATTATTACCTTTTCCAATTCATCCAAAATCCTAAAAGCTAAGCCCTCATCATAAATGTTGAACTTTAATCTGAATCCCAATCCTAAATCATAACCCTAATACTAATCATGATGTAAAGTCATACACTAACCTTCAACTATATTAAATCCAAATCCTAAATCAAATTGAACCCTAAACCTAGAGAAAACCATATTGAACCTATTGGTTCCTGAAAATGTTAGGAGTTTATGCTCTGAGACACACGAATAGTACGAGGTCAATATCCTAATGCATAACCAAAATTCGGGAACCAACTTTAGGAATTCAATATCCTAATTGGTCCTAATTAGTCTAATTGGGTCTAATACCATCCTAATTGGTCTAGAATTAAGTCTAATTAGGTCCTAATTGGTATAATTGAGTCTAATTAGGTCCTAATTGGTCCTATATTTTCTAATTAGGTCATAAATGGGTCTAATTAGGTCCTAATTAGTTGTAAATGAGTCTAATTGACTCTAATTGGTCCTAATTGGTCCTATTTGGTCTAATTGGGTCTAATACCATCCTAATTGGTCTAGAATTAAGTCTAATTAGGTCCTAATTGGTATAATTGAGTCTAATTAGGTCATAATTAGTAGTAAATGTGTCTAACTAAGTCTAATTGGTCCTAATTGGTCTAATTGGGTCTAATACCATCCTAATTCATCTAGAATTAAGCCTAATTAGGTCCTAATTGGTATAATTGACTCTAATTAGGTCATAATTAGTAGTAATGTGTCTAACTGAGTCTAATTGGTTGTAATTGGTCCTAATTGGTCTAATTGGGTCTAATACCATCCTAATTGGTCTAGAATTAGGCCTAATTAGGTCCTAATTGGTATAATTAACTCTAATTAAGTCGTAATAGGTCCTATATTATCTAATTAGGTCATAAATGGGTCTAATTAGGTCCTAATTAGTTGTAAATGAGTCTAATTAATGAGCTATTTGGTGCTAATTGGTCGTAATTGGACTAATTGGGTCTAATACCTTCCTAATTGGTCTACAATTAAGTCTAATTACGTCATAATTGGTATAATTATGTCTAATTAGGTCCTAATAGGTCCTATATTGTCTATTTAGGTCCTAATTAGTTGTAAATGTGTGTAACTGAGTCTAATTGGTCACAATTGGTCTAATTGGGTCTAATACCATCCTAATTGGTCTAGAATTAAGTCTAATTAGGTCCTAATTGGTACAATTAATTCTAATTAGGTCTTAATAGGTGTAATGTCCCCACCAAGGAACCCATAAGGAATCAAGTCTAATTAGGTCCTAATAGGTCCTATATTGTCTATTTAGGTCCTAATTGGGTCTAATTAGGTCCTAATTAGTTGTAAATATGTCTAACTGAGTCTAATTAGTCGTAATTAGTCGTAGTTGGGTCTAATACCATCCTAATTGGTCTAGAATTAAGTCTAATTAGGTCCTAATTGGTATAATTGAGTCTAATGAGGTCCTAATAGGTCCTATATTGTCTAATTAGGGCATAAATGGGTCTAATTAGGTCCTAAATAGTTGTAAATGAGTCTAATTGACTCTAAATGGTCCTAATTGGACTAATTGGGTCTAATTCCTTTCTAATTGGTCTACAATTAAGTGTAATGAGGTCGTAATTGGTATAATTGTATCTAATTAGGTCCTATATTGTCTATTTAGGTCCTAATTGGGTCTAATTAGGTCCTAATTAGTTGTAAATGTGTCCAACTGAGTCTAATTGGTCCTAATTGGTCGTAGTTGGGTCTAATACCATCCTAATTGGTCTAGAATTAAGTCTAATTAGGTCCTAATTGGTATAATTGAGTCTGATTAGGTCCTAATAGGTCCTATATTGTCTAATTAGGGCATAAATGGGTCTAATTAGGTCCTAATTAGTTGTAAATGAGTCTAATTGACTCCAAATGGTCCTAATTAGACTAATTGGGTCTAATTCCTTCCTAATTGGTCTACAATTAAGTGTAATGAGGTCGTAATTGGTATAATTGTGTCTAATTAGGTCCTAATAGGTCCTATATTGTCTATTTAGGTCCTAATTGGGTCTAATTAGGTCCTAATTAGTTGTAAATGTGTCTAACTGAGTCTAATTGGTCCTAATTGGTCTAATTGGGTCTAATACCATCCTAATAGGTCTAGAATTAAGTCTATGGTTACATTTGAAAAAGGGAGGTATGATAGGAACATCACATTACAACTTACCCTAACAATAATACTAACATCTACTCCACACCTAATCGTAACTCTAACCAAAAAGGTAACCGTAGTGATACTTCTCTCTACCTAACCCTAACCATCATCCTAACCATATTCAATATCTTAAACCATTATTACTAATCAAAATGGAAAACCCTTACTCCCATCCTAATAGTGTTCATAATCCTATAAAATATCATAACCTAATTATTAAATCCTAACAGTAATCCTAATGAAAACTCTAAATCCTAATTCTAATCATAATCCTTACCTTCAACTCAATCCTATTTGTAAAGATAATAGTAAATTAATGATCTAAACTCTTACACTTAGTGAAATCATAATCCTTACAATGATCCTAATACTTATCCTAACACAAAATCCTAAATCGGAGGAATATAATATTAAATCTAAGCTTAATCCAAACAGTAAATCCTAAAACCCAATGTAAGCCATTTTATTGTCTTGAAATTTAGTGCACAAGTTTTTTATTATTACCTTTTCCAATGTGTCCAAAATCCTAAAAGCTAACCCCTCATCATAAATGTTGAACTGTAATCTGAATCCCAATCATAAATGGTAAGAGCTAATCCTAAATCATAACCCTAATACTAATCATGATGTAAAGTCATACCCTAACCTTCAACTAAATTATATCCAAATCCTAAATCAAATTGAACCCTAAACCTAGAGAAAACCATATTGAACCAATTGGTTCCTGAAAATGTTAGGAGTTTATGCTCTGAGACACACAAATAGTATGGGGTCAATATCGTAATGCATAACTAGAATTGAGGAACCAAATTTAGGAATTCAATATCCTAAATGTGTCCTAATTGGGTCTTAGTGGGTGTAATTGGGTCATAATTGGTCATAATTGGTTGTAATTGGTTTAGAATTAAGTCTAATTAGGTCCTTATTGGTCTAATTAAGTCTAATTGGTCCTAATTGGTCTAATCTGGTCCTATTATGTACTAATTGGTCTAATTAGGTCCCAATCGGGTCTAATTAGGGCCTACTTAGTTGTAAATGATTCTAATTGAGTCTAATTGGTCATAACTGGTCCTAATTGGTCTAATTGGGTCTAATACCTTCCTAATTGGTCTACAATTGATTCTAATTAGGTCCTAATTGGTATAATTAAGTCTAATTAGGTCCTAAGTGAGTCTAATAGGGTCTAATTAGGTCATAATTACTTGTAATTGACTCTAATTGGTCGTAATAGGTCCTAATTGGTCTAATTGGGTCTAATACCATCCTAATTGGTCTAGAATTAAGTCTAATCAGGTCCTAATTGGTATAATTGAGTCTAAGTGTGTCCTAATTGGTATAATTGGTCTAATTAAGTCTACTTAATTCCTAATTGGTCTAATTGAGTCTAACTAGCCTAATTAGCTCTAATTACATCCTAATTCTAGTTGAATTTGAGATTATGTTTACGTTTGAAATAGGGAGCTACGATTACAGTTCAATTAACATATTTGGGGAAAATGAAGACATGCTCTCTAATTATAAAGGAGTTTCACCTCATTTCATTTGTAGGAAACCCTTTTCAATAGAAAGCAACCAACCAAATATGAAGCTCATATTTTTTTTCATATTTAATATTTTTTATATATATAGTTTTATATTTACAAATAAACTATAACCCTAACTATAGCTATAATTGAACTATAATTCTAACCCTAAGTATAATCATACATTATCCATATTCAAACCCTTACCATAATCAATACCTAATACTTAACTTCAACACTAACCCTACAAAATCCGTAGCCCTAACCATAATACCCTAAGCCTAACAAAACCATAACCCTAACCATAATACCCCAACCCTAAAAAATACTAACCCTAGACATAATACCCTAACCTAAACTTAACCATACCATAGATCCTAAATGATGAACCCTAATCCTAAATGGTCAAGCCTCATCATATTTATGCTAAACCCTATACCTGAATGTGAACCCCTAAATGCTAAATTATAATTGTAACACAAACCCTAAATATAACCATAACTCTAACCATGTCATGCATATAAACCTTTATCTTAACCAGGTAACCCTAACATTAACCAACATGTAAACCATAACCCTAATGATAATTGTAATCATAAACCCTAGATCATAACCCTTTGAAACCAAAATCCTAACCAAAAGAATAAGCAATATCTAAACCCTCATTGTTGCCACTTCAATTTTCAAAACATAAAATTATGCTTTTCCTCACAAAATTGAAGTTGTATATGTGATCCTGAAGTTAAGAAAATTCTGTTGCAAAAAACCTAGAAAAATCTTGCAAAGTTACTGAGTGTTCACTACAATCTAGCAAGCCCTAATTGAATAGAACCAATTCTGAGAAGAACCCTAAGTGCTTTTATTTGAAATGGAACCCTAGGTTTTCCTTTAAGGTTTCTATTTGATCGTTACTTTTTCCAAATCACTAAAGTCTTTAAAAGCATGTGCCAAATTATATCACCACGTGGGGTCATGTTTGTAACACTTCTTCGGTCACCTAAACCCGACCCCTTTTTAATTTTTCCTAATTCGAAGCCCGGTGATTTTCCTAAATAATCCGAAGTCCTAACCACCTTATCTCTTAATATTTCAGCACTATAGTCCACTTGGAATCTGGAAACTAAATCTAACGGTGGTCGCTTGTTCGCATAGAATCTTTTGAAGACATGCCATCATGCGACAACCGTCGATCTTATTTATTCATTAGTGTTTATAGCAGGTGGGACCACTGCCAGATGTATCCCACATGGACTTCTCTGATTGGTTATATTTTGCTGACTTGGAAACCATTGACGAGGCTAACACTCAAGCAGGAAAACTTTATGTCTGCCTACCGGATATTGCAATGTGGCAACTCCTCGTTAGTTAAGAAGAATGGGCCCGACCTCATGAGAATCTGCATGCCTGAAAATTTTCAAAAGATCCAATGGTGGTTGCATGTTTGCTTAGAATCTTTTGAGTCCATGTGATCATGCGACAACCGTAGATTTAACTTTATTCGCAAGCATAAGAGAAAGGTGGGTCCACTACCAGGTGTATACACGTTGCCGCTGCGGATTGGTCCAAGGTGTGTGATTATGTGGAAGATGTCAGTTATACTGGCGCTTAGTAACAAAAAGTTACATGTCCTCTATGCCAGGTAATGCAAATGTGGACTTTCCTAAATGGTCGAGGCAAATTGGAGCCAGAATATTTAAAGAATAAATGGCAAGTGGAGAATCAAACGGTGGTCGCATGTTCGCATAGAATTTTTTGAGTCCATGCGATCATGCGACAACCGTAGATTTAACTTTATTCCCAGGCATAAGAGAAAGGTGGGTCTTCTGCCAGGTGTATACACGTTGTCGCTATGGATTGGTCCCAGGTGTGTGATGATGTGGAAGATGTCAGTTATACTAGCGCTCAATAAGGAAAATTTACGTGTCCTCTCTGCCAGGTAATGCAAACATGGACTTTCCTAAATGGTCGAGGCAAAGTGGGGCCAGAATATTTAAAGAATAAATGGAAAGTGGAGAATCAAATGGTGGTCGCATGTTCACATAGAATCTTTTAAGTCCATGCGATCATGCGACAACCGTAGATTTAACTTTATTCCCAGGCATAAGAGAAAGTCGGGTCCACTGGCAGGTGTATACACACTACCACTGCAGATTGGTCCAAGGTGTGTGATGATGTGGAAGATGTCAGTTATACTGGTGCTCAGTAAGGAAAAGTTACATGTCCTCTCTGCTAGGTAATGCAAACATGGACTTTCCTAAATGGTCAAGGCAAAGTGGGGCCAGAATATTTAAATAATAAATGGCAAGTGGAAAATCTAACGGTGGTCTCATGTTCACATAGAATCTTTTGAGTCCATGTGATCATGTGACAACCGTAGATTTAACTTTATTCCAAGGCATAAGAGAAAGGTGGGTCCGCTGCTAGGTGTATACACATTGCCGTTGTAGATTGGTCCAAGGTGTGTGATGATGTGGAAGATGTCAGTAATACTGGCACTCAATAAGGAAAAGTTACATGTCCTCTCTGCCAGGTAATGCAAACGTGGGCTTTCCTAAATGGTCGAGGCAAAGTGGGGCCAGAATATTTAAATAATAAATGGAAAGTGGAAAATCTAACAATGGTCACATGTTCACATAGAATCTTTTGAGTCCATGCGATCATGCGACAACTTTAGATTTAACTTTATTCCCAGGCATAAGAGAAAGGTAGGTCTGCTGCCAAGTGTATACATGTTGCCGCTGCAGATTGGTCCAAGGTGTGTGATGATATGGAAGATGTTGTAATACCCCAAAAATGGGCTATAAGTTCATTAATCTCCTACATCTTCAATTCGAACAAAATCGACATCAAAGTCCTAACCTAAGGCACATCTAAACATCATCGAATCATAATTGATTATCTTAAATTTTGCATCAGAGAATATTCCTAGTAATATTCTTAATTATCTTAATTATCTTTAATTTAATGATTATTTGGCGATAAATCACATTTATCCTAAAAATTTGATTAATTGAATATTTTCATATTTAATTAATTAGATTTAATATTTGCCACTTAATTATGTAATTAAATTTAATTCTATCTATTATTAATGGTATTATTTAATTTTGACAATAAATCAAAATTCCTATCTTTAATTGATTAAATTCTTATTTAATTAATTAAAGCATGTTGTCATTATTTAATAATATAATTTTTAATAAAAGTTTGAATAAATAGTTAATTAACCCATAAATTAATTATTTATTTTCAAAAATCAGTTGAGTTGAGGATAAATCACTTTATTTATTTATTTAATTCTTAATTATTATGCATATTCAAAAGAAACAGTTAAACTCCAAATCAGAAAATCAATGCAAGTTATTGACTTTTTGGAACTCAACATCCTTTTGGAGTTCAAAAAGCTGATCTAAACTCTAATTTGAGTTAAAAAGCTGTTTTTGCATGTTTTTGCATGATTTTGAGAATTAACTATCTTTTATGATCAGATAACTCAAAAATCAAGATGAGTTAATTTGAGTGATTTATGGCTTTTATTCATGCACCTCCAAAGCCCTGGATTTCTATAAATTAAGGCTTTAGCTCTTCACAAATCATCTCATATTTTGCACAATCACACTGGAGAATTGGAGGCTGAGGAATCAACTTGCGAATTCAAAGCTTTGTGAGATCAATTTCAATTGCATAGTTTTTATATCTTAGCATAGAATTTCATAGTTTTCATATCATTGTTAGAATCTTCATTGTTAGATCATTTAGCATTCATAGCATATCAATTTCATATTAGCATTCATATCATATCAATTTATCATTCTTATTGCATCATAAAATATCAAAAATATAGATTAATTGCATTCAATTTCATATCCATCTTTTGCATTCAAATCCTTCATTTAGGTGTCGTCTAGGTCACTGATCTCGATTACAATCTGAGAACATTAATCTCGCACCTATTAGAAGGCAGTAAATCGCTTGGTTAGATAGCTTTCAATTTTGCACGATTTTGATTATAGCTAACCTCTAATGTTTTACTGAGTGTTGTGTCTACAGATCAGGTATAATTTTCACACACACATTTTTGGCGCCCACCGTGGGGCAACCCACCTTTGCATGCTGGTTTTGATTTTTTTGGAGCTAAAACCCCAAAGTTTCAAAGATTTAATTTTATCTCCCAAACGGCTTGGAATTTTGATCTGAAATTTTTTTTACAAGTTGGTGAAATGTCATGGAAGCTACAGTAAAAAATTTAGAATTTTCTGAGATGTTTTGAATTTTTAATAATTTTTTCTTGAAATTCCGGAAAAAATTAATATCTGACGCAAATCAGCATATTTTTCGAAAATTTTTATATTTTCGGAAAGCTCTTTAAATTCTACAGGGGGTCCATTCTTTGTGTTTTAAATTTGGACATGATATCATAGCTCAAATGGTCAATTTACAAAAACTGGTCTGTTTTGATAAAATGGGTCTCTAGGGCACAAATGAAGAGGTTTTTCTAAAATTTTGCATTTTTGGAAAGCTCTCTATTTTTTAGCAGGGGTCTCTATTCTGAATTTCTATTTTTGTGGCCAAAATCATATCAAAAAAATTAGATCTTGTTGACTAGGTCAAATGCAGCAAAAAAAAAATAAAGTTTTGTGATGGGTATGCACTTATTTTTTTTTACATGGTTCAATGAATGATATGAGTTGTCATTTGGGTTGATTGCTGGTTATTATTACTGATAATAATTGATTTTTAGAGCTAACCCTATGGTTTTCATAAGTTGAATATATTTTGCATATCTTGTTTGCTTGTTTGCTTGTTGGAGAGTTCGTCACTTGCTTGCATGGAAAAGCTCAACAAAAATTGCTAAAAATCAAGTAAAATCTACTAAGCGCGTTGCAAGGATCCCAGGTATTCTCCTTCATCTAATAATATTTTGATTTGGGACTTAAAATAAATCTCTTATGTGTCAAGCTTGTGTGCATCTTTTCATGCTTTTGATCTATTTCTACACACTTGCATAATTGATACTAGGTTGTGAACCCTTAAGGATTCATTCAGTAGTCTTAGAATACTTGTGATTGATCTTGATTGCTATCTTGGGTTATTGGACTCGCTAATCCGCCGGCCCCTCATTTCCGCCCCGTGGTTGCAATCTCAGCGCCATAAAGGGGAGGGGTCAATAGGACAGAAGCGTTAAATGTTCCACTTGGCAACCCTTTTGTGCTTTTAGGAACTCCCTTGTTTTCTAAGTTGTGGACTCGTTTTTAGCTTGTGTGAGGTGTTAAGTGTTCCACCTTGTGGACTCATCTCATATTCGCTTTAAATGTTAAGTGTTCCTATTTCTACTTTTTGGATGCTTTTGGTAGATTTGCTTTCGGAACATACATCTGTGCTCACATAGTAATTAGGCCCTATGAACACTATTTGTGATTCTTGAGAGATTGGATTCCTAGCGAAATCCTTCTTGACGATAGAATCCTTGTAGGTAGGGAGGATACTTAGTGCGTTTCACATTCAACTTAGTTAGTGAGTCTTCTCTTATTGATCGACACATTCTCTCTCCGGAGAGGTTGATAGATCATGTGGGGTTGATATCACAAGCTTTGGTGAATCAAAATTGGTTAGTGCGTCTTCTCTTATTGATTGATACATTCTCTCCCCGAAGAGGTTGATAGATCACGTGGAGTTGATATCACAGACCTTGGTGGAACAAAACTTTGTCTTAGCGTGTCAGATTAATCTACTTGCTTTGTTTGGGTTAAAAGTGAAGAGGTGTCAAAACTTTGAATCTAGAGCCAAGTCCCCTTGTGGTATACTATTGTGAGTCATCTTTAGAGAGGGTTAACCGTAGCGGACAATCCCTTTACAGGGCAAACTGCGTTGACGGAACCTCAAGCGGTAATAGCCATTTTTGCCATAGTAGTGACAGCCGCTATATAAATGTCCTTGTGGAAGAAATCTCCACGGGTATGGTTCATTGTTGGGTTGTCAGATCTCCCTAGCAGCTCTTGAAGATTAAGTTCTCGGACTGTGTCAAAACCCTGGTGCGCCGGGATTGGAGTTCACCCCTTTGAATCATAAAAGTTGCAGAGTCAAACCATTACTAAAAACCCTAGAGAGGCTAATTTTTCATTCTCAGGTATATGTGCGTTATTGCAAAACTTTTTCAGAACATACACAATTAGTACTCTCAGGGATTAGCACAATTTGGTCACTTGATTGTTCATGCGCAAGGTTTCTTTTGCCCTTGTTCATTGTTTTCAGACGTGCTTGGAATCACTTGCTTGCTATTCTGTGTGCTTATTTATCTACTTGGCTATTAAAAATGATCAAATCTGGTATAACCTTCAAAATCTGGACAATACAATTTGCAAACAATCCAAAACTGAAGACCTTACATTTTGCAAAAATTGACGTAAAATCTTTTCTGGAGTCAAAAGTCATTTCAGGAAGTCAAAAGTCGTACGAGTTTTGTCAACTATCGTTTCATTGCTACCCAACTGTCGTATGAGTTTAGCAACTGTCATTTCATAGACTACCCAGTGTCGTACGAGTCTGCAGAGTGTCATTTGGAAAAATTTGAGAAAGTTGTCAGAAATTGTCAAATTGCAAGATATCCAATGTTTCCAGCCTAGTTCCAGAATCTATCAAAAATATCATTGTGTCAGGAATAGAGCAATAGCTATTGAGAATCAGTACACATGTCTCAAAGAATCAGTAAACAAGAGGAAGAAGCTCTGATCGCCACTATAATGAAACAGATACATGCTATGCAAGTCCAGCTTGACAAACTTGGGAAAGAAAAGGAACCTCTATACTCTTTTCCATTTGATAAAGACTTGTACATGTCACCATGCCC
Organism: Chamaecyparis obtusa; assembly: GCA_027943335.1. NCBI lineage: Eukaryota > Viridiplantae > Streptophyta > Pinopsida > Cupressales > Cupressaceae > Chamaecyparis > Chamaecyparis obtusa. The sequence continues at coordinate 2,682,424 of BSBK01002759.1, forward strand.
CCGAAAAAAAATTGAGCAATATGATACCTCTTCCACGGAGAGTGACACATCTAGCTTTGAAGACTATGATGACTATGACGACAGACAATGTAATGATACCTATGACACCTCTATTCCTAAGAGTCCTCCTCATCGTTCATTCCTTCTTACTACAAATGGGCCGTCACATTGGATAGATCGTGATGGTGATCCATATGATTCTGATTTTGAAAGAGACTTTGATGGCTTTTGTGGACAATACCTTGATGATGATCCATCTACTACTGCTGAGGACTATAAAATACATCGTGCTAGCTTGAAATGTCAATACTATAAGGATCTCTCCTCTAAGAACTCTCAGGCTGAAAATAAAGATTACACTCTCAAGCAAGATCATGTTAATGTTGAACCTTTGTCTGGTGATGGTTCCCTTCCATCCCCTACTTCCTCCAATACCAATACATTTCCTAAAGCTTCCGAGTCTTTCAAATCTTTCACAGAACCTTCATCTGACACAAGCTCTGATATTTTTCATGTGGTTCCCTATAGTTATCCTCCAGGGCTACCTCTTAAAGAAACTCAAGCTAACCTTCACTTGGCTGCAAATACTTTCAATAATGCTAAACCTAAAGAGCCTAAGCCTTCATATGCTATAATGCCTACTTCAGCTAGTCCTTCACCATCTCTTCCAAAATCATCCATACAATCCCAACATGCTTCCTTGTCCTTAGAAGTGGCTCCATGTCAAGAGGACTCTAAAAATGATAAAGAAAAGAACCTAAGGAAAGATCAAGATCAAGAACCCTCCATTTTATCCACTCTTTTTCCCGATGTCTCTTATCCGCCTCAGGGTTCTTTTGATCCTGTACCCCCTTTTTCATGCATTCCACCATGTCTTAAGTCTTCGCCTAAGCAAGATCAAGCTACTACTTACACTGTTGAGCTTATTGACAATCAAAATAACCTTACTACGCTTGCGCTTTCCAAAGATGATACTTCCATTAAGGTTGGTAAAAATGGTGTTCCTTCCAATGTTAAGCCTATTGAAAAACAAGAGAAAAATTATGCGCTTATGCTATCCGAAGATCCTTGTCAAGATCAAAGTCTTTCATCTTCTTGTTCTACCACTCCATGTTCACTTCCACTTTCTACTCTTCCTAAGTCTTCGCAAGCTTTGAATGATCCTATCAAAGAAAATGCTCTTATTCAAGATGTCCATGATTTTATTGAAAATTCTAATGCTCACTCTAAAGATGCTGATATCCTTGGTTGTCATATAAATGATGATGAACTTATTGATTATCCTTTCGCATCTTCCACTTCCATCCTTGGACCTCTTCCACCACTACAAAGATCTTCACGCCTTCCTTCCATCTTGGGTCCTTATGTCCCTTCACTTTCCCCTCCTAACTCTCCTAATTTGCCATCCATCTTGGGTCCTTACATACCTCCATCTCCCATCTTTCCTCAAGATCAACATAGATGCATACCCTTGAATCCTTTTCATCCACCCACCCATCTAAACCAGTCGTATCCTCCCTCTTCCACAAATCCCAAGTCTTTTGGAAGTAACTTGAATGTTCAATACAAGAAAAAGAAGCAATACAAGAATCCATCAAAAAAAGATCACCATGTCTCCTCTAATAGACATGGAAACATAAAGTCAAAAGAGATATCTAAGAAAAAAACTACAAGACAAGTATGGGTTCCAAAATCCATCATTCAAGATATTCTCTCTAAGTCATCAAAGGGAAATAAAAAGCCTAAGGCTATATGGATTCCAAAGTCTCTCTTGAAAGAGTCTGGTGTTGAGCAAAAGGTGAAGTTGACATTCAAGCTTCCAAAGGCTTCCACTTCATCTCCCTCCAAAAATATTCTTCCATTTCATGCGCCCAAACCTCAACCTCTGCTATCCATTCACCATATTCCTTCACGTATTCCTTCATTCACGTTTCCTCCACCCTCTCGCCACCCTTCAAGGTATGTGTTGACATTGATCTTGCCTTCCTTTCCATCTACCCTGTCACAATCCTTCCATGCATTATCCTTTTACCTTCTATCATTTTTCCTCATTTTCCTATTCCTCCTATCTTCCAACCTCACTCGCTTTACATAAAACCCTATCCTCCATTTTTTCTCTTTCATCTCCCTTTCCCTATCAGCATCTTTGAGCGTGTCATTTTGAATCCTTGGCATATCATGGTTTATCCTTTCAAGGAGCATTATTTAAAAAGCTTGCCTTCTTCCAAAAAAAATAAAATGAAAAAAATAAAATAAAATTGAAAATGTGCCCTGGTGAAAACCTGGAAACAGGCACCTTGGTAGCAAAAGTAAAAAGAGAAATAAATTCATCCTATGGTGAAAACCACTTCCTTGTGGCACCTTGGATAAGTACCATGATGAAAACCTGGCAATCAGGCATCATGCGTAGTTCTTCTACATATTTCATCCATTCCATCTTCTCTCTTTGATCTTGACAATGTTGATCTATACACGAATATTTGGCTATTTTGTGAGCTATCTTAGGATGACCTTGTTTTCATTGCTTCCATGTTTAGCCTTCATATCCATCTTCCTCCATTCATTTTCGCCTATGGCTATCCTTTTCCCCTTTGGTCTTGATCTACGAAAGAAAGAGTAAAACTCGGTGCTATGAAGCCTCTTGACATGTCTACTCCTTTGGATTGCATTCTTTCCTGCTCTTGCATTATGATTTTGTGCTTATCCTATGCTAGCCTTTCATTTCTTGTCCAAATGCGCTTTACATGACAATTTTTCCCTAGCTTGGCTATTCTTGAGGAGTTTCCCCTTGAGGATTTCTTCCCTTCATTTTCCTTCATTCTCTTATCTTCCATCTCTTCCACTAGCTTGCTAATCCCTCTCGTTCTCCACCTTGCTAGACATTGGGACTGCACGATATGATCTTGCTTGGGAGTTTGCAAATGGAAAAAGATGCTATCAAGTATACCAAGTATCAGAACAATTATCAGAATTAGTATCAGAATCAGTATCAGAACCAGTATCAGAACAATTATCAGAATTAGTATCAGAATCAGTATCAGAACCAGTATCAGAACAATTATCAGAATTAGTATCAGAATCAGTATCAGAACAAGTATCAGAATGGGCCTACAAAACAAGTATCAGAACACCTATTGGGGCTACACCATTCGCTTTAGTTTATGGGTCTGAAGCGGTACTGCCTATTGAGGTTGAAATCCCATCACTCAGAATCAGAATGCATGGACTTGTCACTGATGAAGACTACAGAGTGTCGAGGTTACAAGAACTTGAACTACTAGATGAGCGCAGACAAGCAGCGTATGATCATCTCAGAGTATATCAAAAGAGAATGTCTAGAGGCTACAACAAGAAAGTCAGACACAGAGAATTTCAGGTTGGTGATCTAGTGTTGAGAGAAAATCCTAAAAATCAATCACATCGAGAACGCAAGGGGAAGTTCGAACCCAACTGGCTGGGTCCCTTTGTAATCACTGCTACTTTTGGCTCTGGTGCCTATCAACTCTCAACGACTGAAGGAGAACAGCTCCGAGAACCAATCAACGTTCTCCATCTGAAGAAATTCTACGCCTAAGGCATTCAGTGCTTGGTAAATGTCCTGAAAAAAATCTTAAAAATCAGAAAAAGTCCTGAAAAAATGAACATCTTGGTGAAAACCTAGCAATAGGCACCTTGATGATTCACAAAAAAAATCAAAAAATATCAAAAGTACAAAAAAATTGAAAAAATGAAAAATTGAAAAAATGAAAAAAAAAAAAAAAAGAAAAGAAAAAGTGCCTTGGTGAAAACCTGGAAACAGGCACCTCGGTAGCAAAAATAGAATCTCTACCAAGATGGTGAAAACTCGGCAAACGAGCACCACTTGTTCCAAAATGCTCCATCTATCAGCACAATCTTGGTCTTTCCCAGCTTTCAGTCTTGCTTTAGTTTGTACATATCTCCCGGTTTGTTCATGCATTTCCAGTTTTCAATAAGTCGACCTGTACATCAACCAGCTCAAGCGTTTGCATCCTATCAATGTTCGCATTTGGGGGCAATCAATGTCATATCCTATGGTCTCCCATGTATCTTAGACGAGTTATATCCACTCAGAGTCCTTTGAAGCTTCAAGTTGAGTCAGTCAGTCAGTCTCGTCTCCAGAAAGGATTTTGCATCAACAACAATCAAACATCAAAACTCAACTGAAAACAATCTGTGTTTTTCATGCTTTTATCTCCTTGTATGCTTACTGAATCGCATTGAGATTTTTGCATATTGTGTCCCTTCGAGCTCTTCGATGATGTCTTTTATAGGATTTAGAGAGTGATGACTGGGGGCATAATCTTTTCTTTGTCTTCTGCTTGTATGTGAAAATCTAACAGCTTTGGAAATTCTGGATTGAAATGGTGTCCGACTGTAAGAGCCTCTATCTCGAATTGGATGGCCATGCGTACCTCGACCATTGATACCCAAAAAATTCAAGGAAGTTTGATCTAACTATTGTCTTTTTGAGTAAGTTCTTTCTCCTACTGTGGAACGCAATCTTGCCTAAGGATGTGAACGATAAAGGGTCACTACGGGTAATTCACATTGGATTTAGAATGATCTCTTGACTATTTGATGTGTTTGTAATGCAAGGCGTATTCAGGTCATCACGACGTTTATGTTTTGATGCTTGTACAAATTGCTATATCAAAATGGACATGATATTCAGGTCATCCTGGCATTTGTGCCTTGATGCTTATATTTAATCCAACATTTTGAAAATAAAGTCAATATTCATATATCCATGGTTGTTGTCCAGTGGGTGTTGTATTGATTCTTGCGCATACAAATCGATATTCATATGTCTATGGTTTCATGGCTAGTGGGCATTGTATTGATTTATCCGGTTACCTAAAAGTTCAATGATGATAACAAATCGACACATGATCAGTGACTAGGTCCTCGGTCTTAGGTTGCATTTCATTTTGCATGTCTCATTTCATTTTGCATGTTGCATGATCTCACAATGATTAAATGAACTCCAATGCTTAAATGATTCTTCAAATCGCATCTTCCAGTCTAACAAGAGCTGAATCTCACACGAAGGTTCCTCCAATGAAATAGCAAGTAGAATCCTTTTTCGGGATCAAAATTCAAATCTGAGATCATTCATATTATTAACTACTTGCATAATCAACCTTCAATCATCACAGAAATCTAGTATTCAACTTAACTGATTATCTTACATCACACTATCAAAATTTCAACTTGGTCAACCATGGTCAACTCATGGTCAAACCTAGTCAAACTTGGTCTTTTAGGACCTCCAACGATGCAGAATGCATTCTCGGATGTAAATAACCACTTCTCAGATCAATTAACATGCTTCTAAACTATCAACGCTGACTTTTCTTGTCAGATTTCAATTTTAATCCCGAAGGGGGCATGCTATTGCACATCATTCAAAGTCTGTAAATCAAATTCTATCGATCAAGTCTATCAATATCTTTCATCAGTGATCAAGACAAACAATCACGTCTAGTTACTGATTCATCAAAAGTCCTCATCGCTCGGGGCAAATCTATCATCACTTGGGGCATATCAGATTCATCAAGATCCATATCAATCTGATATTTTCTTAATCTTGTAAACTGTATCAATTTTTGCAACCATCAGATCATAGTGTTCTTTCCTTGGTTCTTCGGCAACTGAAGGATTCGGATGTGATACTTGCTAGTTCTGCTAAGACAATCGAGTCTAGAACGGGTCACTCACTTCTTATCAATCCTAAGGTTCAGAATCAGGCATTTTGACACTTTTTCGCAATCATAGGTTCATCGCTGCTACAGTGAACATTATCTTTGGTCATTCAAGACCTATTATCTCCATCTCAATTCAATATCAATCAGCTTCTATCTCATATCAATTATCAATCTCAAACATCAGTTTCATATCTCTATCAAACACAGACTATCTTTGAACCACTGCGCTTCGCACAGTAATTCAAAGAGGGGCAAAATGTAATACCCCAAAAATGGGCTATAAGTTCATTAATCTCCTACATCTTCAATTCGAACAAAATCGACATCAAAGTCCTAACCTAAGGCACATCTAAACATCATCGAATCATAATTGATTATCTTAAATTTTGCATCAGAGAATATTCCTAGTAATATTCTTAATTATCTTAATTATCTTTAATTTAATGATTATTTGGCGATAAATCACATTTATCCTAAAAATTTGATTAATTGAATATTTTCATATTTAATTAATTAGATTTAATATTTGCCACTTAATTATGTAATTAAATTTAATTCTATCTATTATTAATGGTATTATTTAATTTTGACAATAAATCAAAATTCCTATCTTTAATTGATTAAATTCTTATTTAATTAATTAAAGCATGTTGTCATTATTTAATAATATAATTTTTAATAAAAGTTTGAATAAATAGTTAATTAACCCATAAATTAATTATTTATTTTCAAAAATCAGTTGAGTTGAGGATAAATCACTTTATTTATTTATTTAATTCTTAATTATTATGCATATTCAAAAGAAACAGTTAAACTCCAAATCAGAAAATCAATGCAAGTTATTGACTTTTTGGAACTCAACATCCTTTTGGAGTTCAAAAAGCTGATCTAAACTCTAATTTGAGTTAAAAAGCTGTTTTTGCATGTTTTTGCATGATTTTGAGAATTAACTATCTTTTATGATCAGATAACTCAAAAATCAAGATGAGTTAATTTGAGTGATTTATGGCTTTTATTCATGCACCTCCAAAGCCCTGGATTTCTATAAATTAAGGCTTTAGCTCTTCACAAATCATCTCATATTTTGCACAATCACGCTGGAGAATTGGAGGCTGAGGAATCAACTTGCGAATTCAAAGCTTTGTGAGATCAATTTCAATTGCATAGTTTTTATATCTTAGCATAGAATTTCATAGTTTTCATATCATTGTTAGAATCTTCATTGTTAGATCATTTAGCATTCATAGCATATCAATTTCATATTAGCATTCATATCATATCAATTTATCATTCTTATTGCATCATAAAATATCAAAAATATAGATTAATTGCATTCAATTTCATATCCATCTTTTGCATTCAAATCCTTCATTTAGGTGTCGTCTAGGTCACTGATCTCGATTACAATCTGAGAACATTAATCTCGCACCTATTAGAAGGCAGTAAATCGCTTGGTTAGATAGCTTTCAATTTTGCACGATTTTGATTATAGCTAACCTCTAATGTTTTACTGAGTGTTGTGTCTACAGATCAGGTATAATTTTCACACACACAGATGTCAGTTATACTGGCGCTCAGTAAGGAAAAGTTACATGTCCTCTCTGCTAGGTAATGCAAACGTGGACTTTCCTAAATGGTCGAGGCAAAGTGGGGCTAGAATATTTAAAGAATAAATGGCAAGTGGAAAATCTAACATTGGTCGCATGTTTGCATATAATCTTTTGAACCTATGCGATCATGCGACAGCCATAGATTTAGTATCAAGGGCATGATGGCCCACTTCATGTCCAGTCATAAAGGTGAAATCAAAATGACCATCGGATGTAGCATCTGACGAAGGTGAAGAGTCGAAGGTACCAAGTGGGGCTTGGGTGACGTATTTAAAGATTGTCGTTGATGCAGATTGATCCAATAGTTGTCGCATGTTCACATAGGTTTCTTTCAGGCCTTGCGATCATGCGACAGTTGTTAGACATTTTTTAAAAGATGAACGGCCCAAATTCAAACTTAATACAGAAAGGTGTGAAATTCAATTTTTCCTGTTGGACGATGATAGGTCAATTGCTCAGAGAATTAATTATGAAATCATGCGGAGTAAATTGCTAGAATGATTACTTTTTATTGATAATATTTCAAAGATCTATGCCTTCTTAGAAAATCACAAGAAGATAAAAGTTTGTAGAGAGCTGGGTGAGAACTTTGCAGAGACTGATTGTCAATTCTAAGAAATTTGAAGACAAGGTTGGTGAATTTTTGCATTTTCTGTTCCTGTTAGAAAGAAAATCATTACAATTCTACATTATTTCTTTTACATCAACAGTATAGAATCAAAACCCTAAAAATGTCACCTAGAAAGGAATTGTCTAGCGAGATCGATTATAGTAAGAGGGGTTTGCATGAGGATTTGTTACAATTATTGCCCAGTTCGACAACTAACCTAGTAAAGGTGAAACAACTAACGCCAAAAGAACCTAGGGTAAAGTTTGAGGATGGTTTATATGATACAGGAAACTATATTAGGGATGCTAAGATCGGTACACTTAACGTGAGTGGTGTCTCTGATCTTACTAATATAACACTATTCATAGTAGGGTTCAGCCAAAGAAATGCCCCTGTTCCTACAAGTAATGTATGGCAGTTTGACCTAGGGAAGCTTGTGGTGCCTGGTGTTTTCTTAGATGCAGACCTAATGGTTCAAGTTGCAAAGAATTATGACCCTATTACTAGGGAGATTAGGGATGCCAGAGGATAATTGTTGATGAAGATTCTAGCTGATGAAATTAGGATAGTTTTTAGGTTAAGTGAACCCTCAAATGACCTGGAACAGATTAATTTTGAAGAATTGAGAGAAGTGTACAATGCACAAAGTAATTATATCAGAAATGTTCCTTTAAAGGAATTATGTACTAAAGTTGGAAAGATGGTTGTCATAGGGCCAAGCACACACGAGCCTTTCAAAATAGATTATTTTGATGTGAGAGCAAGAGGTGCATACTGGGCATTATGTCAAGTTTTTGGGGAAGATGCTGAGGAGAGAATGCCAATACATTTGATGTGTATGATGGTCCAGATTTTGCATTCATACCTGTCAGTTACGTTTGATTATGCCCCTTTCATTGCTAAATTGATTCATAATGGATTAATTGGAATCCAAAAGAGAATAGTTGACAAGCCTTTTTGCTGGTATTCTTTTATGATGTACATGTTCTTGTTTTAAAAAGCTAGCTATTTTGAGGAGGAAATGGATTTGGTAAAACAGAGGGATGGTGAGGACATGCCAGTATAGTTGTGGAACCTCAGCATGACATGGGATAGGAAGGATAGCAGTTTTATACAATTTGATAAATGTTTTGCTGCTAGATTGAGGAAATTGTTTGTTCCTGAGAGCCCTAGAATCCCAACTGCCTTAGCCAAATTGATTAGGCCACAGCACTTTGCCAAAGACCTCAACATAGTTCATAATTGGGGTGATGTTATTTTCTATCCTTATTCTACTATTATTAGGTTATATGGTTTTAAAGGGGCTCCTTTTATATTACCATATCACGTTCCTCTTAAGATTGGTATAGCTAAATTCTTCAGACAGCTAGGAGATATTGAGAAAAATGTTCTCGTAGGGAAACAAAGGGGATGTTTGTTCCCAAACATTACACTTGCCCACCAATTTATAATTATAAAGGGTGGATGGGTTCATATGGACAAATTCTTGGAACCATATCATATGGCTACCACAATTGTCAGGATAGAAAACCTAGAGGGGTTTTATAATGAGATGTTCAAGAAGAAAGTTAGGTGTTCACCCATAAACCATATTTTCAATTTTCCAAAAGACATTATCAGGAATGTCCCAAGATTGCAAGATCAAGAAGTAAGGAAAGAAAATTGGTTGGTGTATAAGAAGATATTGGATTTTGTCAGACAATTTGACCCAAGGTATGGCCCCCTAAACAATATAAATCCAATGGGTAAGAAAATAGATACTCTTATGGATAATTTTGAAGAGATCTATCGAACCTTAAATGAGAAAAAGGAGAAGTTCATAAGTGAAAATCTAGGAAAAGCTCAAACACTATTGAGCCAGACAACATTTGCAAAGATTCTACCTCCAGGAAAGTATGTGGTATAGAAGAAGACTGGTTATAATGTGGTAATCCCAGAGTCTGACAAAAAGAAAGAAATAAAGAAACGAGAGGATATCCCTTCCACATCATAGCAGGTGAAGAAGCACAAGGAGGTTGTGGATGTTGCAAACACACCTCAAGATAAATCAATTAAGAATGTTCCTAATTTCTCACCTCCTACAAAGAAATAAAAATTAGAAGAGAGGCCCCAGGATGCAAAAGAGGAATACTCTCCTTCCCAATCACCTCTAGTTATCACAGATGATCAGGAGAGTATAGAGCAGGCATAGCAAATGGGTTCTCAAGGTCAAATTTTTATGACCTATGAAGAAATTAATGAAGGAGTGCCAGAGAAACCAAGAGAACCTGAGTTAGGCTTAACACCAGAATAGATGGCAGGTATAGAGCTGGACCCTATAATCAAACAAGCTTGTGATGAATTCCTAGTTGATGATGACTTTGTTAAAACTAGGGATTTTATGCAATTTCTTTGGAAATTGAATATGAATAAATTTGAGGAAACATGTGAAAAAGGACATAAGGAAAAACCAGATAAAGATCTTAAGATCATTGAAGTTGAGGTCAGAAAAGAGATGACAGAAAATTTTGAGAAAACTACTCCAAAACAGGGGAGAGAACTAGTACAAAATAGGAGTACTTATCCTCCCAGAATGGGATATAGCAGATGCAATGGTCCTTGATGCAGTGAGGAAACAAACTACTCCTATGCACAAGACCAAAGAAGAGGCAAAACAGGCCATAAAAGAAGTTGCTTTCAGTAATGACCATCAGGCCTTGGTCATGTGGTCTTTGAAAAGGGAAGAAAAGAATAAAGGAAATCAAATTACTAGAAGTGATCTCACTGGTGGCATCATAGTAAAAAGGGTTGTTGACACTTCCATGATTGAAGCATCAGGAATGGTGGTAGCCATAGCCCAACTTGCAGAGAAAGTAGCAGAGAAGGAGGCCAAGGAAAAGGAAGAGCTTATAGAACGGTTTGAGATAATGCTGAAAGGCTATGGGGAATTGAAAGAGGAGATGTTTGAAAAGGAAAAATTGATTGCAGATTTGAAGAAAAGGTTGGGAGAAGAGGGTCCATTTCAAGTTTCAAGACAATTGCAAATTTCCTCTTCCCCTGCTGGGCCTTCTTCTTCAAGTCCTATAGTTGAATATCCCATATCCCCTCTCCTTCCTTCTATAAGTAATGAAGAGATAAAATAGAGAGAAAAGCAGAGGTATGAGAAAAGAATAAGAGGTATTATTCTACATTTTGCTGCTAATATAAAACCAAAGGAGGTTTACAAGAATGCTAAGCAAGTGGTTGGCATTTTGGTTTATTTTAAGGAAGAAGCAGCCACTGTAGGAAAAATTATGGATAATTGGATTCCTAGGGAGAATATGTTAAAGTCATTATTTGATTCAATTAAAGATCAGGGCATTGTAAATGTTCAACTAACAGACACCTATAAAATTGTTAAGAACCTTTTTCATTTTGAAGCAACCAGGGAGGGGTTGAAGAGGAAGGCAGAACTCCTAAGAGTTAGATATTTCCAAAATTATTTCCAACTAATCCCTAGCCTTTCAGAGCAGATGGGATTATAAGGGATATGGAACAATGGTTAGAACATATTAATAATGGAGTGTTATCTAAAATCGATGTTGTTTTAGGAATAGATGATAATGCCCATTTTGTACAAATAATTGAGGTACTACAAGACATCAGGATACACTGCACAAAGGTCATGGCTGAAGTTAACCAAGTGGTTTCTGGTTGGGATAAAATCCTACCGAAGAGGGATGAGATTCTGGCTTTTGAATGGCCAAGTGAAGACACTTTTATAGCTTGGGAAGCAGCATATCTTATGGAGAGTGAGAAAGAAGGAGAAACATCTGAAGAAGAAGCAATAGGTGGCGGGGCCCCAAGCTCCTGAAAATTTGTTGCAAATAGTGCTAGAAGCATCAAACAATTGAAAGATGCACGGATGATACACCTGGTAGATGTTGAACTGACCTTGGGACTTGTTGCAAAATTTTGGCGCTCACCTTTGCAATTTTTTTGTAAAATTGTAACAAGAAGGTGTTATATTTTCCTTTTTTGTCTCATATAAAAAACTCTTTTGTCTCTTTTAGTAAAGATCTGAAGCTTGTATGCAATCCTTGTATCTATAAAAGGATTACTAGGATCATTATAGGAGGACCAAGACTTAAGCATATTTTCTGAAAAGTTTTGAGTCTAGGATACGGTTGACTGTATTAGGCATATTTTTTTAGGACAACAATATTGCTGGTTTGAATTAAATCCAGACAGTTTGCATTTTAAAGCATTTTGTATACATGATATTGATATAGCATTTGAATAAAATCCAAAGTTCAAATCTTTGAAATTATTGAAATTATGAATTATTGAAATTCGTTGCATAGATCTTCTATGTGTGTATGTTTGTTTTCTTCAGCTCTGATTCAGGATCAGATTAAATAAGCTTTAGACATAGCATAAATTCTTTAAATTTTTACATAAGGATATGAGTAAGCAGTATGAACATAGGTTTCCTTTGATAAAATCCACCATAGGGTGATAGCATTTTCAAAGGACAAGGATATTAAAAGTTCAATATATTTGTTTATGTATAACAAACTTGCAGTGAAGGTGTTGGCCAATGGATAAGGCACTGGCCAGCAGAGGAGTTGTTTCTGTAGAAATCAATGTTTAAAGGGGTTCTATGTGTATTCGTAATATTGATATAAATCTTTTCAAAATTCTATGAGTACAGTGACTTGCAAAGTATTTTTCCATCTAATGATAATGGAGAATCAATAAATGAATGGCTATCATTTGGTATTTTCTTATCATCTATCTGTTGTTATTGAATCCAGACTGTTATTGCTGAAATAAGGTTAGTTGATCACTAGATTAGGAGTACAGTGTTACAGTTTTGGTCAGTGATGAAGATAGATGAGGTATTATGGCTTGCGAAGATAACTAAATGTATATTGTGATATTTATATGCTTCTATTAAGAGCGCACGATTTTTCCTGATCTGATAAGTAAGATATAGTGTTTGGAAGGTATGCGTTGATAAAGAATCAATATATCAAGGTATATGAGCAGTTGCGAAGATTATGGAGAGTATAGTGGATATGGTGATGTGCTAAGTCAGGTGAATGAATTATATTACTGACTATTTGCCAATATAAGATCATCAAATACATAATGATCAGTTCCAACTATTTATTAATATGTTTTGTATGGTATTTGTGAAGTTGAGTGGAAATCTCATATGTAAGAGGTGGGGAATTTGTTATTGTAACAAGAGTTTTTGCATATGTGTTTTGAGTTATAAGAATTTGTGTCTCTGGATGTACTGATACAAAAGATTTATTACTAAAAATATATTGTAATTCCTTGTATATGTTTTCTTGTCTTCATGTGTGAATTTGGATTTCTTTATGTGTCATATCTGTAAGGCATTTTTGATACATCATCTGCAAGGTACAATGTGGGATTTGTTAATGCTCAAACTTGTAGGTGATAAATAGGTATCAGAAACATCTGATTTATAACTCTAACACTCACAATAGATGCATCTAACAAAATTTAAACACTAAAGTATTAAGGTATTGTGACACTTACTCATTTTTGTAAGTGTCACCATCGATGCCAAAGGGAGAGATTGTTCGCAAGTGATATTTTGGGGCAGTATGGATCACTTCAAAGTTGTCATTTATGGCAACACTTATGCTAGACTGATTGCATGATGAGAAGTTTTCTACTGGAGTCACAGTCATGAAAATGACTAAGTCTGCAATCAGGATAGCAGGGTACAGTGCTACAGTTTTGGTCAGCGATGAAGATATATGAGGCATTATGGCTTGCAAAGATAACTAAATGTATATTGGGATATTTATATGCTTTAGTCAAGAGCGCATGAGTTTTCATGAACTGATATGTAAGATACAGTGTTTGGAAGTTATGTGTTGACAGAGAATCACTATATCAGGGTATATGAGCAGTTGCGAACAATATGGAGAGTATAGTGGATATGGTGACATGCTAAGTCAGGTGAATGAATTATATTGCTGACTATTTGCAAATATAAGATCGTCGAATACATAATGATCAGTTCCAACTTTTTATTGATATGTTTTGTATGATATTTGTGAAGTCGAGTGGAAATCTGGTATGTAAGAGGTGGGGAATTACTTATTGTAACAAGATTTTTTGCATATGTGTTTTGAGTTTTAAGAATTTTAGTCTCTGGATGTATTGATACAAAAGATTTATTACTGAAAATAACTAAAATTCCTTATATATGTTTTGTTGTCTTCATGTGTGAATTTGGATTTCTTTATGTGTCATATCTACAAGGCATTTTTGATACATCATCTGCAAGGTACAATATGGGATTTGTTAATGCTCAAACTTGTAGATGATAAACAAGTATCAGAAACATCTGATTTATAACTATAACACTCCCAACAGATGCATCTAACAAACTTTAAACACTAAAGTATTAAGGTTAAAAAGCCTTCTTCACTTTGGGTTTCAAACCCATTGGGCTTTACATGTCAGATCTCCTTTAAAGCATTACAACAATTATCCATGCCTTTGACATAGACAAGATACACTCAAAACATAGAACAAAACTTAAAATGAACTGATTATTTCATTTGTTGATGGTGAAAAATGCAAATGGAGCTAAGAGCAGGGCCAAATCCTAGGGCATCAGAGTACTCTTCATAATCAGAAGAAGAGTAACTAAAGAGTAGCCTTTCTCTACATCAAACTTCTCCTCAAGTTGTCCTTGTAGCTGACTACACAGGGCACCATGCATCTCAACCATTCTATCAACACATACACAAGATAATCCATGCAATGAAACTAAAAGAAAGAGAACACAAAGGAGAGATATGAACTTTGGATTTTTTATTTTTCAATTTTCTATATCATCTATATGTATACATAATTCTTTAAAATGAAAACCATCTGAAAATTAGCTAAACAAGTCATACTTGGTATTCTATAAAAAACTTTGCCTAATACACTCTATTGTATCATAGACTGAAAAGTTGTCAATCAAATGTTCAAGTTCCAGTAATTACAAAGTGATCCTCGGAATCCCTTTATACCAATTAAGGATTGCATACAAGCTTCAGATCCCTTTAGAAAAGACAAAATAATGAGAACCATATAGGACAACAAATGACGAGTATAATAGTTTCTTGTTAGATTTTTACAAAGTTGCTTATTGACTTGGGCGCCAAAATTAGCAACAAGTTCCAAAGTTCATTCAAATTCTGCCAAGTGTTACCTTCTGCATATGAGATCCTTTTTGTTGTTTTCTTTTCTTTACAAAGTTGAAGAAGTGCCATCTGTTGCAGCCTTAGTGGATGTCTCTTCTTTCTTGGTACACTATGAAGAATATGTTGCTTCCCAAGATGTATAAACTTCTTCATCTGGGCACTGGAAGGCTAGTGCCTCATCTCTTTTAGATAACAAAGTGTCCCATTCAAATTTTACCTAATGTACCTCTTTCCATAGGGTTTTCAAATGTACCCTGGCATCTTGTAATAATTCAATTGTTTGGACAAAGGGAATATTGTTGTGTGCAGTTAAAATGGTGGTTATTGTGGTTGACAATTCATCATCTATTTGTCCTAACCATCCCTCTTTGTCTTTTATGGCTTCATCTGCTTTGAAAAGACCAGGAGATATTTGCAAACTATTCTGGTATTCATGTTGCCCTCATAACTGATGTCTTTCTCTCCAAGTTTTCCCTCTTTATTGCAAACTCGAATAAAGTTTTAACAAACTTATGGGTATTTTTTAACTGTATATCCACAATCTACTGAGTTTTAATCAAAGAGTAAAATGATTTAACTTATTTGTTCTTGCAACCCACCTATCCAAAATTGGGTTCACAATGTTTTTTTCTTCCTTTAAAGATATCAAAATTTTAGATAATTGTTCACCAACCTTATAGATTTCCTTTGACTCTATACTTGGAACTAATTGCAAAATTGTGTCCCTTATTTTCTCTTCATATTTCATGGACACTTCCAATTGTCCCTGCTCAAACAATTGTCTTTCACTTCTCAATATATTGGCCTTTTCCAAGAGAGCCCACCATTCATTTTCGAACATTTCCCTTTGTGTTATATCTTCAGCCTTCAAAGGAGGGGGTAAAGGGGAAGGAGGGTATTCAATTATAGGACTAGATGAAGAAGGCATAGCAGGGGAGGAAGATATATGCAGCTATTCTAATACCTGGATTGGGCCTTGTTCCCCCAACCTCTTGTTGGTAATATTTTCAAAATTTTCAAGATTGCATTTCTGCCTGGTTTCTTTGGTAGTTTTCCAGGTCTTTATGTTTTTTATCCTGCAAGTTTCATATCCAAAATGCCAAATTTGTGTTCCAAATGTTGAAAACCCTAGGCACTAGGTTAAAATGCTTGTGAAAATCTAGAAAACCCTACAAAGGTTGACCAGGTTCTAATTTGCCGTTACTTTTTCCAAGTGACTTAAGTGATTGTTTAAGCATGTGCGCTTTATATAACCGCTTAGTCACCTGATCTCAAAAGGCATTCAACATATTCCTTTTATTTTGGTGA
This sequence comes from Chamaecyparis obtusa, assembly GCA_027943335.1. Lineage (NCBI taxonomy): Eukaryota > Viridiplantae > Streptophyta > Pinopsida > Cupressales > Cupressaceae > Chamaecyparis > Chamaecyparis obtusa. Next base: position 2,698,880 of record BSBK01002759.1, read on the forward strand.
TTCAGCGGATATGCTTTGTCACGTAGTCTCTATAAGTCTTGAGAATATTCCCTTTTATCATGAGACTCAGTGGATGTTTATAGTGGCCAAGTCTCCAAGTGATCTTTCTGAGATCTACCGACGGCTACTAGTAAATATTTTGGAGTTGAACTACATTCGCTAAATCTCTACATGCAAAAGACAGGCAGTCAGGCAATCTCTTTATGGAATAATGAAGTCACCAAAGTTTCAGCGATAAGGAGACTCACTGATTGGTCGCTGAGTCTCTAAATAAAGGATAACGATTTTGTTTCTTTTCAGTCTTGTAATCTCCCAATTCTCTGGCAGTTATGAAAATCATCCAGCGATCTAGCAATAATGATAGTCACGTGTTCTCAGGTTCCTGGCAGTTATGTTCTAAACACTCAGCGATCCAGCGACACAGTTATCTCCTAATCTCACAATGGAGCAGTTAAGCCGTAGTAAATCTAGCAACTCAATGATAACCGTAAGATGAAGGAAGAATCAACGGTCAGCATTATATCTCACAGTTTTCCCAAGGTTAAGAAAAGTATCTGGCGACTTGGCAAATAAAGGGTTCCGGCTATCTCTTAATGTTACCATGGTAAAGAGAAATATTACGTGATTGCGAGATGTCTTTAGTCATGTGATCGCCAGAAGAACATGGGTTAGGAAAAAAGGTTTTCAAAGAATAGATATGAGCCATTGATATGTTTGAAATCGGGCGGTGGTTGCATTATCTCAGGATTAAACCATGAGTTAAGAAATCTTGCAGTGACTGTGAGATGAACTTTGTCGCCCAGTCTCCGAAGTAAACTTGAGTTAAGAGAATTATCTGGCAACTGGAAGATAACCTTAGTTGCACAATCTCAAGATGACTAAAGGTTAAGTGTCAGCCAAGGATTAAAAGGTCAAAAAGGCTATAAATTTTTTTGCCGGAATTGATGACATGTTCACTCTCAATTGGTTGCTAAATATAAAAAAGGGTTAACAGTTTCTCAGTAAAAATGAGATAGACTATAGTCGCTCAGTCGCCAGAGAGAATAAATCAAAGGTTTCAGCCTATAGTCACCAAATCTCCAAATATGCTTAGTCTCTAGATCTTCCAAGCCGTCACCTTTACACGATTAAGGCAGAGGTGCACAAATAGTTAAAAAATGATGGTCCCATAAGGTTGAATGGGCCATCAAATTTCTTGCATTATTAAACCATCAAACAGCTTAATACTTGTTCCCTTGCTACCCACCAAGATTTACGCATTTCCTTTCCCAGGTTTCGAATTCGATTCGTAACAACTCATTGGCTTGCCTGAGCACGCAGGTGTGGTTGACGTCTGGTTTGGGACATTGCAACTGAATTTTTTGGTGAAGGTGTTCTTCTGCACTCTTAAACGCTAATTTTCTACACTTTATCCATTCCCATTTGTATTCCATTTATGGCTTTTCCTCCTGCAAATTGTGCAAATCACTCTGCGTTATCGACTTGTATGAACAAATTGAATGAATATTTCAAGTGCATAGTTCTCTATTACTGAATTCTTCAGAAGCCGTGTATCATAACAGATTACGATTGTGAGCTTAGGGTAAGCAATTTAGCTATCAATTCAAAGCCCTAACCTTCCCGTCAACCCTGTCGAAGAATTGTAATCATGAAGTGGAAGGAAGGACCTTGTGATCAAAATTCGTATCCCAATGAGATAACAAGACAGTTACCAAGGTCACATGGAATCCAAAAAAGAGCAACCTGTAATAATTGCCCCAAAGATTTTTTAATCGACGCCCATGAAGGATATAGAGACCCTTTTCTAGGACTTGGCGTGACAGGTTTTTCCATGTGGAGAAGAAATTACAATAAGAGAAAGGAGGCAAAACCTGCCAGGAACATATCGGATTCCAATTTAGCTAGAATCATTGTCCCAAATGTTTTTGTTAATGTGGACTTGATACTTGAGATTGCAAATAGGTACTTCCCTGACACCAGACAGGTGCTGACCCATGATAACAAGGAAATTATCAAGATAACGAGAGAAAGTATAGAGGAGACATACATGCTAGATACAGACAAGGACTAGTGCCCACTTTATACAAATATGATGGGCCATGATTTTGAAAAGTTACATAATTTGTATAGAAGCAAGATTTCTCTTCACAGGCCAAAGCACTTGACTAGGGCAGAGAAGGCATTGAGTCCTAGAGATAGGCCTCTGTATCATTTAGATTTGTTTTCTCCATAAGTGAAAGATACATACTACGCTTTATGTCAGTGGTGTGGTGAGGATGCAACATTTAATATCCCCAATTGGATGTTGGTCATGTGCTTGGATATATAGGGAAATGAAGCCCACAGATGTTTTGATTATGCGAGAACATTAGCAGATGACATCCATAAGGCCTTCATTAGTATAAAGCAGGGGAAGAGTAGTAAGTTCAGGTTCTACTCCATCTTAATGCACATGATTCTGTGGAGTGAACTCAAGATTTGGGATCCAAAACTCAGAGTTGAAACCAGTGTTGATGGGAAGATGGCACCAGTCCAAGAGTGGACTTACATTTGGGACAAGGCTGATAGCACATCATCCTATATTTTGTTTGAGAATCATTTTGTTAGGCCTCTAATGACTTATTTGAAAGGGAGTGTCCCATGGGGGCTGTCTGATAGAGTGAAGCAATTCCTCAAACCAAAGGATTTAAACCCAGAGATGAGAATCAATCACAATTGGGGGTCATGGTTTTACTACAAGGACCATACCGTGATCAGATTTTTTGGAAGTCAAGTAGCGCCCAAGGCACTACCGATCACAATCACTGATAGAATTGCATTCTATGAAGTAACGAGGCAGCTTGAATTTGCAGAAAGATATGCTCTAAGAGCGACAAACAGAAAGAGAGGTTCTTTCTTCCCTACCTAGGTGGTCATAAAAGGTCTTCTGCACTTCCTATCAAGAAAGGGATTTGAGGTGATACCTAGCAAAATGAAAGAATATAACATGACCGATGAGAATTACAAATTTTATGACCCAGAGGGATTCATAAAGGCAATATACCCAGGATCTAACACTCACCAAGATGACAAGCTAGAAGATTGGATACGTAATTGTACAGACTATGATGATGTACTCAGGAAAGGGGAGAGGTGGTACAAGATACAACATTCAGATCACCAGAGGCAAAGAGAAGGTAACTATCAACCTGACTATAAAATGGCTCGTAATGTTGAGACAAAAATGAATATGCTTGCAACCTTGTACATTGAAGTTGATAGCATGCCATTGCCCCATGAAATCAACAGTGAGGGTGAAGAGTGTAGGCCCACCTAAATGGAAATAGACTCTGGCTCTTCACCTACTTCCATTGGATCCCCGATTGGGCCTGCATCCAAACCTACCACTCCATCTAATTCAACTGCACCTATGGAGGGTACTTCATCGCCACGCCCAGGGCCATCTCCTGTTGCGCAGAAGCATTTCTCCATTCTACCACTTCGAACACTGGCTCCTAATTAGAAAATCCCATACACTCCATATGAGGCATTTCAGACACCAACTCATCCACTTCCACCTCCTACACGCTTCGACATTGTAAAAGCAATTGAACTAGAGCCACCATCCAATGAAAGAACACTTCCTGCTTTCAAGTTAGGTGGAGGGTTGACTGAAGATATATGAATGGAGGCATGTAGAGAGTTAATTGGTGATGATAAATTCATAAAAAAGGAGTTCAAACACTTTCTTCTCCAACAAGAGGCCATCAACCTAGTTGCTAGTAGGGGACTAAATTTTCAATCGTTGAGTGAAGAGGACCAGTCAAAATTCAAGGATGAGGTACTGAAAAGGGTAGAAGAATTGATGGAAAAAATCACTCCGGAACAGGGGAGAGAAATTATAGCATAAAGTGGTATTCTTCTTTTGGAAGGTTGTGATATTTCATCTGCCATTGCATTTGATAGCCTCATGAGGAGGCAGGATCTTGATGTCTCTAACCTCTCGCTAGACAAAGAACATAGCCTCGTATTTGGTTCTACATTTGATGACAACCTTGATGTACTTGCTATTTGGTCTTTGTATCCCAATACCAATAAGCCATCCATGATTTCATTTCAGGATAAATATTATGGATAGTTGCTTATGAGAAAGTCTTCTAAATTTTTGAGTGTACAAGAAACTAGTTTAGTTGTTAATGTGGCAAAGATGTCGCACGCAGTTGCATCAAGGGAAGAGGACATGATTACAACATTGGAGGCTACGAATAAGAGGCTTTGAGAACAACTGTAGGCAGTGTGTGGACTTCCTAATGAGGGGATTCATCATGAGGAGGTCGATAAATTAAAGACTACAATTACAACATTAAATGTTGAGAACCAGCAATTGCAAGCCAATTTTAAAAAGACCATTATAGATGTTCAGACCAGTGATGCCAGTAACAATGCACTATGCGGTGTCATTCACTGCAAAATAGACATCCTTACAAATAATGCACAAGAAACATGGAATGTTTTTGTAGAGTTTGTCAACTTTTAAAAAAAAACATCTACAGTGCCAGCGCTTTTTGGCATGCTCACTGTCAAAGTTGAACATGTTGATAAGAGGCTTTAAATTCTACTCATCAAAGTTTCCACCTTGTGTTCTTTCTGATCTTGTGGTTGATTTTGAGTGTAAGTTCATTGTTTTATCCGAACAGTTCTCCAAGCATCAGCTATACACCCACATGATCAGGAGAGAACTTACAGATTTTTATAGTCTAAGTGATTGCGAGATGCCCTCCATTTACATCGACCACAAAGAGGGAGACAAGGCAACAAAAAATCTCAAGACATTCTTTGCTTGGCAGGCTGAAATTCATAGAATGCGAGATACTACCCTTCTATCATCATGACCCAACGAAGATAGAACAATGAATGTATTTGATAATCAAATTGAGGACTTGGTTAGAATCCATCATGGATGGGTTAGACTCGGCAAGGCAAAGACAAAAATATGTGATATAGAGTATATCTGCCATCTCAGATCCATGCACGATTTGAAAGAGCAAGGGCTAATCAATGAAACAACACATCTAGAGGATCATTTTAATATCCGATTTGAAACGGCCTCTGCGTTGATGCAAAAAAGCTACGGTGAGTTTATCGAGTGGGCCGAAACATTTTGGGAGTCCCATTCAAACAATGTGAAAGCTATTCAAGATGCTGAAAGAATTGGATGCAAGATTTGAGAGCAGTTGAAACAACATGAGAGCAGATGACAATGTACTGATAAAGACGTGCAGGAGGCTAGGATACTGAAACATAAACATAAAGAATTTGTCAAATCTCTCAAATTAGAGATGCACGAGTTCAACTATCTTTCAGATGGGTGCTTGCCCAACCTTTACACAGAGATTGGAGACATGAGAGGTGCGGCTGAGTGGGTGGATGAGTGCAGGACAATGGTGGACGAGGACTTCAAACAAGCAAAGAATTTTGATCCCATGCTTCACAAGATCCACTGTCTCATGGATAAGTTCACTACCATTGAAATGGCTATAAGGGAAAGCATCGGTCATGTTGTGACATACAAATGTGATGAATATATGCAACATTTATGTACGGTCGAATCATGGGTTCACAGGGCCTAATATTTATAATGTTTTGAGTTTGAAAGTTTTGTTAAAGGTATTAATTATTTTGCAATGACATTAGCAAAACATGATAGCCTTTCTCGGAAGGTTCATATACAAAGCATACGTGTAAATGTGAAATAGAGGATGAATCAATTGCAACAAGTATAATGTAGATTCTCTATACTTCATACTGTCGTTGACAGAGGTTTTCTTATGATAACATTTTGTGTAAGATTTCATTTGAGGAAGGTTAAGAGTGTTTCCATCATTTTGCATGGCAAGTCCTTATGCACGTAAATGGACTTACATCAATTGTGTATTCGCATAATTAGAACAATTACAATTCTTGCTATAACTTATGTATTTGGGTCTTTCACATAAGGGTTGAACTCAACTGAGTAAATTTTGATATTAACCTTTCCTTTTCCTTCTCTATTTTCTTTGGTTTATGTTGTCTGCAATCCTACGCCATGCTTTGCCCTAGCTAGTGATGTTGTGTTTCATCGCGTTATGGTTTTAGAGCATTCATTTTTGGATTGTTTGTGGCCTATTAATTCTTATTAGCTCTTCAAATGAGCCCCACTAGTTTGAAGATTATAAATCTTCTTGTTGTGCTTTGATGGCTTGTGGGGTAGGCTAAATTGTTTATTTCATGAACATTTCGTATGTTTTTGTTTATGACTCTTAATATTCATATCTATGGGGCTTTGGTGGCATATATCTATTTATATTTATAGAAAAAAGTTGTGTGACCAAGCCAATTACTCTTAATATGGACTGCGCATGTGCAGTACAAGAAAATCTATGGTTTTGTAGTATACATTCTATCAAACTATTTATGGACAGAGTCACGGTATGTATGAGTTCTGAGTTATGTGAATAATATTTGGATTTCTGAATATATTTTGGCTATATTTTGAACCAAATACATATTTAGACATACATAGAGCATACCCCTCACACATACTAACGTGTCCATATATTACTTTGCTTTTTCTCTATTTATTCGAAGTGATGGCTAATTAAATTATTACATCTTGAATTATGTTCGTATCTAGGAAGGATTTATGTGGATGATGATTTTTTGGTAAATACTAACGTGTACCCAGGATGCACGATGCTTGTTTAAATACAGGTTTTATCAGGATTAGGTAGCCGAGGATGACAAACACAAAGTGGACACTTGTGATAAGGAAATGATAATTGTATGTCATATGATTTGGACTGTTTCTACTTTAACAACCTACATAACCTAGACTCTCGTGTCAAAAATGTTATATACCATACTGTAACAGCATAAACAACCTGTCCTACATATGAAAATGACAAGATATGTATTATCCTTTGTAGACTATATGATTTATTTCCAAAATTATGGCAAGGAACCTGAGGCTTCTGTACCTAAGTGTTTTGCATGTATAGTACCAGAAAATATTTCTAATGATATGGACTGCACTTGTCCCGGGCTACACTGGAGGTCTTTGTAACTCCGTTCTTTCCTACCAGTGCCTGCACATAACAGAGTTTGTACTTTTCAATTTATAAAAATAAAATAAAATTTATGGCTTTCGCCTCTTAGTTTATGAAAATAAATTATTTTCCTTGCTTTAGATTTTGTTCCTATTAGTGAGACTCTGCAAGGACCCTGATATGTGCAGACCAAATTTATTGGATAAAAAGAACATAAATACAATACTGATGAATTTTGACAATAGCATGTTCATCTTATATTTCAAAAATATATAAAATAAGATAATTGTTAAGTCTACTTTTTATGTTTAAAACATGAGTGCAAAACTTATACATTCGAGCTCGACGCTTTTTATGTCAAAAACATGAGTGCAAAACTTCTGTGTTTTTTACGATATCTTTACGTTGAAATATAGACATCCTCATATTGTCCTTTCCTATCCATTGTTTCTATCAACATAAATAAAAATGCTACCTATTTCTCAATTTCTTGTAACGGTCGGTTTTATTTAAGCACAACATATCAAACAACATATTTCATTCATAAAAAACTAAGTATAAAACCCTTGCAGAATCTTACATATTCAAGTCCAACTACAAAAAATTGTCCTTTTACAACAGTGCCAATGAGAAGTGGTGGGAGAATGGGTGACTGGTACAACACATTATGTAATCAAGCGTGAGTACAAAACATTGTCTATTACCACCGGTAGAAACACAAAGTGCTGAGAGAATGGGGGACCAATTATGGGTTACGCAATCATTTGTCCACAGACAACTAAAACATTAACATTGGGATTGGCTGAGCTCCATATAAAATGCTCTAAAATCTTATAAAATACAGAAACATAATTACATAAATGCCCAAAGCACACTACTTTTTTGGCAGAGTCATTTGTCAGTTTAAAATACACATGATGCAAATCATCAATATGAAACATGTATATGTTTGTGAAAATCCATTTTGATAAAATCTGTTTTCTGGGCTTGGCCATTGCAAAGTGATCCTTCCGAATCTCAGAGGTGGACTCCGACTTCGCCATGTTAGAACACTTCCATGTAGTCCAAGCCAATTAGATTTCTCAAGAAAAGTGCACATATGACAGAGATGAACTCGTTGGGCAACAGGAGCTGGCTGTCTCGCCTGCTCGTGGTCTCTACCATGCTGCATAAGATTGCAACCCTTGGTAGACCTCTCGGCCAGTGCATCATTGCAGACCGAATTTGACTTGCTTCTTCCACCATAGCCAATCAGGCAACCAAATACAAGAGATAAAATCTCCATGCATTTATTGCAATTGATAGATGACGGTTGCCCCGCCATCTGAAAAAATAGGCATCTCCACCCCCCTCCAAATAGAGTCTGCTTCAATGAAATGCAGCACAATCATTTCATGAATCTCAATGGGCAGTTCATTAAATGTGTGAACTGCTGGAAACATTCGAACACAAAATGCCATGAACCTACATATATAGTGAGTACACAGTCAACATCATTTAAGGATGTGCATAGCAAAAAAACAAATAATTGAAATGGTCAACAAAAACATACATATGTTTATAAACTATAAACAACTTTAAAGGTATTATGGCTGGAAGACAATGCCTCCTACGTCATGCTTTTGTTAATCCGTTCATTTCAAACCAATACAATCGAGCAATAGCTGAATGGAAGAGTTTCTGCACTTGCCAAAAACTAACAAGTATGTTACAAAAATCACGTTAATTTCCAATAGATATATAAAAAATGTACCATAGAAAAGGTCATAAAAAACTGATAATTCAATGTGAAGACAACAAATACAAAGAAATAATATATTTGTACTGTGATCCCTTAAATCGTGGACTTTCTCATCTTTTTTCATAATATTGGTTATAAGTTAATTGTTAGATTTCAAGGGTCATTTTATTTGGATTTAATATAAGGATTTAGCTAGGTTTAAAATCGGGGTTCTATATATTGAGCTTGTGAAAAGGTAGATAGTTACACCAATAATTATTTTCTTGTTTTTCTTGTTTCCAGTGAAACCTGTGTACCGCATGGGTCATTGCCAATTAAAAACCTTGGCAAAGAATAGGTGAACTCAATCTTGTGCATGCGAACTAATTAGCACCGCCATGGGAAACTTTTCCACCACTGGCACCGTCATAAGACAATCTCTGTCAACGATTCCTCGAGGCAGCTGCTGGTGGTGGTTGCAAAACATAAGAAACAATTGTTGATTAAGTTTGGAGACTGCCAATAAAATCGAATAGCAAAATAAAAAGATCCAATGCTGTCAGCTGTCAACCATTCCCAAAGAACGTGTTTTTGAAAAAATTAAGTGCTCACCAACGATTGCTGGAGTAGATGAATCGTGCCCACCGTGTTCTGCAAAATGTAAGGGATCCTTCTTAGACCTCCCCCTCCTGGTGCCACCGGTGGGAAACACAAATGACTGTGAAGGATAGACTTCATTCAATTGGTCATGGTTAGAACCATGTGTGCGTTGTCACCTCCGAGGGATGGGAACCCTACTAGCACTAAACCATGGCCGCATCTGAACTATGCTCGTTGCAGATGGATCTATGTTGGGAGTTAGACTGAATGGCACATCCCCGGACTGGTCTAGATCGATAAGAAAATGGCCTACGCATTCTGAGAATGCTTTCGCTTGGTCATGTGTCTGTGGCTTCATTTTCATCACTGACTTCAACAACCTGATCGATTCATTCCACTGATCCATTGTCTAGACAGGCGATTGAACATCAACTACACTTTCAGGGTAGTCTAAACTGCATGCACCCTATCGTGCGTCCTCCATGCCCATATGAGGTGGAGAACTGTCTGTCTCTAATGTCACAAAATCATTCTCTGTGTGGATATTGTCTGCATTCACAATTTCATTTTACACGCAATTGATGAATGCACAAATACATACCAAAATTACATCAATCAAATAAAGAGTAAATGGCCACAAAACATTCACTTGCCACTAACGCGTCCTGCAGTCATGGCTGAAACCTTCAACGTGTGCTTGCATGTATTTCCCTGCAGGGCCCAAGGACAATCATACACATAACCATGATCACCACAAGGTCTGACCAAATAAAAAGTACACAACGTTTGGCTTCTCACAAAGTAGAATCCTGGTCTACTTTCATCAAGAAAGCAATCATCATCAGGAATTGCCTTTGCCTTCTCCATACTTTTTTCCAAACTTTGCACCTTGTAGTTCCTGATGAAACCAACATCTTGTAACTTCTCCTTTTGCCTGTAGAATGGTTCCATCTTGTAAATGAGGGTGAAGTATAGATGATCCATTCGACGTGTACATTTCTTTTGACGGTTGCAAAGGTACTACGTCTTCAACGTGCAATGGTACGATTCTATGGAGGCATTTGTGTCCTGATTTGCATGTGGGAAGACTCTGGAGCTTTTTGCCCACATTTCTGTGTGTACAATGCGTGACTAGCTTTAAAGGAAATGCACTGTAATTAACAGGACAAGTATTACAAAATACAAAAATGGTTGCACAAAAAGACAGAGATCTCTTACCTATACGATCGTCTCCTTGACACCATGTCCTATACAAATAGTCTAAAAATTGCGGCTGATCAGAAAACTCAACAAAAAACTCAGATAATAACCTACGAGTGATTTCCTCACTCTCACCCATTGTCGTTATTATTGTGTTGAGGTGTTGAAACATTACCTTCGCTCAATCTTTCGATGCATACTTCTGCACATTCTTCAGCCATGCCCGACGCACATGCCAAGTGCATAGAATAACATGACATTGAAAAGATGCCTTGGTGCACATGAATAGGAGCATGACTAGGGTTGGTGATCGAAAACTGGGTAAACATAATTCCATACGGAGTTGAAATGCCAGTAGAAATGGCCGGTCAAACAAAGAGATAAAGAACTTACTGAATGACCTGTATCTTAGCGTTGGCATCGTCAGTCAAGAAAGCATTCACCATCCACCCGTTTCTAGCCTCCTTTCCTCGTCTACAAATTATGGATAGCCACCCTTTGATGTCCTTGATCATGTTACCGGAGGACACGATCCATGCAACAGGAACCCCAGATTGTTGCTTGTCAAACATGAGCAGTGAGTACAGCTGATACTGCACGTGGTAAACACAACAACGATGACTGCAATATTTTAATGACATCTAACAAATAGGAAAGACTTTTCACTACTCACTCCAAGCACAATTGTAGATGTCTTACCCCATATTTTTTGGTGGAAAATGTTGAATCCATGGAGATTATAGAATTGTGTGAGTGTGAAACCATCATATCAATCATCCATGCGGTTTGTATACCCATAATGAAAGGTGTCCCATCATTTTGTGGCTGCTGCCAATAGAAAAAATTATTCTGATCCAATTGTTTCCATTTAAGGATACTAGTGGGGTCATGAACATGTCTTTGGGCTCGACTGGACTTCACTCTTCTCCATGCATTCATTACATCTTTTAGCATCAGGAAGGTATCTCTCCTCTACAACATACCCAAAAAATATGGATCGGTAAGATGTCTATCCATGACAGCATCCACACTGGCATCCATTGCCAGTAGGTCCTCTATGTAAGCCTTTCATTCCACAAAAAGGTGAGGTGAAAACTCAGAACGTGGCTCATTGCTTAGATCATTTACACCATGACAATCTATACCATCCGCATCTACGTGAAACATTTCAGTGAAACTCAAAATAGCCACGTCTGGTCTACCAAACATAACCTTAACGTTGAAGTGGCACTGACAACCCCTTTTCTTTATAAAGTGGCGGACGCATTTCTCTGGCCGTGCATTGTTCCTCTTATCATCTGGCCCAAACGAACACCAATAACTGCACATAAAGAAAGTCCTGCTGTAAACATTAAATGAATTATGAAAATTTGTGATCACGATTATAATGATGATTGTTTCTACTCATGCAGAATATATCTTTGTTGTGTTTTCTCTATACTCTTCATGCCTATGCTCTATGTGCTTCACACGAACAAATGCACATTCCATGCCTTCCCTCTTTGACTCCCCTATGACAAAAAGCCTCAATTCTATTTACTAGAATTGTCGCACACAAGTTCGTCACCTCATCATCTTCCACACCAATTGGACTCCAATCAATTTCATTAGATGAGAAAGGATGCACACCACTACCTCCATCTTGCACTTCAAGTTGCGCAAACAGGTGCCCCTTGCATTTTCTCCCCATCACCACAAACTGCTAATAAAAACTATCAAAAAACAAATTATGTGGTTCATTGACAACATTAAGGGGTTGTCAAAAAACATAACAGACATGTCTAGGCTCCTTACATAATGCAACGTTGACAAAATTTCAATAAATACAAAAATAGAACCCATTTTCAGTGAATTTACACCAACACTATTTTCGCAAATCCGATCAAAAAAAGTTTATCATCTTTTTATTGTCTTTGGTACGTTTTCTATGGACATTAGCCGCCGATTGCGCGATTCAACGTAAGATGCACAATTTTTTTTAAGTGTGCAAATACGCATTGGAAAACTTCAACTGTTTTCTATGTTGTGTGTCGCAAATACCTTGATGTAAGCTTTACGGCCACTCCCGATGGGCAATGTTACACACATGACTTCTATAGGGATAAAATTTGGTGCAGGAGCACCCACAATAAATAATGATTCATCAAAGCCCTACGAACTTCTAGATTAGGTTACATCTATCAATTAGGCATCTAGACCAAATCATAAGACCTAGTTCCAAGATTGGCACAAGTATAAGCCCTTGGTCAACTATGGCCAAAGATGGTCAAAGGGCCTAAAACCTTAGGATTTTGCTATTTTTTTTATTTCATGGTTTGGATCCATGTTGGATCATTAGATTTGGGTTTGGACAAGTTTGGTCACCTAGGATAAAAAGTTGCAAAATGTTGCAACAAAAGTTGTAAAGTTGTCGAGCAACTTTGACAACTTTTGCCAAAGATTGTAATTAACTTCCCAGGGACTACATAGTTTAAAAATCAGTTTGTAACCATTGGTAAAGACCTTCATAAGCCCTGATAGGTGGGTGGAAGGTAATATGATGTAATTTGGCATTCGAAATCAATATAAAATATAATTGTTTTCCTGCAATTCCGAGTTTCAGAAAATTCATATGGACGTGTACGGAGGCCTGAGCATGAAAGACTGACATTTTCGGTTGCACCTATGTTTTGGTTTCCTTATTCTTGATCGCATGTTTTGTTCCCCTCATAGTTGAAAGTTATTCAAGTTTGATAACTGCTTTTTCGGATTAAGAGACCTGAACCAGGGTTCTGCGAAAATTATGGGTAATTTCCAATTCCACCATGGGAATTTGATGGCCCTTGGTGCAATTCATGTTTTTGATATGTTCTTTAAGACTTTGTAGGCGTAGGTCCTCAACTTGCAGGGAAGTAGATTTCTATTGATGCCCTACGTGTACATACCCATGTGTGCACCTTCTGAATTGTGACACCAGTCCACACAATTCGCTACTGGAGAATCACCAAGCCCTGCGACTTGGTATTTCATAGTCTCAGATATATCCTCACATGATCCAAGCATTGGATTTGGATTTGGATGTATGGAAGAGGTACCTGTAGTGCAAACCATAACCTGATTAGGCCTAGTTGCAAGCTAAAATCAGCATTCCATTGTGTCTTGCATTCAAAATCAAGTCTTGCGCTCTTAGCAAGTTTTGCTAAGCCCAAAAGGGTACCTGAATATATGATTAGTCGGCAAGGTTGTGTGGAATAGTGTGTTCGTAGTCATCATTTATGCTTCTGAAAGGCTACAAGCCTAGAACTGGAACACTAAGACTAATATGCCCAAATTGATGTCTCTGTGGCATATGATTTGTTGCACTCTTCTGTCGGGAACCTAAATAGACCAATCAAAGTGTATGGTCACCCTGGTTCTTATTGTAACAATTGAGGTAAATTTGTGCATAATAACCTAAGTGTCTGCTTGTCGGCTACTAATTAGTTGGACCTGGAAGACTTGATAGGACTCAGTAATTGACTACTCTTGTAGATTAGGTTGTGATAACCTAGGATCAAGTCATTTCCTACACTTGTTATAGGTGTGAGAGGCACTTATTGTTGGGGAACTTTCTTTTAACCCCTACCTGGAACCTTTTGAAGAGTTTTGAGGACTACTTTTGGTCCTTGTTGGCGCTTCTCGCTGACAGCTTTGCATCAAAATTACTTATACTATACTAGTGCATAAAGTGTTCTGTGCTTCCACTGTCCACATTACCCGGGTTATCACTCTAACATTTGGCATTTTGGGCCCATCCCCATGGGCAATGTTATGCCCATAACTTCTAGCAGCATAAATTTATGTTTTTCCTATGCCTCTGCATAAGCTATTGTGTGTTTTTGACATCGGCATAACTCGGGGCATCGGAGTAAGAATTGGGCCCCAAACCGATGGGAAATGCTATGCCAATAGGTTCTATCAATGTGAACTGTTTTGTTTTCACTATCACCATAAGTCAGCTCTTAACTGTAAGATTTTCGACCCCTGACGATGGCCAATTTTATACAGATAAATGATAACTTCTATCGGTGTACCTTCCTTTTGCTATACCGCTGAATAAATTGTTCTCGATTTTTCGCATTTGTCATGTGGATGAAAACATGCTGACATTGCGCAATCCACATAATTTACCCTCTTCGCTGCGACAAATTACGAACATAAATTACACCCTCTTTTCTCTACTGCGAGTCCCACTTACCTACGTTGCTGAAGATTTAAGGTTTAATCAGCGGTAATATTTGTCAACATCAAACACTGCTTTTCAATCACGCTTGTGCGATTAAATATATTTTGTGAAGTTTAAGGTTTAATTGGCAGTAATATTTCTGCCATATTTGTCAACATGGACGAAAGGGTAAGTACAGAGGTGAGGGCTATTCTCTGTTTTGTCTATTCGAATCACTTTTTCTTCGGTGAGACACATTACAACCATTCCAATGGGCATTATTACCATGATAGCCAGAGCTAACATTGTTCTTGTTTTGCGAATGGAAAAGCCAATACTATTTGTAAAATTGGTAAAAAGTTGGGTGATCACTTCATTACTTTCGGCCCCTTGCGATGGGCAATGTTCTACTGATATGAGAAATTATCGCTTTCGCTACTTACCTATGTTGGCGTACAAATGTTGGTTTTCAATTGTGCAACAACAATTAAATATAACATGGACAAAAGGCAAAGTGCACAGGGTTGCGCACTATTCTCTATTTTCGTCGTTCCAATCACTTTTGTTTTTTCTGTGCATGACTACATATGGAAACTACTGAGTATTTTCGAACATTTTGGCATTTCGTTGTGTGTTTTGGCATGGTCATTAAAGGAGCAGCCATACCCTACACATTCACGGCTAGACTGGTTTTTTTTTTTCCATGGACACCCAATGCCTATAACTACAATATTTTTGGTGCTCCTCGTGAATCTACAACCCAACCCAATCAAAACCCAAATCCATTAACAGTTAAAACAATAATTCTATAGTAATGTGACATGAATACATGCTAATGTTCAAAACCCAAAACAAATCATATTTTTTAAACTATTCACACAAACTACTGTAAGGACGTACTGCAACTCCCAAAAAATTCACACAAATACAAATAAATATAAATGTTGCTTAACAAATTTATATATACAACACACCTGTTGTGGGCTTCTCTTCTATTTTAAAAATTCAGCCACAAATCAAACATATTAATTAATGGTACATTGAAGGTCTTTAAATACTATGACATAACAACACGCCATACAAATGTGTGCTATGTCAATCCATAAGTAGTAGTAGAAATAGATAGGGACATTTGAATTTCAATTTAATGATTCAAATTTTAGGTTCATTCTTGTACATTACATGATTGATCAAGGTCAATCTTGAGCCACTCAAACATTAACTCTAGGGTAAAATGATAATTTACGTTAAAACAAAATCCATTAACTGTTAAAACAATAATTCTATAGTAATGTGACATGAATACATGCTAATGTTCAAAACCAAAAACAAATCATATTTTTTAAACTATTCAGACAAACTACTGTAAGGACGTACTGTAACTACCAAAAAAATTCACACAAATACAAATAAATATAAATGCTACTTCAAAAATTTATATGTACAACACACCTGTTGTGGGCTTCTCTTTTATTTTATAAATTCAGCCGAAAATACACAATCTTTTTCGTCTCCTAGTGAAGCCCTCTTCAGAGCAAACACAGAGTGCTTTTCCCTTTCCAAACGGACAAACTACTACCAATTTCACATAAAAATGCAAGGTGCTTTTCCCCTTTGAAACAGACAAACTACTATTAACTTAACAGAAATCACAGAGTCCTTTCAATCACACAAACCACCATTAACTTGACAGAAAATGCAGATATCTTTCGAAAAGATGAACCACTATTAACTTGACAGAAAACGTCGAGATCTTTTCGAAAGGATGAACCACTATTAAGTTGACATAAAACCCAGAGATCTTTCGAAAGGATGAACCACTATTAACTTGACAGAAAACCCAGAGATATTTCGAAAGGTTGAACCACTGTTAACTTGACAGAAAACCCAGAGATCTTTCGAATGGATGAACCACTATTAACTTGACAGAAAACCCAGAGATCTTTCGAAAGGATGAACCACTATTAACTTGACAGAAAACCCAAAGATCTTTCGAAAGGATGAACCACTATTAACTTGACAGAAAACCCAAAGATCTTTCGAAAGGATGAACCACTATTAACTTTCAGAGTAAGTAATCCTATTAACATTGGTAACTTATAAAATGGAATTATAAGGAAAACTTCCCCAGGACTTCATTTACTAACTGCATTAAATGCAAATGAAGACGCAGGGCAAGTGAGTTGGTGGCAATTAATTCACTCGTCCATTTCCTGTGGACGCAATTTACTACCTTTTTTCATTTGATGCGGAACTGTTAATGTCCAGTCATGTCACAGTCGAAACTATTATGTGTTTTCCATTCTAGGTGCGCATGAGCGATTATGGAAAACGTTATGTGTTTTCGATAATATGTGTGCAAGTGCGCAATCACGCAAGTGCGATGTCGATAAAATAAATTGTTTGCTGTCTGTGTTGCCAGCAAAGGAATCGGGACATGCGTCAAACAGGCATGATCCCACGAAGTTTGAAAGGGCTTCAGTAAGTACTTCTAGGGATAACGCATAAGGCCACCTGTCTGCGATTGTGAATGGGGACCACCTATCAATATCTTGACCGTTAGATCATTTTTGATCTAACAGTTGGCACTATCCCTTAATCCTCAAGGTCAACTATTATCTTAACGGGATCGCGCCTCATTGCCACCTGTCCACGTTAGCATCTGTTAAGGTGAAGGTTAAGGTTATTTGGGCGGTCAATGTCACACAGGCCCAGTTACTAACCACTGTAACATCCAGTTGCATCCATCAAAAATGAATATCTCTACATCGGTCATCAGATTTCCGAATGCAGCAATGTTTTCTATGCCATCGTCTCTGCAGAATATGTAACCGTTATTTGTTTGATCCCTCTTGAGCGAATTGATTGATATAGCTTGCGTGATTACATTTATGATGCCCTAATGTAAGTGTGCATGTGCACTTTTCCAAGTGTTATGTGTTTTTGACATGTCCGCATAACTTTAAATGTAACTGTCGCTAACATTGTCCAGTCACTGCTACCAGACACGGTAAGCCCCAACATTTCACGCCACACCTAACTGTCTATTTCATGTCCTTTCTTCGCAGTCTCCTTCGCATGGTTACTGTCTTGGCGAGTTTCAAGTCAAAGGAATCAGGACACGTGTCAAACAAGCATGATCCCATGAAGGTTGAAAGAGCTTCCCTAAGTACTTCAAGGGATAACGCCATAATGCCACCTGTTCGTGCTTGTCAATGTCAATGGGGACCACATAACATTTGTTAAAGCCACCCGGTGAAGGTTATTTGGGCAGTTATCCAAATGGTGGACCAATTGCGGTGATAGGCCAAGTACCTTACATGAAAATTTCTCATTTATATCTTCACCGTTAGCTTATTTTTTATGTTTTCTTGTCAGGGATCCCATGGTCTCGTTTATGCCTTTTAATGTGGTTTTATGTATGTCATAATGTCAAAATTCTGTACGATGGTGTTAGCTTGTGGTGACTAATCAGGAAAGTACTGTACACTTTTCCTCCTGACCTCGCCAGGGTTCGGGGCCGGGCCGGGCCCCGAGCGAGGGTTTGGGGGCGGCAGCCCCCAAGAGCAGGGGTTCGGGGGTGCAGCCCCCGAGGAAATTTTTTTTGAGGCCGACTACTTATAACTCATTCTAACCCTAAAGCGGGAAAATATTGTATAATATGGCTTAGGGTTAGGGATTTTCATTAATGTATGATTTTAGTACTTGCGACAGATTTGGGCTGTAAGGGATTACGGATTGTAATCAGGTTGTAATCACTGGATAATAATAATATTGGAATCACTGTTGGTGGATGTAGCCCAAGGATTGGGTGAACCACGTTAAATTTGTGTGTCTTGTGTTCTATTCTGTGTGGTTTATTATTTTCTGATATTAGTTATATTTGCACATAATTGTTATTTCTGCCTTGTTAATCCTAACAAGTGGTATCAGAGTGAGGTTATTTCATTCGTTCTTTCATCTATTCTCTGAAGCAGGTCTCACGAGTTAGTGGGAGAGTCTCTCGGTTAAGTGGGAGAAATGGCAGACGAGGGTAGGCTAAAGGTTGATAAGTTTAATGGGCAGAACTTCCAGTTATGGAAGATGCAAATGGAGGATTATCTCTATCAGAAGGATCTATGGCGGCCATTAGAGGGAGTAGCCAAGAAAGAGCAATCAATGTCTCAGGAAGATTGGGATATTTTGGATAGGAAGGCACTGGGGAGTATTCGTCTATGCCTGGCACAATCGGTGGCATTCAATATTACTGAAGCAAAGACAGCTAAAGATCTGATGGAAACCCTAGCGAAGTTGTATGAAAAGCCTTCAGCTTCAAACAAGGTATTTCTTATGAAGCGTTTATTTAATATGAAAATGGTAGAAGGTGGATCAGTTACTGATCATTTGAATGAGTTTAATACAGTTACAAGTCAATTAACCTCAGTTAAAATTACTTTCGATGAAGAGATTAGGGCTCTCTTGATTTTGTGTTCTTTGCCAGAAAGCTGGAATGGCTTGGTAATGGCTGTTAGTAATTCTATTTCTGGTTCTAATACCCTAAAGTATGATGATGTTATTGGTGTTATATTGAGTGAGAAAATTCTTAGGAAAAGATCAGGGGCATCCACATCGGGTAGTGTATTGAACACAGAAAGCAGAGGCAGAACAAGAGATAGAGGAAACAACTCTGAAAATCGTGGGAAATCAAGAGGAAAATCAAAGGGAAAGAGGTCTGAATCTAAAGGGCCAAATGATTGCTGGTACTGTGGAAAACCAAGTCATAAGAAGAAAGATTGTTGGTCTCGGAAGAAAGATCAAGGAGACAAAAATGATGGAAACAAGGAGGCAAATGTGGTAAGTAACAAATCCGAGGAGGATGCTTTGCTCTTGTCCTTAGAAAGTATTGATGATTCATGGGTTTTAGATTCTGGGGCTTCATTTCATGCTACACCTCATAAAAGTTATTTTGTTGATTATGTCCAAGGGGATTTTGGGCTAGTTTATTTGGGAGATAATGAACCCTGTCAGATTGTTGGAAAGGGAAAAATTAAGATTAAGTTGCAGAATGGGAATCATTGGCTACTACAAGAGGTAAGACATGTTCCAAGGCTGAGTAGGAATTTAATTTCAGCAGGGCAACTGGGTGATGAGGGTTGCACAGTTACTTTTAATGATAAAAATTGGAAGGTTTCAAAAGGTTCCTTAGTAGTAGCAAAAAGTGTGAAAGTAGGCACCTTATATCTTTGTACAGGTCATACTGTTCTTTCTACTTTAATTGTTTCAGAAGATAATGAATGTTCAGGAACAGTGGCTGCAGTTGAGCAGGAAGAACATCAAACTGTTGCTGTAGATTCTGACACAGCACTGTGGCACAACAGACTCGGGCACATGAGTGAAAAAGGTATGAAATTACTTCATTCAAAGAAAGTTTTACCTGGTCTGAAATGTGTCAATATGGATTTCTGTGAAAGTTGTGTTTATGAAAAATAAAAGAGAGTTGGTTTTGTGAAGAGTGGGAAGGAAAAGAAAAATGAGAGATTAGAGCTTGTGCATACAGATGTATGGGGACCAGCTCAGGTATCTTCCCTTGGTGGCTCTCTGTATTATGTTACATTTATAGATGATGCAACAAGAAAAGTATGGATTTATTTCCTTAGACAAAAATCTGATGTATTTCAAACTTTTAAGAAATGGAAATGCTTGGTTGAGAATGAGACTGGTAAAAAGTTAAAATGTCTCAGATCTGATAATGGTGGTGAGTATTGCAGCACAGAATTTGAAGAATATTGTTCCTCTAATGGTATTCGTAGGCAGAAAACTGTACCAAGGACTCCACAAGAAAATGGAGTGGCTGAACGCATGAACAGGACAATAATGGAGCGTGCAAGGAGTATGAGGTTGCATGCTAGGCTGCCCAAAAATATGTGGGCAGAGGCAGTGAACACCGCTGTTTATTTAATCAATAGAGGCCCCTCTACTCCTTTGGACTGTGGTATTCCAGAGGAAACATGGAGTGGTAAGAAGGTGAGTTATTCTTTTCTCAAAACCTTTGGTTGTGAAGCTTTTGCACTTATAGACTCTGAAAATAGAACCAAGCTGGAAGCTAAGTCAAAGAAATGTGTATTTGTTGGGTATGGCATTGATGAATTTGGTTATAGACTTTGGGATTTTGAAAATCATAAAATTGTAAGAAGCAGAGATGTCATATTCAATGAGAAAGTATTGTACAAAGATCTGTTGCTGCAGCATGAGAAGAAAGAAAATGACTATGTAGTACTGGATGATACTCCACAAGTTCATGTTCCAGTAGTTCCTTATGCTCCGCAACAACAGCAACAACAAATACCACACACCCCAATGAGTGTTAGACGGTCAACAAAGCTAAGTAGATCTCTAGAAAGATTTTCTCCATCTTTGTATTCTATTCTGTTAACAGATGCTGGTGAACCTGAATGTTATAATGAAGCTGTGCAGGTGGATACAAAGCTTCAGTGGGAGTCTGCAATGACAGATGAAATAGACTCTTTGCTGAAAAATCAGACATGGGATTTATGTAAGTTACCTGCAGGTAAAAGGGCTTTACAGAATAAATGGGTTTACAGGATCAAAGAAGAGGATGGAGGTACGAAAAGATTTAAAGCCAAATTAGTCGTAAAAAGATTTGCACAGAAACATGGTATTGATTTTGATGAGATATTTTCTCCAGTTGTTAAAATGACTTCTATTCGTACTGTTTTAAGTATTGTGGCTACTGAAGATTTGCATTTAGAGCAGCTTGATGTTAAAACAACCTTTCTTCATGGTGATTTGGATGAAGAAATATATATGGTTCAGCCACAAGGATTTGAGGTCAAGGGTAAGGAGAATTTGGTGTGCAGATTGCAGAAAAGTTTATATGGCTTGAAGCAAGCACCTCGGCAATGGTATATTAAATTTGACACTTTTATGAATGGGCATAGATATAGTCGGTGTCATTCTGACCATTGTGTTTATTTTAAGAGGTTGGATGATGACAGCTACATTATTTTATGTTTATATGTTGATGATATGCTTGTAGCTGGGTCTAACATGGATCACATTAAGGGGTTGAAACAACAGTTAGCAAAATCTTTTGCTATGAAGGATTTGGGGGCAGCAAAACAAATCCTTGGTATGAAAATTTGTAGAGATAGGAAAAATAGGAAATTGTCTCTATCTCAGGCTGATTATATTGAGAAGGTGTTGCAACGTTTCTCTATGGAAAATGTCAAAGCTGTCAGCACACCTTTGCCTGGTCATTTAAAATTGACTAAGGATATGTGTCCCAAGACACCAGAAGAAGAGACTAAAATGTCTAAGGTACCTTATGCTTCAGCTGTAGGGAGCTTAATGTATGCTATGGTATGTACTAGGCCAGATATTGCACACGCAATGGGAGTCGTTAGCCGTTATATGAGTAACCCTGGTATTGAGCATTGGAATGCAGTCAAATAGATTCTCAGATATTTGAGAGGCACATCCAGTAAGTGTTTACACTTTGGGGGTTCTACTACTACTGTACAAGGCTATGTTGACTCAGATTTGGCAGGAGATATAGATAGCAGGCAGAGTACTATAGGTTATATATTTACTGTTGGTGGGACAGCAGTGAGTTGGATTTCTCGACTACAAAAGGTGGTTGCTTTATCCACTACAGAGGCAGAGTATGTTGCTGCTACAGAGGCAGCCAAGGAGATGATATGGCTTCAATTCTTCATGGAAGAATTGGGACATCCACAAAAGGATAATTTTCTACATACAGATAGCCAAAGTGCCATTCATCTTGCAAAGAATTCTGCTTTGCACTCAAAGACAAAACACATACAGTTGCGGTACCATTTCATTCGATCAGTTTTGGATGATGGACAGTTAAGGCTGGAAAAGATTCATACTGATGATAATCCAACAGATATGTTTACAAAGGTAGTAACAAGGGAGAAGTTGAACTCATGTTTAGCTTCAGTTGGTCTTCTAGACTGAACAAAATAAAGGAACAACTGAGTCCAAGGTGGTTCAATCCAGTGGGAGCCTCATGTGGGTAGCGGTATTGCTACAGGATCAGTCTCCAAGTGGGAGGTTTTTTAGTATAGTGTGGATACTGATTAGTCACCAAGTGGGAGATTGTTAGCTTGTGGTGACTAATCAGGAAAGTACTGTACACTTTTCCTCCTGACCTCGCCGGAGTTCGGGGCTGGGCCGGGCCTTGAGCGGGGGTTTGGGGGCGGCAGCCCCCAAGAGCAAGGGTTCGGGGGCGCAGCCCCCGAGGAAATTTTTTTTGAGGCTGACTACTTTTTTCAGTTTTTTGGGCCGACTACTTATAACTCATTCTAACCCTAAAGCGGGAAAATATTGTATAATATGGCTTAGGGTTAGGGATTTTCATTAATGTATGATTTTAGTACTTGCGGCAGATTTGGGCTGTAAGGGATTACGGATTGTAATCAGGTTGTAATCACTGGATAATAATAATATTGGACTCGCTGTTGGTGGATGTAGCCCAGGGATTGGGTGAACCACGTTAAATTTGTGTGTCTTGTGTTCTATTCTGTGTGGTTTATTATTTTCTGATATTAGTTATATTTGCACATAATTGTTATTTCTGCCTTGTTAATCCTAACAGATGGTGCATTCTTTCGGGAGGATAGCCGCGTCCTAAAAAAAAGGGGCCGTACATTTTGGATGGAGCTTAGCTACTTCCAAAAAAGAGGTCTGTGCATTCATTCTCATTGGTTTTCTCTCTTGCGCTAATGGTGAAGCTTTAAACTTCAGCAGTTTGCAATCTCTGTAGTGCTCAGAAGTGCTTCTTCCCTGGTATATTTGGGTATATGTAAATTACAATTGCAAATGCTTATGGCTTACTTCCAAAAATATTTTCCCTCTTGTGATGCTTCTTCCCTAAATTTGGGTTCTACTATTTCTAAAGTTTAGAGTGCTTTATTTTTAAAATTTATTTTCAATCATGAATTTCTATTTTTTATTTGGTTACTGGTCAGGCTCATCATATCCAGTCAGTCGTCTTCCCTCCGAGGCAACATTTTCTTCATTTAGTATTTTCCCTGTTCACTGTCCATTTGGAGGTATATCAAAAGACAATGGCTGCATATGGTAGCAAGTAGGGTTTCACTAAATTTGTCATATTTTCATCAGAAAAGCAATTTGCATCGTTCCCTTCGCTCTGAATGAAATCCCTTGCGTAAATAGTCTATTACAATTACTGTCTGATCAGGTACTTGAATGTTGAGATAAATGTTTTGTAGACTTTAATTGTAAAATCTCTTTTCCGTAGTAAAATTAAATTACAACAAAACAATTTATTTAAGTTTCTTGCTAGTTGTGCAGAGGATTATGGTTGGGTTTTGTTTCTTTCTTTTCTCGCTGTTGGGTTTGCTTAGGAAGCGCCATTTTAAAAAATAGGAAAGCTGAGTTTTGCTAAAGCCAGCAAATTTCTACAGTGAACCTGCTTTATCTAATTTCAGTTTTTTAAAACAAAGAAAGTGGAAGTTATATGGTCACTATCTAGAAAAGGAGAAGTGTTTCTATTGCATAATTCTTCCGGTTGGCCATGAATTTGTGCCAGAAAACTCATAACCTGCAAAATGGCATCAATGTCAGAATTCATCGCTCAATATTTGCTATGTCGTCTTAGGGCAGTTCATCTCTAATCGTGTAACGATATCAATCCTAACACAAACCAAATGAGCGGCCCAAACTGAGGGTTTTGGTATTTCGCTATTTACAGAATGAAAATACTAGTCCAAATGAGCGGCCCAGAATGAGGGTTTTAGTATTTTGCTATTTATAGAATAAAAATACTAGTGACCATCACCTAATATTTCCTATTTTCACCAAGAATTAAAAAATCGAATTCAATGCAAACTTAGAAACTAGATCTGAGTGATTGACATCTCCAATCGTGTAACGATAACAACCGTAACCCAAACGAAATGAGCAGTGCGGAATGAGGGTTTAGTAAGTCACTATTTTGTTGTATGATACCCTCTACTAGATTAGCTTCTATAAAAATGGATTAAATTGATTAAAAAACCACGCTGAAGCCATTCATCTCCTTGGCAGGCCCTTGCTACCTCGCCTATTTTTATAAAACAGAGCATTAGTTTCCTACATAAAGAAGAAAACTAGAGACATCAGATAACACTGCAACGTACTATGTGACAAAAAAACTGAAAGAGCCAGGACAAAATAGCCCAAATAGAAATCCAACCGACTATCTGACAAAAAAATTGAAAGAGATGAAGTAAAAATAGCGGAAATAGAAAACAAAATGAAGTCAGAAGAATAATGATCTGCAGAAGCCACCAGCATTTCAGTGAGTTAGAATCGTTTGTTGCATTATTTTCCCCATCTTTGAAAAATTCTGAACCTCCTCTATACTTTCAGACACATCTCAGTAACTTTTTTATTTGAGACGATGTAACAATAGTAGCTGAAATAATCTTCTATCTTACAACTGCTGTAAAATTGTATATATTCTTGTCAGATATCCAACATCAGAAGCTATTTCCATTGATTATAGATAGAAAAGATTATATATTTCGAACCATAACAGGGAGATTCAAGTCCCATGTGTATTTTATATCTTCCCATCTTTAAGTTTATGTTTTAGTATTTGTGTTGCAATTGTATACAATTACTAGAACATTCTAGTTTTCTAGATCATATGTTATGATCGCATTTCCAAGCGATGTAAAAGCCTGTAACTATTCTTTCTACCAGGCAGAAGCCAAATACATGAAAATATATTTCTATTTCCTTTTTCATATATTCCTTGTAGTTAATAGCTGCACAAAATATGATACAACATGCCCATTGCTTAATGATAGGGTATTATATTTGTCAAGATTGGATCTCTAGCTAGCAGTCACACTACTGCTTCTGATTCGTATCTGCTACTCTTCTCCGGATTGAGTCATAACTGCCAGTAATTTGAAATCGCCAAGTATGTCAACAACCTAGCATCATAAATATGAATCTACTTTAGAGAGTAATGTCCAAAATCTTGTCACAAGTTCTGGACGACAAGTAAACTTTTTTTGTGAGTTGACCTGTTATATGAATTTGTTTCAAGATATTATAGGCAAATTATCTGTATCATTGTTTTAACTATCTTCTTGACAACTATCATAGTTGCAAAATCATAGGGAACTTTTGATTATAAAAATATTTGTTGTTACACTCTATTTTTGCCAATGATAAGCGCCATCATGATTTTCCTGCCCAATAAAAGGAAATTTGTCAAATGAATTAACAATGTGACTGTTTGTCTCTGTTGCAGCCTATCCTTTTCAGAGTAGAATCTTCTAGCTTGCACTTGAGACAATAGTGGAATTGATACAAGGTCAGTTGTGAATTATTACGTGCAATCTTCTCATTATTTCCTTGAACTTCCACTCATACAAAAGTACTAATTTAATATTTCTTAACAATTTGACAAGCTCATGACCTAGTTCAGAATCAAAGTTCAAGTTAAATACCAATATTGTTGCTAATAAAACTGCAATTTTTTCTTTTGTTTTGTCCTTCAATGAAAAAGGTTATGTTGTGTTATTTTTATGTGGGGTTTCTCATTATGAAAATGGCTAACTTTCACCCATTATTTTTCGTGATAGAATAATTTCTTTGTTAGCATGTTTTGGGCTTTGCTTTCTGTTTCAGAAATTTATTCAAGACATCAATGCTTAAATTTTAAAGTATAATTCACATGAAAGCCAGCATATGAAACAAATAATATTCCGCAAATAAATATCATGGCATTCGGATTCCTTGGTTCATACAAACAACAAGAATTGTTTTCATTTTTGCTGTCCAGCTTAAGTATCATAAAAATTGGTCTATGTTGCCATCCATATGAGACATAGCTGCTTGAACAAATTCACATGCCCTATATAAGCCAAATCATCAGCTTAAGTCGATATTTATAGCAGTTCTAATCACTGTGGGCACCAGACTAAAATTTAACTGATAGCAGTCTAATTAACTGACAAAGTACCCAATTTAGAAGTAGAAACAAGTTCTAAAGAATCAAATGCCTTAGCTATTAAATGGGTATAATGCACATCAATTCGAAATCCATTACTTATTTAATACAATTATACAAACCTACAACGTGTTAAAATACATAAAATAAAATGAACTGAAATTCAAAGATAAAAAATAGAGGACACAAGAAACTTATCCTGGGAAAACCCTCCACTTGAGGGTGAAAAACCCAGCCCACAAAAGTTGATACCTTTATTAAGATATTTTCCCACTTGAGGGTGAAAAACCCAGCCCACAAAAGTTGATACCTTTATTAAGATCTCAAATCAGATACAAGAGTTTCTCTCTTATGATTGAAGATGCTAATCAGTCAATCAATAAGCCTTATTTATTTGTCAGATTGAATAAAAATGACAGTCACTAATATCTTCATTGAATAAATTACCAAATGAGAAAAGCTCACAGAATGAGCAAAATGATGTCACAGAGATTGTAATTACAGTTCCAAATTATTCTTTTCAGCAACAATCACTAAGATGCTCCACAGAGGTTTGAAGATGCAACATAACAACAACTGTCGTGAGAGGGAGAATTCATTTTTGTCTCCATGAAGCTGGAACCAAAATGACATCTTTTAAAAACTGATGAGCCCCTTGAGGAAGTGTAAAAGACAACAATTACACAACCCACACGATATCCTCAAACGCTGATAATAAATGCCAATCATCAATTATCGACTCTTCATAATATTTGAATGGACAAAAAGTAGCCCATGGCAAGATCACGATGTCAAGTCATCGACCATCCGGCGAATACGAGGGTAGAAAAAGAAAATGAATAAGAATAAGAAATGATGCCAGCCAGTAGACATCCCAAACGCCTTAACTGAAGACACCTCACGATGCCAACATAGACAACACACAGGTGCCATGTCACTTTGATTCCATGCCAATCAATGCAATTGCGGTGATCATCATAAACGCTCAACAACTTAGACCATTAATACATAATCACGATCCACATCAGATGAAAGGAGACACTTTTCCATGAAATAAAACACATGGTGCCATGACATGGTAAAGTAGCTCAATCAAACCAAACACGATAGAAAGAGCAGCTCGACAAAAATGAGAAGTCGCACAATATCATATTTGAGCGGTGAAAATAAGATGGACCAGCTTAAGCATCTTCATTAGCAACCATAGACCAACTGAAGAAGCCAAAACTTTTTGATAGAAAAAAAAAGCTGCTCTCGAATAGAGATGATGAGAAGAAACATCTTCACAAAAAAGTAACAGCTCCCGAGATGAGAAAAACCTAGTTGATCACACAGATAAGGATAATTTATCTCACAGCTACTAAAACATTAACACAACGAACAAAGATATGTCTTGATTGAGAAGAAGACAAAGTGTTTTGTGAAATTTCTCTGAACTTAAAAAGTGGAGAGCTTGAAAAAAAGGGGAGACAAACAAATATTTCACACCCACAAATCTGCAACTTGCTATTACATCTTGCATACCATCTTTACCAGGTGATGGCAACTGCTTACAAAACATACACTTCCATTTGAAAAACTAGGCATTTATTAAAAACTTGCTCAATATTTACAGGTACAGAATAATTGTCTACAATTCAAAAAATATGCAATCATTGTTTACAAGATTCCGACAGAAGACATTGTCAAGCTACGCAATTACATATAGGTATTGTTACTCGAAATGTCACTGCTATTGTTTTGCTACAGTCCCCATCATGTTATTCTTTGTCATCATATATGCCTATGTTTATTTTGTCTATTACTATGCATTATAATAGATTTTAGTAAAACAAATTTTGTAATAGATTTATTATTTCCTCTTTGTTCCTGCATTTTTGTTGCAGACCATGGCTAGCTTGCAAGTCAAAACAAAGACACAATGTCTCAAGAGGACTTGCAATTTATAAACCATGTACATGATGAAAATGAGTATTGTGAATTTTGCATTTCCCTTCATATTATCATTCCTTAATTGCAAATACTTTTGTCTTATGTATCATTTTACTAATCTGCATACCATACCATCTTATGTCATTCCTTTGCAGTCCAAAAACGGACTCTCTTGATCAAGACAACCTCGGACATAATGCAGACTCTTCAATTCCTTTCCAAATTCCTAAAATACATTCCTCACACTTTTTAAAATACATCAATTGTATCCACTAGTTTGCAAACTAAAACAATTTTCTAAAAAGGCAAAGTCCCTTTCCAAATTCCTAAAATACATTCCTCACACTTTTTAAAATACATCAATTGTATCCACTAATTTGCAAACTAAAACAATTTGCTTTATTGCAGATCAAAGTTGGAAACAACCCAGCCATCCAGCATAATTGAAATCTGCACAACACAATCTACAATTGTCTTTGAAGGTGATGTATAAGTCACATATGACCCTACATGCAAAAACAATTCAACAGCTGAACAAAAAACATCAATCGCAAATGTAGATTTGATTGATAAACATTGTCAGATGACTATAACAACAAACATTACCAATAAATTAATTGATAGATTTTTACCCCGGTGCAAGCATCTGATTAGAGAAATTTACAATACAGGAAAAATACTATATGAAAGAGGAGATGTTGAATATTGTCTACAACTAAGTTTCGAATAAAAATTTGAAAAAAATGATACTATTTGCAAGCAACAAAGGCTAACACCTGATACAACTATCTCCTTGTGTATTTTTTTTGCCAAAGTGGACATAGCCACTGTATTATATTATATTTATTTTATATAATTTTTTACACGGGTTCGAAAAGGGCTCGTGGAGGACAGAACCCGGCAAGAAAACCTCCACATCGGCCCATTGAAAGCCTAAAACGACTATCAACTACAATAAAAAGGGCATAATATTAATTTTTTTGCCCAATAGTCCTAAAGCTACTAAAGATATACAAAGTTGGCCATGAAGAAAAGCCAATTACAAACAAATAAGGCAGAATACAACTTTGCCAATTTGAAAATATAACTATATCCCCCCCACCCAATTACAAGATAGGCATGAAAGAAATGCCATACATCATGATCCCAAAAAAGAAACCCATCCCTTTTACAAATAATTACAATGCCAACGAAGAGAAGGTGTAGAGCCCCATGGTTGGAGGAAGAAGAAAGCAGATCCATCAGGAAAGCAACTGAATATACCATCTGACCGAGCCACATTAGAAGATCTTTCATCAAGCTAAATCCAAAAACAAGTAATGATGCTGAGAGAGTGACCAAATGGGAGTTCAATTTGTGTGCCAAAAAGCTAGCTGGAGGATAGTATTAAGTGCTCCTTACAGCCAAGCCAACAAAATTGTAGTATAACATTCCAATAAACAAAGAACAAGCATGCTTGATAAAACAAAATATACTACAAACGCCATCCAAAAAGCCAAAATTCACAGATTTGACATATGATATTTATAATGATGGTTGATCAATGGAAACCCTATCAAAATTGATACTGTAATTCCAGGTGAAACTTAATGATTATCGAAACCCAACAACACACTAGGCCGATGGGTGACTACATCATTGCAAACAGGGAGAATATTGTGATCTTCATTGTTAATCTAACAAACAAATTCATCGTTTTCATTAAGCACATTATTCACAAATTCATTTACATCCCAATTAAGAGAGGATGGGTTAGAGAATTGGGTGTTTCCCATAATTGAACACAGCACCCATCCATTTAAGAAACCCATGTCGCAAACCCGAATCATGTAGGCAGAGTTTGCAAATCAATAAGCAGTGAGAGAAATGGTCGTAATTCAGATGTCATTACCACACATAAAGTTTAATAATGAAGACACCGGAAAGCGGGATTGAGAAGCAAAGAGTGAAACTTTGAAAAAGAAGATCACGACGTACAAATAAAATCATACCCAGTAGATATCAACAAGTAAGATAACCATAGAATTAGCTACAGATAAAATAGAAAAGAGGTGAGCAAAACATAATCAAATTGGCGAAACAGACATGAAAACCATGCATGAGAAAAAGTAAAGGGGAGACTGTCAAATCTAGTTGGAGACACGACAAAAGATAAAAGCTACACTATCACATGCCGCAAGTTGTCTATATTAAAGAGAAACGCACCAAGTGTCCAAAGAGATATGTAGAATATGAGCAGCAATAACAAAATTAAAAGAATAAAAGGGGGCATGAATTAACACGATAATACAATGCAAGAGGAGTGGGGGGGAGATTAGTGTGTATAGGACATATCATTAAGGTAGACTTCCCTAAGAGAGGGAAAATCATTAAAATTAAAAATAAGGGAAGTGGAATCAAGGCTAATTCCATTTGATCCAAAATTTGCCAAACAATCAGCCATTTTGTTTCCTTCGCAAAAGGTATGAGAAATGTAACATTCAGTGACTTTGTCAAGAAGAGACCATACATGTTGAAGAATCTAAGATAATTTCCAATTAAAGGACTTTTCGTTATACATGCTTTAATAATCAAATTAGAATCACCTTCAACTTCAATGTGAGTATGCCCCAATTTTTGAGCAAGGGTTAAACCTTCTAGGAGGGCCAAGGCCTTAGCAACATTATTAGTATCGGGTGAAATTAACTCAGATTTAAGCGCAATTAAATTGCCATGATGGTTTCTAAGTACAACCCCAATACCTGAAATGTGAGAATTACCTTTTGACGCACCATCAAAATTTAGCTTAACAAAATTCCGGGCAGGGGACACCAATATACTATAGATCTATCAATTTTGCTAATTTGTACTAGTGGTGCAAAAAGGGAAGGAAACTTAATATCTTTCCATTGGAAAACAATGTAGTTATCCCAATGAGAGATTGTGTGATTACCATGAAGATTCCTACACCCAGTGTTTACAATTTCCGAAATGGATTTTTCAAGTTTCATTAAAACTAGATTTATAGAAGATGAAGTTTGACGAAATATTCTCTTATTACGTTCCCACCAAATTGCCCACACAACAGCTGCAGGAATGCATGAAAATAAAGACTTATTATAATGGCCATGATTGAAAGAGATCCCAGATTATTTCTAAAAGAGGCATGGATAAGTCTAACTTACTCATAACAAATAACCAACATTGCTGAGCAAAGGAACAGTTAAGAAGGAGGTGGTCAACTGTTTCAATATGATCATTACAAAGAACACAATTAAATGGTTGAGAAATGTTAAGATGATGCAAACGATCGCTTGTAAGAATACTATTTTTCAAGGCTAGCCATGCAAAACATCTAGCTTTTGGCAACACATATTTATTCTAGCAAAAAGAAAATGCCCTATGAGACATATTAGTTTCATGTTCAACCCTTGCAGCTCTATACCCAAGTTTTAAGGAATATTTCCCATTATTTGATGGAGCCCAAAATAAGGAGTTCTGGTTGCCTAAAAGATGAACAATGCAATGAGATAGAATATCCATTAGGAGAGCGCATTGGTCATGGGAAAGATCAAAAGATGAAGGGTCTTTCCATATTACCTTAGCAGAAAATAACTCCACTGCATCAACATAATCAATTAGTTTGACACCCCAAGCTTGAGTTGCAACATGCATGATAGGGAGAAGGTCTTGGTTCTGGCATAAAGACAAAAATCCATTCCATGAATCAGACCAAAAGTTAGTTAGACAACCATCATTGACATGCCAAGATAAATATCAAGTAACAATGGACTTTGAGGACATCATGAAGTTCCAAATAGCTGAACCATTAGGGGGGTCAGATACAGTCAGAATTTTATTCGTGTCTAGGTTGTCAAGATATTTGTGTTCCATAATTTGGCACCATTTAGATGAGGGATTTGAATACATATGCCACACCAATTTTCCACCAAAAGAGAGATTTCTTAGGGAAAGGTCATGAATGCCAACCCCACCTAATGCTTTAGGATATGACATATCCTTGAGTGAGACCAAAGGTATCTTCTTGTTGTCTGTCATGTTTTCTTTCCATAAAAAATCCCTAATCAATTTCTCAATTTGGGAAATGACAGATTTGAGGGCATGAAGAACCGAGAGATAATAATTTGGGATAACTAACAAGACTGATTACCAAAATAATTTTACCAGCAAGGGAGAGCCACTTGGTTTTCCAGGCCAATATCCTAGACTTGATTATGTCAATAATGGGAGTCCAAAATGCCTCTTTATTAGCACCCATAAAGAAAGGAATCCCCAAATAAGAAGATGGTAACTCTCCAAATGTGAAACCAAGAACCTGAATAATTCTATTTGCAACTATCTCTAGAGTATTAAAGATGTGAATTTTGGATTTTTGAGGATTGACACATTGTCCCAACACAGATGTATAAAGGTCAAGAGTCTTTTGAATACCCTTTGCTTCTTGAACCATGGATTTTCTAAAAAGGAGTGTATCATCAGCAAAAAGGGAGTGAGTCACGGAAATCGGTGTCCCTGTAATTTAAACCCCAGACCAAAGACCAGACTGGTTCCTAGCCATAATTATTCTACTGAAGGCTTCAGCCATAATAATAAAAAGAAAAGGTGATAATGGATCACCTTAACGGACCCCATGAGAGGATGTAAAAAAACCAGTCGGGACACCACTGATTAGAGCAGAAAAGCGAGCACCAGAAATACATGATCTAACCCATTTACACCATTTATGATGAAAACCAAAAAAATTTAAAACTTTGAGTAGAAAGACCCAATTTAATCTATTGTAAGCTTTCATCGTGTCTAGCTTAATCACAAAGGCTGTAGTCTGTGATACATTAATGGAATGTAAGGTTTCATGAGCTACCAAAGCTCCCTCAATGGTATCTTTTCCAGGAACAAAACCACCTTGTTCGGAGGAAATAATCCTAGGAATCAGATCTTGCAGGCAAAAATAAATGGCTTTCGCGAAAATCTTGTAAATAGTATTACAATTCACAATTGGTCTAAAGTCTGCAAACGTAGAAGGGTTCTGGTTCTTTGGAATAAGGACTATATTAGTTGTATTAAAAAATTTGAGCATTGAAGAACTTTTATGTGATTCCTCTAAAATCTCAAGCAATTCAAAACTCAAAAAAGACCAACACTTTTGAAAAAATAATGCAGTAAAGCCATCAGGTCTTGGGGCTTTATCAGGGGACATTGAAAAAAAAACTTTTCTTATTTCCATCAAGGTAAAAGGGGCCATAAGGATATGATTATCAGTAGGAAAAACTAGAGGAGGAATACAATCAAGAAGCTCATCTTCCTGTTCATCTGAACAAGAAGAGGAAGGTGATGCTAATAGGTCAGTGAAAAACCTAACCCCTTCATCTTGGATACCTTGTGTAGAAGTAATTTTCTGCCCAGATACAACATGCTGAATTGAGAAAATAGATTTGGAGGAACGCTTTTGCTTAGCAAAACTATGAAAAAACTTTGTATTTTGATCCCCCTCTTGAAGCCACAACTCCCTAGATTGTTGACGCCAGTATTCCTCCTCCCTATAGCATAACTCTTCCCATTCAGATTGTAGATGTTTTTGCCTTTTATAAGTAATGTCATCCATACCAAATTAGATAATGTAATTATTAACTTGATCAAGTTCTTTCTCAGCATTGGCCTTTTGTTCAAAAATATTTTTAAAAATATTTATATTCCATAATTTAATCTGAGATTTTAGAAAAACCGTCTTATAAAAAAGTGAATCATTTTAGTGCCCGGTTCAATTGCTGCAATGGACCACCAATAATGTAGTTTTGACATGAAATCTAGATGTCGGAACCAAACAGGTTGAAATTTAAAGGAAGGACGATGGTCATGTCCAAGTAAAGAATTGATCAAATTGGATTCTAAAGATATTGGAAAATGGTCAGAGCCAGAGAAAGCTAGAATTTGTGACCACATGGAAAAAGTAGAAGTTCTCCAAGAAGAGGTAATAAGGAATCTATCTAGATGTTCAGCTATTTGCGAAAATCCCTTCCTATTATTGTTCCATGTAAAAAGGCCATTAGATGACACAATATCTATCAAATCATTAATCAGTACAATGTCCTTAAAGTCATCAATTGTTATATTCGGTGGGCAGATTCCACCTTTTTTCTCTGCCACAGAAAGAATAGCATTAAAATCTCCTCCAATTATGATAAGTTGGTCTTCGTGATTCTGAAGAAGCAAGGTTAGAGAATCCCATAAGCATTTTTTGTCAGTAGTAGCTGATGGTCCATAGACATTGACCACAAAAAAAGAAGTATTAAGATGTTGAAAATGCAAAAAATGAAAGTTTTGATCTTGCTAAACAATTTTTTCTTGGAGTGATTTAGGATTCCATAAAGTGGTTAGACCTCTTGACGCACCATGACCATGTATGTGGGCAGAATGCCACAAATTCCATTTCTGAACATTATTGGCATAAGTATCCTGAGCAAGCTTTGTCTCTTGAAGAATAACTATATCCACTTGCGAAGAATCAATTTGTGACTTTATTCT
Source organism: Chamaecyparis obtusa (assembly GCA_027943335.1). Taxonomy (NCBI): domain Eukaryota; kingdom Viridiplantae; phylum Streptophyta; class Pinopsida; order Cupressales; family Cupressaceae; genus Chamaecyparis; species Chamaecyparis obtusa. The sequence continues at coordinate 2,734,093 of BSBK01002759.1, forward strand.
TCGTTGCTTGTCAGGGGCATTAATACCCTTGACATTCCATGTGAGAATCTTCATTGTGGTCGAGGAGAACCTTGGGTTCTCCTTAACGATCTTTTTCCTGATGGAAGGAATTTTCCATCAAGTGTGGACTGCAGGTCAACATCAACTTCAGCCTTTGCCTTAACCGATTTTGGTTTTCTTCCTCTCTTTTTGGGGGTTTTCAAAGAAGGGGAAGGAGACATAGGAGTTTGTGCAATAGAAAGGGTTTGGGCAAAATCAAAACCCTTTTTGTGAGGCGATGAGGCCTAGGGATTAGTAGGATCGGCCAAAATTTCATGCAGAGAAGAGTTACCTTGTACAGAAAGGAGAAGTTCATTGGCAGGCAACACATCATTGACAAAGTCAGCCAAATGATCATCACCAATAATTGGATTAGAAAAAGATTTGGAGGCAGCAACATCCAATGCTTTGTGAGTAATAATATCAAAATGTTCTAATGGTATGTTTTTCATTGGAGAATCTGAAAACATCAATTTCCTAACAAGCCCATCCAAGCCAATCCAAGTGGCCTTCCTAGAAGAAGAGGAGTTAATATCTTTGTGCGAAAAAGGAGGAGGTTGCTCTGAACCCTTGAGTTCAGGTGTGCCCATTAGCTTAGGCATGGCAGAAATAGGACGAATATTCGGAGACATAAAGAAAGTCAACAACTAATTCAAAAAGTGGCCAAAAATAACTAATTGGTCATATGAGACAAAACCAAATCTTGAAACGAAAATTTTAGTTGGGTTGGTTATTACTAAGGGGGAATTAGGCACATTCTTGGTGAAGACAATTGTATGGGATAATAAATCAGTGAATTCCTCCCTTTTAGAAGTGTGATCTTTCTTTTTGTGCAAATTAGGATTGGCAAACGAAAAATGACAAGGAGAAGTAGAAGCCAAAAATGGAGGAGCTGCATTCCGAAGAGCACTAGAATTAGTTGACAACTAGATTTTGTATTAGTTAAAAGTACACTTATCTGGATAAGAGGTGTGATCTTTACACACAGTAAGCTCTGAACAGTTCGGGTCACCACATTGGTTCGTATAATGACCAAGATGATTAGTTCATGAAAGAACAGATGTAGCATCTTGGATAACAATATCTTGGGTCCAAGAACCCCATTTAGATTTTAGGGTGATTGAGGATGGGAAAGGATGTAAAAGATCAAGCAGAACACACACCCTTGTGGGCAGATGAGGCTCTTCAAATGGGATAAGATCATGCCGAATGAAGACTCCAATTTGACTGGCAATAGATTTGACAATATCCAAATCCCTATATTCTAATGGCAAAAGAGGAAGTTGCAACCAAAATGGCATAAAACCACACGCAAATTTATCAGGCTTAAAATTAGGAATCCATAACATAGCATAAATGCCCAAGCCTTGACAAAACCAACCTTTAACATGATGCACATTATCTCTAGCAACTGAATTTTCAAAAATTACAACAAAGAAGGAAGAGCTCTGATCTACACAAAAAATGTCAGAAATCCCATACCAGTGCTGCTTTGCCCAATCCAATAAATCCGAAATAGGATCAAAGTCCCAGATCTTACATATTAATGTTGATCTTGACATGTAGGATATATGTGGTTCCAGCAACCCATTTGAAAAATCAAATGACAAGTGAGTAGATCATGTCAATCAATAAAAACCCTACGAGCCATTAGAAGAAGATCGTGATTGAAGGATTTGTACCGTAGGAATTGAACCTTCTGCTTTCTTCCTCCATACTTTTTCAATGCACTGATTAGATGGCCATTTTGGCAGATCATCATTTTTTTTTTGCATCAGAATGTTATTCGGCGAGGTAAGAAAAGTAGGTGAGTGGATCAGAATGGAATTCGGCCAGGAGACATAGGATGGTAAGTTGGGGTTAAAATATCCAATGATCGCTCCATTGGAGGAACGAATCGGAGTTGGCAATAAGGGGTCAAAGCAGATATCAAAAATGGGTTGGATGTGATGAGACCCCCGTGAGGGTTTTGAGGGCTTCTTTTCACTCAGATAGGGCTTCCGTTTAAAATCATTTTTCTTGCGATGAACACCCTTTTTATGGTATACACGATTATTGATTTGCGAATACATTCTTCCATTGCCATGATTGTTGCCCTACAAATACAAGCTTTTATTGCCAAAGTCATAAATGAAATTATTAAGAGGATGTCTTCGCTCTACATACTGCTGAATCCCCTTGAAAGTGCCATAGAAGCCCGATCTTGCTCCATAGAAACTCGATCTTGCACGGAGATATGCCTTATTGGTAAAATGATGTGGACCCAAGATACCCTTAAACTGCTTCCACCCATTGTCATCTACACCATGCACACCCTTGTGCTACTCCTTCTCGCTTTCACCTATAGCCAAAATTCTCTCTAAAGTTCACTCCATTTTTTATAATTTTGAACCTTGGTTGTAAGCTCTACAAGCAAGAAGCCCCACTATTTCACCAAGGGTCAATTGTTGACACGGTAGAGGGTGACCCCGTGGATATTTGAACCTTGGTTGTTGGCACTACAAGCAAGAAGCCCCACCATTTCACCAAAGGGTCAACCCCTTTTAATTTTGAACCTTGGTTGTAAGCTCTACAGGCAAGAAGCCCCACTATTTCACCAAGGGCCAAGGTAAAGGCTCTCAATTGTTGACACGGTAGAGAGCGACCCCATGGGGATTTGAACCTTGGTTATTGGCACTACAAGAAAGAAGCCCCACCATTTCACCAAAGGGTCAACCCCAAATAATTTTGAACCTTGGTTGTAAGCTCTACAGGCAAGAAGCTCCACTATTTCACCAAGGGTCAAGGTAAAGGCTCTCAATTGTTAACACGGTAGAGATCAACCCCATGGGGATTTGAACCTTGGTTGTTGGCACTACAGGCAAGAAGCCCCACCATTTCACCAAAGGGTCAACCCCACAACAATCTCCTTGTTGATTCACTCACAAAGTAGTTTTTCAATTGTGAGCCTTGGTGTCCTTGTGGCGTCTCATGATTAAGAACCAACACAATTTCAATTATAGATTAAAGATGGAGAATTGTCCTTTGATGTAGCTACTATAAGATAATTTTATCAAACATGCACACATTTCATCTGCTTCTTATATTTTACACTTCATTCCCTATACTAACAAACATATTCCTTCTTGTAGCTAATAGTTTCAAAAACACACCAATCCCTATGCCAGTTTGCAAAAAATCCTTTCTTCAGCAACAATACCAAGAACACCACTCCTTTTGAAGAATGTTGTATGTAGTTGCCCAAGAGGTTCAACTATCATTTGATTAGGACTATCCACTTTCATTGACATATTGAATGACAAATCTACCGTGGCTTTTCTAAAAACATATGAAGAGGAATATAGGATTACCTTTGTGGCTATCATGTAGTGATCCAAAATTTTGTTGAAGATGAGAACGGTGTTCTAGGCACTTTGCAATTTATAAAAAATAGTTAGTTTGATGTTGGTATTTGTTTTATGTAATGTTTCTTTTGAAATGTTGAAAAGAATAAGAATGGTTTGTAAGAGATTACACTGGTGGCCTCTTTTGCAATGGAAACTATGGAATTTTTCATGGCAAGGGTGAAGGTTCCTTGTACTCCGAACTTCTGCATAAGGTAGACAGCTCTAGATCTATTGTCTGTGTAATCTTCAAGCAGTATCTTTGTAAATTCTAGGAAGTTTTCTTGTAGTAGTGTGTCGTGCAGGTTGCATTCAATAATGTCATCCCCAATTTCAATTATGTAAGGTAAGGTTGGTAAACAAATGTTGTGGTTTTGGTGTAATGAGTGGCATTTTTCATTGTAGTGTGGGATGAGGAAACTATGTGCTGACACAGAGTACAGAATGGCTGGTATGGTGAGAGGTGCACATTTTTTGTTCGTAGTATTCCTTTTACTTGCCAGTGGGAGAAGATGTTAACACAAGTAGTTTAAAAAGTGATGATGAGTATAGAATTTAGAGAATTTAGTGTTTGTTTGATTACCTATATGTTTGATCAGGACAGTGTTTGTAAAGAAGCTACAATATATTTAGCATTGAGAATGTCAATGAATGTTGATAGACTCGATCGAATGATAGTGGAGCCTCTTGGACCAACAACATTCTTGAGAATTAGAAGCAATGTTGTTTGTGTTGTTGTCGATGCCAATATTTTTTGCAAACTTCTGTAGGGGTAGGTGTGTGTTGGAACTATTAGCAAGTTGGATTAATATGTTTGTTAGTATTTGTAGTGAAGTATTAAATATAAGCAGTAGATAAAATGTGTTCATGTTTAAGAGAAGTCTCTTACAGTGACAGTATCAAGGGCAATTCTTCGTCTCTAATCTGCAGTTGGAATTGCATTGGTTCTTGGTCATGAGATGATACAAGGACACATAGGCTCCCAATTAGGTATCCATTTTATGAATAGATCAGTTGGTAAATTGTTGTATCAGGTGTTAGCCTTTGTTGCTTGCAAACGGTAGCAATTTTTTCAAAAAAAATCAGAATTCAGCTACGAGCGATACTCGGCATCTCCTCTTTCATATTGTATTTTTTTCTTTATTGTGAAGTTCTCTAGATGGATGCTTGCACCATGAGAAAGAGAAGGCAAAATTTTGTTGATCAATTTATTGGTAATGTTTGTTGTTATAGTCATCTGACCTTGTTTATCAATTAGGTCTACATGTGCGATTGATGTTTTTTGTTCAGCCATCAAATTATTTTTGCAAGTTAGTCCATATGTATCCAATACATCACCTTTGAAGATAGTTGTTGATTGTGTCATTCAAATTTCACCTATAGTAGATGGTTGAGTTGTTTCCAACTTTGGTCTGCAGCAAAGCAAATTGCTTTAGTTTGGAAACTAATGGATGTAGTTTGTGTGTTTCAAGAAATGTGGGGATTGTATTTAATGAATTTGGAAAGGTACTTACTTGCCTTTTGTGCTATTGACTTTCATCTAAAGAATCTGTGGTATGTGCAGCAATTTGTTTGGGTTTGGATTGGTCGTCTTATCTAGAGCTAAGCTCCATATCGCTAGGCTAACCTATTAATTTTCTTTTTTAAAAAAATTATGAAAATTTGGTTAATAGTTTCTTGTTTATGTAGTAAATTATAGTATAATTAGTCCTTGTTTTATGTAATAAATTATAGTATTATTAGTCCCTACCTTATACATATTGTTAGATACTAAAAGATAAAATATATTACTATGTCTAAACATTTGAAGAAATTTTCAAGAAATAGATCATTTTTATCTATGTCCAAACCACATAGTTGACAACATTGAATTCTACTAATTAGTATCAATTTTAGATTCCCATGATTTCCTGTTCTATAACAAGCAAGAAGCTTTTCGACAAATATGTTTTGCCAAGATCTTCTGCAGATATGATTTGGCTTGCGTACACAATTATCAATGGCTAGAGATTAAACTCAAAATTTGATGTAATACAAGCTCGTCTACTTTAATAGGAAATTTTGAGAAGGTAATGTTCTACATTTCTTTGACTTCTGTTCAATTTATTTGTAATGTCACAAGTTTGGACTTTAAAGTTTTCCAAGACCATCATGATGCCTATTAAAAAAAAACCAACATGATTTTTACATTAAGAAACCAGCAACATACAACACTATCATAGGTTCCAAACATATACATCATAGCAATTTCCAGTAAAGGGCTTTTTCTTTAATTTGTAGTTTGTGAAACTTTCATCATGACATCAGAACCAAAGCACTCTAAATGCATGTAAAGTAGTCATAACTAGAATACTTGTATCTTGACACAAGAAACAATGAACTCTAAATGTTAAAATCAACCATAGAAAGAAATTGGTGTTTCTAATTAACAAACCAGATACTTGTTCCTTGTATAGAAATAGAAAGGAAAGCATAAACTAACATGAACATTTTGTAGGTTCGAAAATAGGCATTTCTCAATAATTTTATGCCCAACACAAATTGATCTATGATAATTATCAAACGAATAAGTTATTGTTCATTTAGGCTGGTTGTACCTGACTAACAGGTAGAGATTATTCCTTCTCAAGCCTCCATTCTAATTGGATTTTGTTTTTAAAATTTTAACTTGTAACTACTTTATTTGTTGGTTACCTTAACCAAAATTTTGTTCACATTACATTGGATCTTCGGTTAGAACATTTTCCCTCTAATGCATTATAAATAAATGTCTATTTGGACTCTACAACATGTAATTGAAAAAGTTTCACCTTAGACTGGTTATTTATATAGACATAAGTCAACCTCAAAACATTTCTATTTAGATCTATGGTGACTAGCCTACCAAACCACTGCTACATTCCACCCACATATATGTTGTAAATCTTCGTGAAAGCCCAACTAGATGAAATAGATAGCTAACAAAAAAGACTACTGCAGTATAGAATCAAAATCTCAATTCGAAAATTAGATGTGACTCCATACATCACCATCATTTTGTATGTAGTTTGTCCTTTTTTTTACTCTTCATCAATATTTATAATTTATACTTGGACTGCTTTACATTACCATGAATTTTGAAATGAGTTGATGTATACAAACTATTTGGAACTGGGTTTAGATAAGCTTTTGGTCATGTTGTGTACAACAATAGCATGTTAATAGAATGCTCATTTTTGGAACAATACTCTCGTATATTATATTAATTATCTCTATAAATGTTATTTCTTTTTCTTCCTTTGTTCCTTCTTTATTTAATCACTTGCCTTATAGATAAGGGCTCCTCTTCAAAATCTACTACCAAATGATGAACTTTAAAGATTTGCAGTTGTATTTAATAAATAAATATTAAACAATCCAGTCTGTTATCTACTTTCACAAATTGCTTCTGTTAAATGCTTTATTCTTGTTCTTTCAAAAAAAAAGCTATGGTTTTCATGAAATATAATCTATGTTATTAACTTGTCTCAAATTTGCTAACTTCGTAGGTTTTTGGTGATAGAAGGATCAACAATTTTTCAATTTACGATTGAATGAAAAAAGAAAAAGAAATAAATACTAGAAAAAAACATTTTATTCTACTTTAATTTCATGAAAAACATGCTATAAAGTTTCTACTTACACTTCTTGTTAATACTTTAAAAAATAATTCTCTTACCGATTTTGTACTTATGAAGAACATGTAATAGATCTTGTATTTATGATATAATTGATTTTCATGTTCACTCTCTTAGTCTTTTACGTATCAATTTAACTTGAATACAATTTATCTTTTTACGTGTCAAGACTTGCACAGGGTTATGATTTATCTGATCAAGGATTAAATTTTCAAATCAGTTAAATTTTTATTTACGAAGCCAACTTGTTAAATTTATGGAATTAGAAGTAAGTCTGCATTAAGAATTAATTGTGAACTTCAAAATTCAGATTGAATTTGTCCATGCCTTAAGTATTTGGACTGTTTTAATCTACCATCTCTTAACTTTAGCTTATGTTATCTCTAATTGAGCATTAAAGATTGTCATTAGTATCAAAGATAATTAGTCGGTTACCTATGCTATATAGTCGGTAAAAGCAAGTACTTCAAGATACTCATGCCAGTTGGTTAACTACATAAGCCTATATACCGAGAACAAAAGATTTTAGTTCAAACCGAGAACCAGAGCAGTTTTACCGAGCATCAGTGTACACTGATACCGGGCGTTAGTAAACACCGAGTAGTATTTACAGTGTTTACCGAGCAATACAGAAAATAGCATAGTAATCAGTTTTGGCACATCTATCTATGCAGATGGTTACAACATAATCATAAAACATTTTACCAAGATCAAGGATCATTTATTGTAGATACAATCATTAATTATGATGATGATCTCTATGTAATTGCTAGATCTAGGTTAATATTGTACACCGTAGATCTTAGTGTTCGTCCTAAGATATTGTAACCTAATTTTGTTAAGTGGCAAAAGTAGTATGCTATATATTTGTATTTCATGTCATTTTGATATGAAGGCTTGACAAGGAAGATAAGTTTGATATGAACAAGTGAAGGAGATCTTGAAGCAGAATCCAACTTCAAGATATCAGTTATCAAACAGAGAAGAGCAGAATTCAGAGATATTCAGACAAGGCTACCAAGCAGTTCAGAGACAAGATCTACACATACAAAGGTGATATCTATTCTATACTACATTGATCTGTATCAGACAAGGTTGAGTTGTCAACTGCAGATACATCCTATTATTTTCTAATCATTGTAATAGAGTTTGGTAAAATCTCTTAACATAGTAGACCTAACAGTCTTTATGTAAATCTCTTAACCGAGTGCACACTCAAGTAGTGTTGTTGAAATCCTATAACTAGGTAGATCTAGCTGATCTAAATTGTTACTCCTAACACGGTAAGATCACCAGAAGTGATCACAACTTGTAACCTTAACTGGCATACTTTATTATCTGCGATAGGGAAGATTTGTGGGTGTCATCCCCACCGCAGTTTTTACCTTCTAACAAGGGTTTCTGTGTTACCAAAATACTTGTGTTATGTGATTGATTTATTATTTATTTCATGCTATTTGCTTTTACAAGTTAATTGAATGAATGACGCATATAATGGATACAGTACATAGTTGAGTTTACTATTGTTTGTTGATAAATTTTTGGGAGTTAAAGTTTTTTAGGGCACTAATTCACCCCTCCCCTCTCAGTACACTATCTCTCCATTCCAACAATTGGTATTAGAGTGCAGATCTCTTATTGGATGGTTTAACCACTAAAGAGAAAAGATCTAACCATGGAGAGGTATAAGTTGGACAAAACAATAGAGAATCAAAAGATTCAGATGCAAATGTTCATTTAGTAGTATAAACAAGCTAAAGATGCATTGAAGAAGTTACTAGTTCAGAGAAAGAACCTTGCAATTCTGGAAAATGAGACTAGTTACCATGAAGAGGAGATTGATGACTTATTTGATAACATTGGATCTAGTTCATGAAGTATTTTTTATGGTTCTGAAAGTGCAATCTATGATTTGTCTGAAAAGAATATTCACTTAACTGAACAAGTGAAAGCCCTGCAGATCGGTCAAGAATCACAGATGGTGAGAATGATTGATGTAATGAATAATCCTAGATAAGTTGAGTAAGAAAGGAACCTAGTTGTTGAAGCCCGTAGATAGATGACTGAACAACTTCAAATAAAAGAAATTGAGATACGAAGTCTCAACGAGCATCATTTTGAAATATCCAATTAGATGATGGTTGTAAACCAAGAGATCAACTGAGTAAATGGTGAGTTGTCTAGAAAACTTGAAGATATTAGAGTACTCAGGGAAGAGAATGTGAAACTGAGAAATGAAGTAAAGATACAATTGCAACACAATGAAATGATGAAAATGGCTAAAAACAGTTCTAAGAAGATTGATGATTTTTTGACTAATCAAAGAAGATTTGGAAGCAAAGCTAGATTAGGCTACATCGGAGAAGGAGAATCATCCAAGTCAGTAGAACAAGTGAATCAAAATAAAAAACACAAGACATTGTCATTCTATCACTATGGAAAATCAGGATGTACTTCAAATGTGTGCAGGAGTAAAGCACAAGGTAAACCTCAAGTCACTTCTAAGTTTAATGGTTATTGTTATTATTGTGGTAAATTTGGACACCAATCTTATGAGTGTAGAGCTAAAATGAATAAGAATTCTAACAATCCTACCATGGAGAAACTATGTTACACTTGCAACAAACATGGACACACTTCACAAGAGTGTAAAGCAAAGATGAAGAAAGTCTGGTCGCCAAAACAAAAGAACAAACCTTATCAACCAAAGAGACAAGGCAATGCATACACTTGGGATTATAACACATGGGTCAAATGCACAATATATGGGAGGTATGGATATATTGTGGAGAATTGTATGAGGAAGAGATGGGCTAGAAAATCAAGAAGTTGGACAAGAATTGGTATGGCATGTTTGCATTGTCATAAAGTCAGTCACCTAAGAAAGGATTGCAGAGACCGAGCACCAAAAGAAGGACATGTATTTGAGAGTGGCAACACTATGGCAGATTTCATTAGGATTAGAAACACTATGTGGAGAAAGGCATCAAATGAGAATGTTGAGTCAAGCAATGTAGTCAGTGAAACCTCATCCATTGGATTGGGTGACATCGGTACCTCCACCTAAGGTCAAATAGGTATGTACGGAACTGATATTCCAAATTGATCTTATCTTACATACAGTTCCTTATATTTGATGGGCACATACCAAATTTGCATGAATAAATGCATTGTGGTTTATAAATTTTGAGCTAACAAAGTCAAACAGTCGGTATATGCAAGACCGAGTAGATGGTTACCCATCAGTAATCATTATCCAAGGTTAACCAAGTGTCATTATTAACCGAGTAGAAAATTTTGTGTTAATCGAGTTGCTGATGTTTTGCGGTAATCGTCAAGTTGACAGTTGTTGCTGTACTGGAAGTAGGTCAAGCATTTATGACAAAAGTTTTGAGTGGGAATTCAAAAAAGGCTATAAATACATGGAAGAGTTAGTTCATTCTTCACAAATTGATTTCGAAGAGCGATGATTTCACAGAGAAAATTCAAGCTAAGAGTTTTCAGAAGCATTCAAGGAAGTTACAGAATGAACCAAGCACGTTCTTCATCTATTCTGAGTAAGTACAACTTCTACTGAGCACATTCAATATATTTGCCAAAAACCTAAATTAATTATAATGGCATCAAAGGAAACTAAATCCAAGATTATGGAAGAGGAAGTGAACCTTATTGTTTTGGCTAACTGTGATGAACCTCACTAGAAACTTCATCCAGAAGTTGCATCAAAAATAGATTCAGCGGGAGCTTTCTCAAGCATCCCACCTAGGGTTTTGCTAGTCGAGGATGTCAGATCCTACATCCACTATAAAATCAAGGAAATTGGGGATTTCGAGACTGTCATAGCTTATCAGCAACTTTGCGGCGAAGATGGAAAACTAAAACTGGAATTCAAACAGGTCGAGATGATTGGTCTCACTTATGCCCTAAATTTCTCGAAAAGCTTTAAAATTGAATGGATTAGGGTTGTGCTCAATCGGTATCACGATGGGATATTTTGGTTGGATAAAATGGTCAAAATAACAAAGCAAATGATTCATAAGGTCACCGGATACCCAACAACTGACAAGGCCAAGGCATTTTGCAATGCTTCAAGGGTCAAAATTGAGAAGAATATAGGCGCGGCATGGGATGACCGAGCATTGAAAACTGCTATGATTAAGGATCTGGAAGTTAAATTTGCAGCACATTCTATTGGTTACAAGATCTATCAGTCGAGCAGACTAAATAGTGTTACATGTAGTGTTGTGGACATGGCATATAAAATGATAAAGAAAAATCACCAGTTGGACCTTGCCAAGCTACTTTTGAGGCAGATAGAAGAAAATATGAAGACTATTTGGTCGGCAAAGTCGAACACTTGTAAGTTTGGATCACTTCTAGTGTGTTTATTTTTCTATATTCAGCAATTTTTCCCTTTTGTCGGTGATGTAGATTGGTCTACTGACAAACCAGTCATTGTGCAAATTTCTGATATGATTAGTGATTTGGGAGACAATTTGAATAAAGTTGTAGATGATTATTTTGAGCAATTCAAGATAAAGATGAATCTTTGGAGCAGGATTCCTAGTTCATTGGTTGAGAAATATGAAATGGATATATGTTTTCTTGTGGACACTGATCACACCTTGATAAAGGTTGTGGAGCCCAAAACAAAATGGTTAGCCCCCATGGGATACGAAATGGATATTGATTTTTCTTCAAAATCAATCACGGCTCTGATGGCTACACCGAAGGACAAAAATGCAGAGAGGTTTGGAACCTATGAAGAGGCTAAGACAAGAATAAAGATAGGTCTTGTCATCAATAAAATAACTAAAAAGTCAAGGAAGATGGTGAAAACATTAGTTGAGAAATTTGGAGATGAATCTGACTCATCTGACGAGTCACCGGTTGGAACTACAACTGAAGGTCAGTTACTGATAGCTGACAAACCCCATGATAGTGAAGAAACTAAGTCTGACAATGGAAAAGATTCAATACCGATTTCCCTCTCTCCAACTCCAAAGAAGAAGCAGTTGACAGTGCATCCTAGAGCACAAACAAGGTCAGCAACTGCAACTTTTCCACCTTTAAAGAAGGGAGTTGTGAATATTTCAAAGCCAAAAGCTGCTTCATCGACCAAGACATATACAAAAAGAGGAACCAAGGTCGCAGCTAAAGCACCGAAGAAAAGGAGAAGACTAATAAGAGGAAAAGAAGACCTTGAAGATGAAGAGAATGACACAAATCAATTCAAGGTGGTCGATAAAAAAAATAGGACAATTGATGAGGTTGTTGAAGATATAATTGAAAATGGAGAACTCACAGATCCAGAACTTAGTCAGTTTGACAACATGTCTATCAAGGATCAGAATAAAATAGAGGAGGCAGTCATCCAGATGATGATACGCTTCAAATGAGTTCCATCAAAATTTTCCAAGCAACTACCTAAGGCATTAGAGGAGAGAATAAATCAAAAATGGTCATATGTCTTGGACACAGAAAAGAAAATGAGGGAACAATTCCTAGTGCTGGCAATTCCTAATTTGTCTATTGATGAAATTGAATAATACATGATGCCTTACTCTAGGAGATTCAGAGTAAAAAGTTGGGCTATGCAGACATTAGATGAAAATCTAGCAGACATAGATGAGTCTAGCCAACTCATTTGGACATCCATTGTAGCAGCACGAGAACAAGTTGAAAAGGCGGCATTTCTAAACTTGTCTAAGAAGAGAAAGAGATCAAAAGGAAAAGGCATCCATATTGATGATGTTGATTTAGCAAAGAAGACCGAAGAGATAGATGCATCAATTACCGAGGTGATTGATACTACACTTGACAATATGGACACAAACATTTCATAGGATGCACCGAATCAGGTAGAGATCCAGGTTGAAGATAATAAAGAATTAGATGTACTCATTAAGGACATTACTAATGGTGATCCTGATGATAGAGATGAAGATGAGGATGTGAATATTGTAGGAGGCATAACTCAAGATGAAGGTACTATTATCAAGCCTGCTATCACACTATTGTCGGGTGAACTTCCTATCCTTGTAGAAGCAGTTGAACTTTTGACAAAGGAAAAAACCAAAGGCTCTAACCCCGAGCAACCAATGGACACATCAGGGGAACAAGGAGCGGGAACACTGGCAGATACAAACAAGCCTGAAGAAAAAGAGGCAACTGAGACAGACACAAAGGGCCAAGATGACCCAAAAGTAACCAAGTCTACCCCACCGGACACAACCTTAGAGGCTCCGCCTCAGTCAACTGACACATAGGTTCCCAAGGAGCAGAAGTAGGAAGAAAATGTGTCAACTAGGCAGGTTACTTAGAGCACTAAGGTAAAGGATATTGTACCGTTTGTAAAAATCTCACCTCAAGAGCTGGAGAAGAAGAAGAAAAAGAAACAAGGAAGAGGGCCAGTCACATTAGATGAAGTAATTATTATACCAGACTGTGACCCTAGGACCCTAAGCCCTAAGGAACTTAGAAAATATGGGGAGTTGTGTACCTGGAAAGCAGCACAAGAAAAGTTAAAGATGGAAAGCAAGAGCAAGGAGATACTGGAGAATGTAAGAGATATCTTACAACAAGTTGTACCAGAGGTACAAATTAATGAGGATACTCCCATTATGGACCAACTTGCCACCCTTACAAAAGAAATCAATGCCCTAGATACAAAAGCTGAAAAGAGAATAGAAGAAAGGGCAAAATCAAAGATCCAAGACAAACTTGCAGAGAAAATCAGCCAGGAAGTGGCAATAAACAAGGTAAAGTTATCTGAGGTAATAACTAACATTTAGTCTATTACTCAGTTAATAAGTCAAATTTTGATTAAGCTATGCACTGTGGAAACCTTCACTATTGAGATCAGTGAAAAGATTAAATAGCTTGATACTAAAATCCAAGCTAGTGCACAGGCAGCCTTAACTGAGCCACAAGCTTTTGCAAAGCATATCTTAAGAGTTTAGGAACTCAGGCGGTTAAGAGAAGATCTTGGGAAATAGGAAGAAAGAATAAGTGACCAAGTCACCAAGCTACAAACTGAGTTACTTCCTTACCTAAAAAATTTTTAGAAGCACATTGTCAAACTGCAAACACTTGTTGCAACACCATAAATCTCTGTGTTAGAAAACATCTTTGACATGCATGCACAAGTTGGTCTTGAGCTCATTGTTCTCACCAACTTGAAAGAGGAATGGGCAAACCTCTTGGATTTGTTGAAGAAAACTCATCAGTACATTTTTGATAAGTTGTAAGTATACACTTTTGTAGTTGGCTTTAATATCAAAAAGGGGGAAAACAATGTATATGCCAAATCTATAAATAAATGCTAAGTATACTACACACTACCAGGAGCATGCACCGAGGGGGAGTAAATTTTTGAAATTTTGTTAATTTATGGTATCTATATATATATGGCATAGTTAGAATAAATTTTGAAGACATCAGGTCTATATACATTCAAAGTTTTGATACTAATACCAAAGGGTGAGATTGTTATCTCTAATTGAGCATTAAAGATTGTCATTAGTATCAAAGATAATCAGTCAGTTACCTATGCTATATCGCTAGTAAAAGCAAGTATTTCAAGCTACTCATGCTATTTTGTGTTATTTTGTTAACTACATAAGCCTATATACCGAGAACAAAAGATTTTAGTTCAAACCGAGCACCAGAGCAGTTTTACCGAGCATCAATGTACACCGATACCAGGTGTCAGTAAACACCGAGCAGACTGGACATCGATCACCAGTGTATCTACTGAGCAGTATTTACAGTGTTTACTGAGAAATATAGAAAATGACATAGTAATCAATTTTGGCACATCTATCTATGCAAACGGTTACAACAGAATCATAAAATGTTTTACCAAGATCAAGGATCATTTATTGTAGATATAATCATTAATTATGATGATGATCTCTATGTAATTTCTAGATCTAGGTTAATTTTGTAAACCGTAGATCGTAGGGTTTGTCCTAAGATATTGTAACCTAATTTTGTCAAGCGGAAAAAGCAATATGCTATATATTTATATTTCATGTCATTTTGATATGAAGGCTTGACAAGGAAGATAAGCTTGATATGAACAAACGAAGGAGATCTTGAAGCAGAAGCCAACTTCAAGATATCAGATATCAGACAGAGAAGAGAAGAATTCAGAGATATTCAGACTAAGCAAAATCAGACAAGGCTACCGAGAAGTTCAGAGACAAGATCTACACATACAAAAGTGTGATCTATTCTATACTACATTGATCTATATTAGACAAGGTTGAGTTGTCAATTTCAGATACATCCTGTTATTTTCTAATCATTGCAACAGAGTTTGGTAAAATATCTTAACAGAGTAGACCTAATAGTCTTTATGTAAATCTCTTAACCGAGTGCACACTCAAGTAGTGTTGTTGAAATCCTATAACTAGGTAGATCTAGTTGATCTAAGTTGTTACTCCTAACAGGGTAAGATCACCAAAAGTGATCACAACTTGTAGCCTTAACTGGAAAACTTTATTATCTACAGTAGTGAACATTTGTGGGTGTCATCCCCACCGCAGTTTTTACCTTCTAACAAGGGTTTCTACATTACCAAAATACTTGTGTTATGTGATTGATTTATTGTTGATTTCATGTTATTTGCTTCTACAAGTTAATTGAATGAATGACACATACAATGGATACAGTACATAGTTGATTTTACTACTGTTTGCGGATAAAGTTTTGGGAGTTAAAGTTTTTGAGGGCACTGATTCATCCCTCCCCTCTTAGTACACTATCTCTCCATTCCAACTTATATAGATATTTACTCTTTTGTACACTATAGTGACTTAGGATTATGTGGGGGACTTTATGTTGTAATCGTGTAAATTTTTTTGACTTGTTGAGTCAAATATTGTTAATTTTGTGGAAGTGGAGCATGTTCATGTTAGGAAATTCAGCAATCGGTTAGATTGAAAAATTGAAGCTAGAGTTAAATGAAGTTTTTGAGTGTGTCAATTTGTAGTAGCTTATATGGAACTTATCTTGATGTTTACTCTTAAAGATTACACCCAAGGTTATGTCTTAGTTAAGTATGCTAAAGATTGCACCTATTATGGTAATTTGTGTTAAATTCCTCATTAACTAGACAGTTTTTTTGTTGATATTATTTAATCAAGTAAGTTTGCATTAGATTGACTAGCATTAAATCTGTTAACGTTTTGATTTGTTAATTCAATGGAATTGAGCAATATAGAAAATTGTGTGAAATTCCACTTTGTTGGACTAAGTCTTACACATCTATAAAATTTCAATACAATAATTTTATTTCCACTATATCACACAATTCCCCTGCTTCAAAATCCCCAGGCAAGGCGGGGACTCCAACCCAACTAGAGCTCTTGTTTTTATTTGGGAATTTATAGGGTATCAAATTTTAAAAAGTTTGATATTCCAAGTGGTCATTTGATTATATTTTATATTCAGCATACTCACTTATGAATTTTTTGTCTTTATGATCTTTCATACCTATCCAACTTCTAAGTAATGTCTTTTAGTAAATTTATGTTTGTTCTCATTTTTTATTTGTTCAGGTGATTTAAATGTAATCCTTGCTTTTCTACAAAATACCCTAAAGTTTGAATATATGAGGGTTAAATCACCCTCATAAGCATGATCTCTTATTGAATTATATTAGAGATCATAAGCTAGATATTTTATTGAATGGCATATCGGCCTTAAACATTTGATGACAATTTTATATATATATATATATATATATATATATATATATATATATATATATATATATATATATATATATATATATATATATATATATATATATATATATACCAACATAGTTTTCTTGCATTTCTGATTACTGTAAGTATTCATTAATATTAAGTTGATTCACATAATCGACATTATGGTCGATATCAAAAATGAAATTCGTTTAATGTATTATCATCATTATAATGTATATGACAATAATATATATATATTATAATGATGATAATATATTAAACGGATTTCATTTTTGATATTGACCATAATGTCAATTATGTGAATCAACTTAACATTAATGAATATTGGCAGTAATTAGAAATACAAGAAAACTATGGTGGCACAGTCGATGATGTTATCGACTATGATGATCACAATCGATATCAATTGTGTTTATCACAGCTGATAACATTATCGATTGTTGTATATTATCATTGTCAATATATATTATAAGAGTCGATTGTCTTGCATTATCATTATTATTAAGTTATGACTCAATCAAATTCAATGATATATATTAGCAATAACAAATGAATGATTAAATTGTTAACAAGAGACATGTCTCATGTAGATACATGTCCCATTATGTTATATATACTCATTGAAAGATTATCTTGGAAAACACAGGAATCTACAAGTGTTATTACAAGTTACAAATAGAGATCCATATAAAGTCTTCTCAAGTAAAAGAAATATATCATCATTGTATTAGAAGTTCATTATTTTCTCTTAGATCTACATTATCATTACATAGGCAATCTCATTAGAAGAAAAAGGAGTTAGAATATAACTCTAACCTAAGTACATTATAGTTCCATCACATACATCAAGGAAACAAGTTAGAAAATTAAAATTTCCTCTATTCCTAATCTAATCACAATTTAACATGGTATCAGAGCTGGCATAAAGAAATGATTTGCATATAAAATGTTCAAAACCCTAGAGAACATGTATGAGATAAATAATACTAGTAGGGCTCTTTTCCTTAAAATACAACTCCACCATGTCAAGATGAACAAAGGAGAAACCATTATGTCCTACTTCTTAAGAATAATAGAGATAAGTGATCAACTATCTACTATTGGTCATCAAATTGACAATAAAGAATTATCAATACTGGATCTAAATGGATTTCCTACATCTTGGAAAGAATTATTACAAGGGATAAGTGCTAGACCCAAATTTTCTAACTTTGATCGATTAAAGACCAACTGCATTCAAGAAGCATGATTTATTGTGAGAGGAATCGAGACAAACATCTCTAATGGATAAATTCAAGCCCTTAATGTTAATTCTCACAAGAAAGGAAAGAGAAACAACTTCAAATGAAAGAAAGGAAAGGACAACCATAACAAACACTAAAACAAAAGAAGAAAAGACATGTCTAGAGTTCAATATTTCAGAGGTGATAAATTTGGACATCTTGTGATAAAATACCCAAATAGAATCAAACATCAAGCTTCACTAGTAGAAGTAAGTAAGGATAAGGATGCAAAAGGACTTGTATTCTTCTCAGCACTATCAAGTGAGATATCAAATAGCATAAATACTTGGGTCATTGACAACGAAGCCTCCCGACACATTACAAGATTCAAAGAACAACTAGATAGCCTAGATGAAGGATCAAATGAAGAAGTCACCATTAGAGACAATTGAAACTACCTATTAAAAGGAGTTGGAACTTGCACAATTAAACTCAAATCGGGTGTTTCTCTTCAATTAAGTGGTGTACTATTTGTACCAGGCATCAAACATATTCTAGTTTCCATATCAGCATTTGAAGATAAGGGGTACCACATTACCTTCATGCATGGAAAAGTTCTAACAAAATTTAAAGAATTCAAAGCCTTAGTTGAAAACATGTTAGGGAAAAGAAACAAAACCTTAAGGTCAGATAATGGGGGAGAATACATCTTTGATAACTTTAAAGAATTTTGTAACTCAACTGGGGTTAAGAGGGAGTACACAGTTCCTTACAACCCTCAACAAAATGGGGTAGCTAAAAGGGAAAATAGAACCATAGTAGAAGCAGCAAAAGCCATGATGCATGATCAAAACCTTCATACCTCATTTTGGGATGAAGGCTCCTGCATAGTTGTTTATATCCAAAATAGATGTCCTCACTCTATCCTAGACAATAAAACTCTTGAAGAAGCGTTCACCGAGAATAAACCTAACATAAGCCATCTTAGGATATTTAGTTATTCTATCTATATCCACATTCCTAAGAGAAAAGGTCCAAATTAGAGCTATCAAGAAAGAGTAGGATATTTGTTGGGTATAGTGAAACATCTAAAGCCTACAAGATATACATACCTGATCAAAACTTAATTGAGCTTAGCAAAGATGTAAATTTCCAAGAAGACATTGCTTTTAAAAGGTCTAAAGACATTATGGAAGTAGATGAAGTAAACTCTCAAGAAGATCTTGATCTTGAGATTTAGAGGGAGACTTATATAGAGAATGATAATGAACCATTGAAATCTACACTTGAACATAGAGATTCAACCATTAATCATAAGAGGCCACTCTGGGAAAGGAAAATAATTGAAGAAGAAAAGATCTATGGAGATTCTGAGGGTACTTTTAGAGAAAGGAAGAAACCTAATAGATACTCTAACTATGTTGCTCTCATGAGTGAACTTATCAAATCTGAACCTTCAAATGTTGAGGAAGCACTCAAAAAGAAAGTATGGAAGGATGTCATAGTTGAAGAATACCAATCCATCATAAAGAATGATGTCTTGGACATTAAATATAGACCCAAAGACAAATTAGTTATCTCATCTAAATGGTTATTCAAAATCAAACGTGCAGCTGATGGAAGTATTGAAAAATATAAAACCAATTTTTTTGCCAAAGGTTTCTCTCAGAGGGAAGGGATTGATTATGAAGAGACATTTGCTCCAGTTTCTTGTTACACCTCTGTCATGGGCTGTAATTTCTATTGCCACATCTAAAGGATGGAAAATTCACCAGATGGATGTAAAGACAACTTTCCTTAATGGGATCGTTGAAGAGAAAGTATACTTGGAACAACCGGAGGGATTTGTGATTCATGATAGTACTTCTCATGTTTTTAAGTTAGAGAAGGCTTTATATGGGCTCAAATAGGCTCCTCAAGCTTGGTATGAAAGAATAAACAACTGTCTCTCCAAATTAGGGTTTTCTAAGAATGAAGCAAACCCCAACTTATACTTTAAGGTAATAAATGGTGACATGTTGATTCTCATTTTATATGTTTATGATTTTCTAATCACATGAGAAGATCATCTCATCACTAAATGTAAGCAAGACCTTACTTCTAAATTTGACATGAAGGATTTGGGAATCAAATTACATTACTTCCTTGGCCTAGAAGTATGGAAACAAGATAATTGCATTATCTTAAATCAAGGAAAATACATTGTTGATATATTAAAGAGGTTTGGAATGATGGATAGAAAACCTATGTCTACACTTATGGAGACAAACCTACACAAACTCAAAGAAGCAACTTCATAATCAAAATTAGTAGATCCTACTCTCTATCGTCAAATAATTGGGTCCTTAATGTATTTGGTTAACACCAGACTAGACATTTTCTATGCAATAAATGCACTTAGTCAGTTCATGTGTGAACCTAGAAAATTGCATCTGGCTACATCAAAGCACATCTTGAGATATCTTTGTGGAACTATTGGACTTGGATTAAAGTATGACAATGTTGACTTAAACCTCCATGGATATTCAGAATTAGATTGGGTTGGAAGTGTTGTAGATCGAAAGAATACTTCAAGATGTTTAAGTTTAGGATCTGTCATGATATCCTCATTCAACAGAGAGCAATCCTCAGTTTCACAAAGCTCCATTGAAGTTGAATACATTGTCGCATCTATGGGAGATCGAGAAGTAGTATGGCTAAGAAAGCTAGAGGTTGGATTGTTTGGACAAGCCCTGGATTTCACAATTATTCATAGTGATAATCAAAGTTGCATACAACTTTATGTGAATCTTGTATTTCATGATAGGTCCAAACACATTGAGATCCCTTATCACTATGTTAGAAACATCGTGGAAAGAAATGTTGTTCAATTGAGATACATTAGTATAGATGAGAAAATTGCAAATATTATAACCTAGCCTCTCTCAAAGATAAAAGTGGATCACTTTAGAGGTAAGTTTGGTATGGTAGATGGTTTTAACTTCATGCTTAATTAGAGTTATGTCTAAACTCTAAAAATGTAAAGCTTTTACATTTTTTTGGGGTTCTTCTCTAGTTCTTTGAAGTGGCTATGGCATGCAACTGTAATTTCCTTTTTTCGCCTACTACAAGATTCATGGGAGATTCTATTGCTTATTTAGGGAATGCAACTCCCTCACGGTGTTCTTTAGCTACACAGACCAGAGATGCCTTGCACTGTACCTCAGGGAGACTACACAGCTCTACGACCACACCTTACAGCTCTTATTCCCCTAGAGAGCAACCTCAGTTCAGCTTATCACCACTTTCTTCTCTCCCTTGTCTCCTGCACATGGGACAAAGTGGCCTTCCAATGCCACCATCACTAGTCACTCTAGATCTGTGAGACCTCATAGTGGTTATACTCATCAGCGGCACCCTCCTAGCTTTTCTCAACAGCGGTTTATGGAACCTTCTCACCCTAGTTTGTACCCTCCGGTGCTTGGCTTCTTTTTACAGAGGAAGGACCCTTAGTCCTTGCCTCGCTCTTGTGCTCCTTGCTTCTTCTTGTTTCTCTTATTTTCCCTATTTTCTTTCTTTCCTTGGCACCGCTTGGTGCTATTGTTGTTGGCCATCTTTTTTGTTGTACACTCTTCAGTCCCATAGACCCTTGTGGTCTCTTGTTGCAAATTAATAAATTTATTTTATCTTATCTTTTTCTTATATGAATAGAAAATACAGCTCTTTACCTTTTCTCCCATTCAATTATATATGCATATTTCTTTCCTTATGTTGAATAATTCTTTTATGTCCTATCTTATCTATTGTGTTAAATATTCTTGATGGTTATTATCTTGTGAATTTATCTTCCTGGAAACACCCATTAAGTTGTAACCTGCATATGAGTCTTAGGAGGTTATATTAGAGTGAGAATTGTGCAAGTTGGGAATTTTATTGATGTTATGTGCAGTCATAGGAAGAGAAATCCAAAGTTCAATCTAGTGCATCACCCCTTTTCCCTTTTTGCATATCCTTCTCCCTTTTCCCTCAAAGTCAGTAGTTTAGGTGCATCTTGGTTGTAAAGGAAGATGACCTTCTCCGGAGACTCAACCTCACATTTTAAGTCCTACACTTGGGAGGTTGTTTCCATGTTTCACAAGGTTGTTTAGGTCATTCACACTCACCTAAACAAGGGTGGAAACTTTTGTGACAATAATTATCTCCATGAGCATGGTAGGGAGGGTCTAAGAGTACCTCATGGTTGGGTGGTGTGTCCAACTACCATTGAATACTAAGGTAGAGGTGTCGAGTAGTCCCAAATCATATTTTAACTCCTTCATGACCTTTTGACACTATATTTATGTATTCATGTACTTATGATGTAAAATTTATGTAATCGTATTCTTGTAATGATCTTGTATTGCCTTGTAATGGATTAATTATGTTATCATGGTTAATATGTTAGTGATTTTTTATTTATATTGTTCACGTCAAATAAACTTGATCTCAAATTGATATATCTGGTACTCTCCAATATAGAGGTGACCTTAACTTGGCCATATGTTGGTGTTACAACCTCTTTTTTAGAACTTTTCCTTAATTGATAAGCTTCTACACAAAATTATTGTACTCTTGCGCATATGTGTGATCATGTCATACATATGTGAATCCTATTACACTTTCATGCAATTCTATTGTGCAGCTTTTCTCTTTAATCTTTTGCATTCACAACAATTTGATGTTTCCTTGGGTCTACACAATGGACAATTAGGGTTTTGGATATCCTTTATTCTTGTGATGATTTTGATATATTCACATGTTTTACACATTCATTTTATGTTCACATTGCAATTGGTACATTAAATTAAACCTAGACTAGTTGGTCGCTATGATAGACCTAGTCTTCTCAACTAATAAATGTGATCAATTATATGGTTACACCTTAAGAATCTTATTGAAAGATCATTTGAGCTCTTGCAAGATACCTAGTGGAACATGTACATTTGTTTTATGATTTTTTATCAAGTTTTCATGGAACCTTGGAAATGTTGTAGACTTCTTCTTGTGTATAATCGTGTATTGATCATTGTGTTCTTGTTTGTGTTTGTCGTTATGTAATGCACATGACTTGATATTATTATTATTTTTTAAATATGCATGTTTTACCCTTTTCTCTGAGCATTCCTTGGTAGAGCCTTACATCTCATATCAAAGTGTATTCATACATTGGGAGCTCTAGTGTATATGTGTTTATTTTGTGTTGGTGTGTGGTAGTTATTATGTGCTTCTAATTCTTCTTGCTTTTTTTTGGGATTTAACTTATGTATGCATGTGTATGGTTACTTATGTGCATTTTGTGTGTTTTGGTTGAAGGTGTGAGTAGTAGGTCTCTATTTGTAGTGGGTTAAAGGTGGTAGCTTGTGATGGTCCAATTGTGATGTTGTTAATCTTGTCAACAAGGTTCAAGTCCTATGGGTGTTCTTGTTGATTGATCTTATTGGGATGACCTATTTGTGACCTTAGAGATAGTTTTGAAGTGTTCCTTGTGCATTTCCTCCATGTGTTATGATTGCTTGTTTGATTTTTAAGAACCCGTGTGTTATGTTATATGATTCTATTGCTAGAAATTGATGAATTATTAATGAATGACCTTAGAAATACATTTGTTTCATTCTGTGTTTAATGAATTCTAGAGATAGGTGATAGATTTATGTTGATTTCCTAAGAGTTTCTATTGCATATATATTTATTCAAAGGAATTGTAGGAATTAAAGTATTTCTATAGTGTACTATGACCCCCCTTTCGTAAACAATTATTGAATGGACTTTGTGCATGTTAATGACTTGTGATTCTATCTCTATTAAATACAAATAAATATTGGTTGTACGAGTGATCAAGTTGGTATATTAGAGTACAATTTCATGTAGCATATTTGGGAAATGCTATGGATGTCCTTGATAATGCAATGTGATATCTTCATGCATATATACTATACTATGTCAAATGATAAATGTTATTCCAACATGGTTGTCAAAGTGAAGTAGTTGCCTAAAAGGGTGTGTATTAATCTATCTCAGTGTGGATTGTGAAATTTAAATAATAAGTCTTGTTAGTAATGGTTAATTGAAATGAAAATGAATATCTCTCACTCCCTCATTATTTTGATTTATATATGATTAACAAGGAAGTTAGTTAGTGATGCAAATTGTATTGCTAGAACCGATGAATGTATAGGAAATATGTGCTTGATTCGAGAAATTATTTGGCAAAGGACCTACATGATGAAATTGTATTATGAATTGTATGAATGGGTAAGTGTAAAAGTAGGAAAATTGCATAAATGAATTTGGAGCCTTCATAAATGATTGAAAATAATGTATTTTGTATGTAAGCAATAAAAGTATGATAAAGTAGATGCATTACATAGAGTTAAAGCAGTGTCATCATGCCCCTATTTGAATTGGGAATATTGTATGACCTTAACATAGTGAGCATAAAATACACTATTTGGATGAAACATAAATGTCATGTGTGATCTAGTAGACATGTCAAGTAAGTGATGTAAATGTATACCTTGATTGAAATTTGAAAATTGTGTTTTTGTTCAATGAATCTTGGTATAACACATTATTTGGTGAGGAATTTATGCACTCACTATTAAAATTACCCACTACTTCCCCTTATGATGGGCATGTATATGTGGTCCATAAGTGATCATCCCCAATCCCCATAGTCCTTAAGAATAGTATTATCACTTGGTAAGACATTCTATGGACAAAATTACAATCATTGATGATTCATGCATGTATGTATCTTTTTTTATCCAACTTGAGGAGGGATGTTTTTGCTCATGCTATGATGGTTATTGTATGGCCATATATGTTTTGACATGATGCAATGGGTACAATGCCACACACAACTAGTGTTCCAACAAAGTTTAAGGTGATGATTTCATGTTGCTGATGGTAGAAATTCAAGCTCGAGGACATGATGTCATGTACATAGATACGTGAAGGTGTGCATTATGTATTTGTTATCGTGTTCCTACTTGATGTATAGTGATATGTAGGTTTTTTCATGTTGGTAGAGGAGCACCCATGGATGCTCTAGTGTTCATGTTGCGATAGGCATATGGGTGGCTCTTTCCATGTATACCTCTAGCTATGATGACACTCTGCATGTTCCCTTTCCACAAGGTTTCACTATGCAGGGTGTGTCCTTGCATGTTGGCTCAAGGCACATCACCATGCAGCATATGACCATTGTGTTCCTTATCCAACTAATGTATTACTAAGTCATGTGACAACATGAAGTGGGTGTTTCTAGAGTGCACACTTCATGTCATGTGGGTAGTGTTCTTCTTGCACACCACATGGTGCACTACTATGATAGTCAAATGATTGTTTCATCCTTCCTCATTGGGTGGGTAGATTCTAGTCACATAGTGATGTAATGTGCAATTTCATGATGGTTTTTATCTGCTTGAGTGGATCAAAAAAATTATTTATCTTATCTGTGATGGTTTAGCCACAACTTGTGAAACTTATTTTATGTTGATTTATTGTTGAAATTTCTTAGATTATCTTATTTATTGTTGAAATTGACAACTTATTTTCTCTTATTTATGAACTTTGTTGGCTAAACAAGTTTCTCTTTTATGTTTTTAAATGTTGGTCTTGTGTTGTAATGTGATTCCTAACCAAGGACATATGAGGAAGATTTGGCAGGTGTATATTGTAATACCCCAAAAATGGGCTATAAGTTCATTAACCTCTTACATCTTCAATTTGAACAAAATCGACATCAAAGTCCTAACCTAAGGCACATCTGCACATCATCGAATCCTAATTGATTTTATCCTAAATTCTGCATCGGGGAATATTCCTAGCAATATTCTTATTTATCCTAATTATCTTTAATTTAATTATTATTTAGCAATAAATCCTATTTATCCTAAAGTTTGATTAATTTAATTAATTAGATTTAATACTGTCATTTAATTATTTAATTGGATTTAATTAAATTATTCCTAAATTGTATTATTTTATTTTGACAATAAAATCTAAAATCTCATGACTAATTGATTAAATATTTATTTAATTAATTACAGTCAATTGTCAATTTTTAATAATATAGTTTTAGGATAAAGTTTGATTTAATAATTGATTAACCCATAAATCAATTGTTTTAATTCAAAATCAGTTAAGTTGAGAATAAATCACTTTATTTTTAAATTAATTCATATTAAATCATGCACAATCAGAAAAGTAGTCAACTAGAAATTAAAAATCAATTTTAAAAAATTGAAACTCAACATCTGATGATGAGTTGAAATTTGATCTAAACTCTATTTTGAGTTAAACACTGCTTTTGCATGATTTTTGTAAGTTAATTATCTCTAATTTCTTGATAACTCAAAAATCAACCTGAGTTTATCAAGAGTGATTTATGATTTTTCTTATGCATCCTCAAACCCTAGATTTTTATAAAAACAATGCTCAGCTCTTCACAAAGGTATGCTTCTTCTCGATCTTGTATCTTTAATCTTTGGCTGCACAATTTTTTATCTCATCAACACTCGAATTTGCACAATTACTCTAGTGAATTGGCGATTGAAGGATTAAGCACTTGGGACAAGCGATTTGTGAGATATTTCATAGTTGATCCTAGTTTTTGCATAGTTTCATATCATAGTTTTCATATCATTCATAGCATTCTTAGAATAATCCACATTCAATTTCATTCATATAGCTTAGATTCATACAGGTTTTCATATTACTACACAGAAAATACAAAAATATAGAATAATTTGCATTCATATAGTCTTTCATATTTTGCATTCAAATCCTTCGTTTAGGTGTTGCATTGTCACTGATCTCGATTCCAATTTAAGAACATCATACTTGCACCTACTAGAAGACAGTAAATCGCCTGGTTAGCTTAGTTTCAATTATTTGCAAGATTTTGATTTCTGCTAACCTCTAATGTTTTACTGAAGTATTGTGTCTACAGCTAGGTACAAAATTCACACACACATTTCTGGCACCCACCGTGGGGCCCTGAAACAGGTTTCCCTTCTCTTCTATCAATTTTCTATCTTTTTCTATCAAAATTGTGATTTTTAATTTTTTGTCCTTACTTCTGTACATCCCTATATGGATTCTTACATGAGATTTTTCATCGCATCGCGTGAATTTTTGTTAGTTTCAGAACTTCCTCACGCAGGACCGCATCCTTCATTGCACGAGACTGTATACTTCCTCGCACAGGACTGCATCCTGACTCACGCGAGATTTTGCATCTAGAGACACAAAATCTGTAGACCTGTACTTTTAGATTATTGATTTCTGACGCTTACTGTTTCCTGTTGATTTGTCTTGATTTTGTACTTTCGAAGGCAGCATGATACCTGATTGTAGAGTTTTCGGATGTGTGTTAAATTCTGGATTGCAGAGCATTGGAACTAAGGTATTCTCCTCAAGCTGATAATATTTTGATTTGGATTAAAATGAACTCTGACGTGTCAAGCTTGTGTGACTTTTCTTGCTTTCATATCACATATTTCATTTTGGGCTATAAAACGAACATAGATTTGCTTTCTGCATATCTGTTACACATAGTAAATAGGCCCTATGAACACTATTTGTAGATGATCTTGAGAGATTGAGATTCTTTCACTTGTTTATTCATGCGAAGCTCTTCTTGATGAAGGATCCCCTTGTAGGTAGGGAAGGTGCTGAGATTGTCTTGTGTTCTACTAGATTTGTGCGTCTTCAACTTTTGATTGATACATTCTCTCTCCGGAGAGGTTGATATATCATAAGCAGTTGACATCATAGATTTTTGTGAGATAATCTTGGTCTTAGCGTGTCGGATTAATCTATCTGCTTTGTTTTGGTTAAAAGTGAAAAGGCTAGAGGACTATGCTCTACTCCCTTTTTGGGTAGTATCAGAAACTCAGATCTTTGAATCTAGAACCAGTCCCCATGTGGTATCTTTTGTGAGTCACCTTTAGAGAGGGTTAACCGTAGTGAACATTCCCTTAATTGGGTCAACCACGTGGACAGAACCTCAAGCGGTAATAGCCATTTTCATTATGGTAGCAGCAGTCGCTATATAAATGTCCTTGTGGAGGAAACCTTCATAGGTGTGGTCTCTTGTTGGGTGGTGCAGGAGCACCCTTCTAATGGATCCCACCATCACATTTTGGTGTGTGTTGAACTTTAGAAATGAAGCATGTAATTAAAATAAGAGTTTGGCTCAGTGTGTGTGTCTAGGCCTAGGCTAGGTCCTAGAAGTTCAAATGGTTCTTGATGTAAATGGCACAATAACTCGAGGCATGATGTCATCCTAAGGTCATTGATCTACCATGTTAGTAGGAGTCTAGGGTTAGGTGTTTGGTTGTGGTATGAGCACATGTGTGCCTTAGGAGGACCTAAAAATTGGTCATTTGGTAGTGTAAGAGCAAAGATGCTCAAGCAACAAAAAGTTGCTAGCAACTTTTCCTTTGAAGTTTCTAACCTTTGCCTAAGTGGCTAAAAGCCCTAACCTAACACTCATCCCAAGGAGAAGGATATTTATGACCTGAAAAACCCTAATATGGGGGTGGGATATCATTTTGTACGGTTCTGTACAGAAAGACCAGTCTGAACTGAGATTTGTGTGCTACAGTCAATGCTTTATGGCTTGATTGGATGTGAATAGAGAGGAATTTTTGGTGATCATTATAGGGAGCTTTGTTTTGTGTGTTTTTTATTTCATGTGTGTGATTGTGGGTTAATTCTTCCAAGTTTTGTATTTAGTTTTGTTCATTTCTCTATTCTAGACAGTTCTTTGCCAGTTTGGAGAGATTGTGAAATGTAGGGTTGTTACTCCTATTTCCACCGTGGCCACACCATGGTACTTTGGAATCTAGAAGTATAGACCCTACCCTATATAAATATGTCAGCAAGGCCCTAGTGTGTGTGTGCATCAATTTGTTCGACCGAGCCCTAGGCGAGCTAAGGCAATGCCCGGTTAGGAGCGATCAGCATTACAAGTGCTCTAGAAGACAGAGGAATGAGTTTCAAAGAAATCCCTTTGGAGGGAGCTAAGGGACATGAATGAATAATATATGCTATGGAGGAGAGAGCTTGATCAATCCAAGAAGGGTGCTGAAGAAAGATAAATAGTTCAGTGATACAATGAGGTCCTAAAAGCCCTAAAAACCCTCAAACTTGGTGAAGGTGTTGTACGGCCTATTGGTGACCTAAGACCCCAAAAATCCTTAAGGGATAGGAAAATTAATGGGGGTTTCCTAAGAACTTTAGCCTTGGTTCTTTGAAGGGAAGGAGTCAAAAGCCCTACAAACCTGGAAGGAGGCCTAATTGGGCTCTTCCTTGTAGCCTTGTTTTGGGAAGGAAGTATGAAATCAGGTGGTAACCCAACCTCACTAATGCTTTGGAGATGACTCAAATGTCCTTAAAACACCTTGAGACTCATCAATTTCTCTATCAGATCTTAGGAAGGTGTTGAACCTTTAAAAGACCCTTATAAGCCTATGTAAGGGATGGTGCTAGGAAGCAATGTTTGATAGGTTGCAAGATGATAAAGCTATACTTGGTGGTCAGGTTAGGCTAGGTTAGGGGATCCTTTGATGAGAGGGGTATCCTATAGACCTTCATAGGTGTCAGGAGAACACTAGGATCCTGGTTAAGGATCAGAGGCATAGACTAGCTAGTCTATCCTAACCTCCCCATCATTAGGTTGTCAAATCTCCCTAGCAGCTCTTGATTGATTAATTTCTCAGACTATGTCAAAACCCCGGTGCACCTGGATTTAATTTCTCCCTCTTGAGATCATAAAATTTGTAGATTCATACCATTACTAAAACCCTAGTGAGGCCAAATGTTTCATTTTCTAGGAATATGTGTGTTATTGAAAAACTTTTTGGAACATACACAAGTAGTATTTCTAGGGATTAGCACAATAAGTCACTATTGCTTGTTCATGTGCAAGGTTGCTTTTTCTCTTGTTCATTATTTTTAGATGATTGCTTGCTTCCCTTGCTTGTTCTTTTTCGTGCTTGATATCTTCTTGGTTACTTGAAACGAACTATTACATGAATCTTCAAAACTGGACAGAGAAAATTTGCATAACAATCTGATACTAAAACACTGAAAAATTGCAAAATCTGAGCAAAAATCCTTTTCTGGTGTGAGAACTAAATATTCTATCAGAGAACAGCCAGTGCTATGTCTCAAAATTTGTGCCTCAAAATCTATGCCAACACTATCAAACTATGTTCTTTTATCGCACGAGATTGCAGCTTTCTAAGCATTTCTTCGTGTGAGACAACATATTCTCACGCGCAGCCTGGTACTTCCTCACGCGAAGCAGCATTTTCTCACACGAGCCTGTCCTAAAATTTTCAAAATAGTAAGCTTATTCCTGTTGGTTGGTCAACTTTTCGTCAGATCTGATTTTTGTCTGGGGTCTGTATGCCTATTTTCCTATTGCACACTGCCTGAAACTGCATGTCTAGAGTTGAGAAAAAATCCCAAAATCTGTCAAACAAATCATTGTGTTAGAAAAAGAGAAAAACCTATAACGAATCCATTCATTTTCCTAAAGTGGTCTCTTGAGTCTGATTTAGCCTTCTGATTTATCGATTTGAGTCTTTTTCATCTTGTGTCAAAACCTTGTCAAAATTATCTTCAAATTCAGTCTTCTTACTAAATGGCTAAGTGTTGTGAGCTCGTGCCCACCATATTTTGGGCATCTACCCACACTACTGTGGCGTAGTATCCTTCACTTATGTCCGATCTATTCTTTAATCACTTCAATCTTGACAAGGTTGCGTCATTCGATCTTCTTGAATAAGATCTTTCTTCAATTGTCTTCATCTTTCTTTTTTGCTTCACCCAAGGTTAATGGTGGAAACTAGAGCTTCCTCACACAAGAAATATGGAGAAGCACTCAACATCATACCTTTGAATATTCACAAGGGTCCAACTCTCGAACAACTCTACAATTTTGGTCTTTACGAAGATGACGGTCTTGGAAATTTTTTATTGAAAACTGGTTACATACCCCCTCCATCAACTCATGGAGGTAATCAACAAACTCCTCCTCAATCTATCCCAGGGAGTCCTAAAACTCCTAACATGTCTCATGGAGGGACACAACATGGGTCTCAAGGACCCCATTCTCAACATGGTGTGGATCAAGAACCTACACCTTCTGAAATTGCTCGATATCAAAATGATGATGACTTCAAGAAAATGATGAAGCATTTCTTGAAAGAAGATAAAGAGGCATACTTTCTAGATTTAGCTCATCAAGGAGCTAAACTTCCTCCAAACTTTAATGTTAAAAATATCATTACACATGAGGAAGAAACTCCTATCACAGCTATGATGAAACAGATGCATGTCATGCAAGTCAAGCTCAATAAAGTAGAGAAAGAAAAGGAACCTAAGGAGTTCTCCATGGAGGCCCTGTGCCCTTTTCCATTTGATTAGGACTTGTACATGCCACCATTCCCTAAAAGAGTGGAGATGCCTAAATATGATAAGTATGATGGAAACTCTGATCCTCAAGATCATGTTAGAGAATTTTGTACTCAATCTATGGAGTTCATGCACGAACCAACCTACTTAATGTGTCTTTTCCCTTGATCTTTGGGAGGAGTAGCCATTCATTGGTTCTCTAGAATGCCTCCAACTATCAAAACTTTTGAGGAGTTAATCAAATTGTTCTATCAACAATACTCCTACAACATTCAACATCCGGTCACCATGATCAACATCTGCAATCTGAAAGAATATCCAAGAGAACCATTCCTCACATTTCTCAAAAGATGGAGGAAGAAATTTTCTCTATATGCTAGACCTATTCCAGAAACTGAGAAGCTCGAAATCTTCATCAATAATCTTGTTCTAGAAATCAGCTACCCTTTACAAATGCAAAATCATACATCCTTTGATAAGATGGTAGATAATGTGATCAAATTTGAGAAAGTACTTGTGAAAAAAGGATATATCACACTTCAAAAGGATAAGTATGAATCTGGATTTAGTTCTAAGGACAAGAACAAAAATTGGAACAAGAATAAAGGCATCATCACAGATGGCATTGTTGATACTATCTGTGCCCCATCCAAGGCACCTGCTTTCAATCTCACTATTGGCACCCAAGCCATCAAAGCTTCTAAAGCTAGAACATCTAAATCTAACAAAAAGTCATCTGATTATAGACCTTGGACTATAGATCCTAACCACAAATTCAATCCTCTTGGAGAATCCTTGGAATCTACCATGAAAACTCTATTGGGAAACAAAATCATCTACTTGCCTGAGATAAAAGTCTTTGATCTCGAACCTAAATTGAAATGGTGGAGAGAGAATGATTTATGTGACTTCCATCACAATAAGGGTCATAAGACTAATAACTACGTTCGCTTAAAGCACATCATACAAGATAAAATTGATAATGGAGAAATCACGATTAACAATCATAAGAGCAATAATGATCATACAACATTCACATAACCATTCCCAAAACATGGTAAAGAAGATTCTTCTTCTCAGCCTAATATGGGTGTTAAAGTCAATTATGCCTACTCTAGAAACAATGTTGTTATCAATATCATTGAACCATGTCTATCTAAGCGTTGCAATGTCATCACAATTGTAAGAAAAGATAGAGATAATCAATTAGCTAATGCAGTTACTCGATCACAAGTTCAGGCACATCTGCAAGGACAAATACCAGATTCATCCAATGTCCCTAAGGTACCTTTCAATTTTTCATATACTTCTAAACAGAAGGCTACATTTAAATCTTCAAATCCTAAAAACACAAGGCCTACATCATACAGTATTGCCCAACAACTCTAGCATACAAATGCAAAAATCTCCATGTTTGAGTTGCTTTGGATATCTCTAGCTCATAGAGCCATTCTAGACAAAGCTTTGCTTGGATCCAATGTTCCTGATAACCTTGATTTAGATAGATTCTAGACTATGGTTGTTCATCTTAAGTCCCCACGGTATATTTCCTTTTCAGAGGAAGATGATAATTCCTTGAGTCATCTACATAACTAGCCCTTGCATATTGAAATCTTGATCCAAAACCGTCGTGTCAAACATGTGTTGATAGATGGGGGCGCTGGTCTAAATATTTGTTCTTTTATCTTGATTACACAATTGGGATTTTCAAAAATGGCCATTGATCCTAGAAAGAAGATAACTATCAAAGCATATGATGAGCAAGAAAGATCTTCCAAAGGAACAATTGTCTTACCTATCAGAATAGGTCCTGTCATCAGAGATACTATATGTCAAGTTCTTGATCTACCTTTGGCTTACAATATCCTCCTAGGGAGACCCTGGATACATGAAATGAAAGCTATTCCTTCTACATATCATCAGTGTTTGCAATTTCCTTATGAAGGAGTAGAGGTGACGATTCTAGCTGATCTATATATAACTTACAATGCATTGAAAGAGAGTGTTGATAATTTTATTCCTAATAACAAATAATCTTCCACTAAGCAGCTAGATGTTGCTTCAACATACAAGATGGAAGACATTGCTAAAGAGGTTAAAATCAAAGAAAATGGTAAGAATATACTATAAAGCCAGTCTTATCTTTGACATCTCTCCCTATCTCGCCTAAGTCCTATGGGCAAACTCTGAAATAGTCCAAAATGGAGTCTAAAGAACCTCTTGAGGCATATAAAGGAAATTTTGTTGCAAAACAAGTATCTAAACAAGAGTTTGAAGAGGATGAAGCTGTGCTTGCATGGCTATACAAAGATGAACTTGAATCTCAAGTTGTTCAAAAATGTGATATAAAGGAAAAGGACCAGGGGACAAATTGATCACAAAAATGGGATATAAAGGAAAAGGACCTTTAGGAATATAGGGTAAAGGTCTTCTATCACCTCTGGACCATCGTGGATGAGCAAACAAGAATACAATAGGTTTAGGATATAAGAAGAAGCCTTTTTATCTTAGCAAGAACTCCCCACACGTCTTAGAATAGATTGAACCATCCACAGCAAATCAACTAAAGGGAGAAACAACAGAACAATCTAATAGTGATGATTTAGACACCACTAAAGATCTTATTCCTTATGAGTGCTTGCCTAAAGAAATAAAATACCTCCTTGAAGCTGAAGATGATCCAATAAAAAGAATTAATGTAGTAGAAACACAAGAACCTACTATAGAGCAAGAGATAGTTGCACCACAAGAACCAGCTAATCTCGAAGACAATCAAATAGACAAAGAGGAAGGTGGTAGTTATTCTAAGACAAATTCTCATGAGTATGAATTCAAATCAAAATCTTAGGGTAACCCTTCTTGGGGTATTCATCCTAACTTTACTCGTGTTCTTAGATTTCCTAGAGGTATAGCTGAGGAATCAAATGACTATGAATGGGGAGCCATTCCAGAAGAAGATGAGCTTATCACAGAAAAACATGTTGATGTTATTCACCAATATGCACCTAAAACCAACATAAGTCTAGAGAAAAATGATGAACTTAACGAATTTGATCCACCGATGGATGAAGTGGAATCCCACAATGACATTGAGCCTATTCATGAATTAAATGTCTTAAGTTGTAATATCACCTTTGAAATCGAGCGTCGGGTTAGGACCAATGATGACAGATCCATATCCATCAATACTATCTCCCAATCTTTCACCACTTTGACTATCCAACATCCTAAACTTCTTGACCAAACTTCCACGAATCTAAGCCAAGGTATTTATATCTTTCCCAATGACTATTCCCTTGCTTGCTATCTCAATGTAGTTGAACCTATGAGGACTTCCATCAGTGAACCAAGTGTTAGCATGATGGAGTCGGACATCAAGTATCTTAGTCTAAAAAATAAGAATAAGAATAAAAAGAAAAGGAGTTTTGAGGGTGAAAACCACTTTGTGGCAGTCTCAGAACTTACAAAAATAAAAATAAAAGATGTATTCGAAGGTGAAAACCTCTCTAAGGTGCCTAAGGATGAGATATTTGATGTCCTTCCGACTTATTTACAGGACAGATCTCCAGTTATAATTGAGCCCACTCAATCTATCAACTTGGGAACCGCAGAACAAACCACAGTTGATCCATGTAGCACAATCCTTATCAGAAGAAGAAAAGAAAAAATTTACAACATTCCTAACAGAAAAGAAGATCAACTTTGCATGGAAATATTTAGATATGCTAGGGTTGGATCCTGATCTTATAATGCACCATTTATCTATAGCTCCAAATGTCAAACCTGTTAAGAAGAAATTGAGAAAGATGCATCCACATGTTGCACTCTTGGTCAAAGCTAAATTAGAGAAACTACTAAAAGATGGATTCATCCATGTTAGTGACTATGCTGAATGTATCTCTAACATTGTACCTAGTTCTAAACCAGACAAATCTATAAGAGTGTGCACAGATTTCAGAGATGTAAACAAAGCATGCCCTAAGGATGATTTTCCACTACCTAACATTGATATGATAGTGGACATGACTACAAGTTTTGGGATGTATTCTTTAATGGATGGTTTTTCTGGATATAATCAAATCAAAATTTCTCTAGAAGATCAAGAGAAAACTGCTTTCACATGTGCATGGGGTACCTTCTATTGGAATGTCATTCCATTTGGGCTTAAGAATGTTGGTGCTACATATCAGAGAGCTATGACATCTATTTTTCATGACATGATGCATCAAACTATGGAGGATTATGTTGATGATACTTTAGCAAAATCTATGATAAGATCTGAACATCTCAATGACTTAAGCAAGATACTAGATAAAATGGAGAAGTTTAGTCTCAGACTGAACCCTAAGAAGTGTGCTTTTGGTGTCACTTCTGGAAAGCTTTTAGGCTACATAGTTTCAAAGAAAGGAATTAAAGTTGATCCAGCAAAAGTTAAAGCTATCATGGAGATGCAACCTCCCAAGAATATCAGTCAAATGATAACATTACAAGGGAGAGTTCAATCTATTAGATGCTTCATATCTCAGCTAGCAGACATATCACAGCCTTTCACAAAGACATTACATAAAGGTGTGACCTTTGCATGGAATGAGGAATGTGAAAAGAATTTTAATCATATCAAGAAATATCTATCAAATCCTCCTATCTTGATGCCTCCCATTCAAGGGAAGCATTTGATCTTATATGTCTCCACTACATATACATCACTGGAGGCATTGCTTGCACAACATGATGAGAACAAGAAGGAAAGAGCTATATACTATATCAGTAGAACATTGGTAGCATACGAAAAGAACTATTCTATATTGAAAAGGCTTGTCTAGCTATGATCTTCACATCATAGAAACTAAGACATTATATGTTGGCTCATACCATGCATTTGGTAGCTAAGATTGATCCACTAAAGTACCTACTAAGCAAAGTTGCCCTCACAGGTAGATTATCCAAATGGGTCATGCTCTTAAGTGAATTTGATATTGAATATGTTGAAAGAAAAGCTATTAAAGGTCAAGTTATTGCTGATTAGTTAGAAGATGCACCTTTGTTTGATTACACACCATTGCAAATGGAATTCCCAGATTCCTCTATCATGAATCTTTCTTATAGAGAATGGCAATTATTCTTTGATGGCTCCTATACACAGAATGGATCTGTAGCAGGCATCTTGTTTATCACTCCTCAAGGATACTCAATTCCTAAGGCATTTAGAATCAAATTTCCTTGTACAATCAATATTGCTAAATATGAAGCCCTTTTAAATGGTATGAAAATAGCAATTGAGTGGAGAGTAACATAATTACACATTCATGGTGACTCACAACTTGTAATCCATAAATGTAATGATGTGTATCAAATGAACTATGAAAAGCTCATTCCATACAAGAGAATGGTAGATGATCTAAAGAAATACTTCATATCTATCACCTTTGAGCAAATACCTAGAACAGAGAATAAGGTTGCCGATGCAATGGAAACGTTATCTACTTTATTACAACAGCCTGAACATGAGCTACTCTATGAGTTCCTGGTGGAAGCACTATTGTATCCTGCATATGATTCTCATGAGACCTGCATGATTTGCATTGTTATAGGTCATGATTCATCCAAATATAAAAACCTTTTCTCCTATCTCAAAGATCAAATCATTCCCGATACCTTTAACCACCATGAAAAGAGATACCTTATCTGCAATGCGTCCTGATATGTCATCATTGGTCACGATCTATACAAATAAGGTCTAGATGGTATGCTACTTAGATGTTTAGAACAGGAAGAGTCTCAATGTGTGTTAGAGGAAGTCCATGATGGCATTTGTGGGTCACACTCGAATGGTTTAACACTAGCCCGAAAACTTATTAGGGCTGGGTACTATTGGCTGGAAATGGAGAAAGAGTCTATCAAGTTTACTAAGAACTGTCAAAAGTGCCAAGTACATGGTAACTTAATTCATGCTCTAGGGAGAGATCTAATTCCCTTCACTACATAATGGCCTTTTCACCAATGGGCATTCGATCTTATAGGATCCATACATCCTCATTCTTCTAATGGGCATACCCATATTATAACAGCTACAGATTATTTCATGAAATGGGTAGAAGAAGTCCCTTTAACACAGGCAACTGGCAAGCAAATTTCTATGTTCATCTTGAACTATATCATATGTCGGTATGGTATTCCACATTCTATAGTCACAGATAATGGGGGACAATTCAAGAACAAAGACTTAGATGATCTATGTGCCAAATTCAAGATTACACAACATTGGTCATCTATTTACTATCCTCAAGGGAATGGACAAGTAGAGGCTTCTAATAAGAATCTATTGAAAATATTGCACTGTACAGTTAATAAAATAGGAAGAGATTGGCATCTCATGATCAATCCAGCTCTCTGGGCCTACAGAACAAGTATCAAAATGTCCACTAGGGCTACACCATTCATTTTAGTTTATGGGTCTGAAGTGGTACTGCCTATTGAGGTTGAAATCCCATCACTAAGAATTAGAATGCATAGTCTAGTAACTAATAATGACTACAGAGTGTCTAGGTTGCAAGAACTTGAACTACTAGATGAGCGCAAACAAGCAGCATATGATCACCTCATAGTATATCAAAAAAGAATTTCTAGAGGCTACAACAAGAAAGTCAGACACAGAGAATTTTAGGTTGGCAATCTAGTCTTGAGAGAGAATCCTAAAAATCAATCACATAGAGAATGCAAGGGGAAGTTTGAACCCAACTAGCTGGGTCCCTTTGTTATCATTGCTAGCTTTGGTGCCTATCAACTCTCAATGACTGAAGGAGAATAGCTCCGAGAACCAAACAACATTTCCATCTGAAGAAATTCTATGCCTAAGGCATTCAGTCTATGGTAAAATATCTTGAAAAAATGAAAAAATGAACATCTTGGTGAAAACCTAGCAATGGGCACCTTGATGATTCACAAAAAATATCAAAAAATATCAAAAGTACAAAAAAAATTAAAAAAATGAAAAATACAAAAAAATGAGATAAAGAAAAAGTGCCTTGGTGAAAACCTGGAAACAGGCGCCTTGGTAGCAAAAATAGAATCTCTACCAAGATGGTGAAAACCTAGCAAACGGGTGCCTCTTGTTTCAAAATACTCCATCTATCAGTGCAATCTTGGTCTTTCCCAGCTTTCAATCTTGCTTTAGTTTGTACATATCTCTCGTTTTGTTTATGCATCCCTATTTTCAATAAGTCGGTATGTACACCAATTGGCTCAAGCGTCTGTATCCTATCAATGTTTCAGACTTGGGGGCAATCAATGTCATATCCTATGGCCTCCAGTGTATCTTTAGACATGTCATATCCAGTCAGAGTCCTTTGAAGCTTCCTTCGAGTTAGTTTGTTTGTCTCCTCTCCAGAAAGGATTTTGCATCTACAACAACGCAATCAAACAACACAAACTAAAAATAATCTATGCTTTTACCATCTTTTATCTCCTTGTATGCTTACTTATTCACATTGAGATTTTTGCATATTGTGTCCTTTTGAGCTCTTCAATGATGTCCTTTATAGGATTTAGAGAGTGATGACTGGGGACATAATATTTTCTTTGTCTTCTGCTTGTATGTGAAAATCTAACAACTTTGGAAATTCTGGATTGAAATGGTGTCCGTCTGTAAGAGCCTCTATCTCGTATTGGATGGTCATGCGTACCTCGACCATTGATACCCAAAAAATTGAAGGAAGTTTGATCTGACTATTGTCTTTTTGAGTGAGTTCTTACTCCTATTGTGAAACGTGATCTTACCTAAGGATGTGAACAATAAAGGGTCACTACGGGTTATTCACACTAGATTTAGAATGATCTCTTGACTATTTGATGTGTCTGTTCCACAAGGCATATTCTGGTCATCACAACGTTTATGTTTGATGCTTATACAAATTGCTATATCAAAATGGACATGATATTCAAGTCATCCTGGCATTTGTGCCTTGGTGCTTATATCTAATCCGACATTTCGAAAACAAAATCAATATTCATATGTCCATGGTTGTTTGACCAGTGGGTGTTGTATTGATTCCTACGCATACAAATCAATATTCATATGTCTATGGTTTCATAGCTAGTTGATGTTGTATTGATTTATCTAGTTACCTAAAAAGTTCAATGATGATAACAAATCGACACATGATCAGTGACTAGGTCCTAGGTCTTAGGTTTGCATTTCATTCTACATATCATTTTGCACTTTGCATGGTCTCACAAATTGCTTGAACACTTAAAAGATTCTTCAAAAACAAAAATGGTAGGCATCTTAATGCAAGAGTTGAATCTCATATGAAGGTTCCTCCAACTAAACAGCAAGTAGAATCATTTTTCAGGATCAAAATCAAAATCTGAGATCATTTATATTATCAACTGCTTACATAATCGACCTTCAATCATCATAGAAATCTAGAATTCAACTTAACTAATTATCTTACATCAAACTATTCGAATTTCAAACCTAGTCAAACTTGGTCTCCAGGACCTCTAAACGATGCAGAACGCATTCCTGGACATGTATAACCACTTCTCAAATCAATTAACCTACTTCTAAACCATTCAACACTGACTTTTCTTGTCAGAATTCAATTTTTATCCCCAAGGGGGCATGGTATTGCACATCATTCAAAGTCTGTAACTCAATTCTGTCAAATCAAATCTTTCTTCAGTAATCAAGACAACAACCACATCTAGTTGTTGATTCATCTAAAGTCCTCATCACTTGGGGCAAATCTATTGATTCTTGGGGCATATCAAATTCATAGAGATCCATATCAATCTGGTATCCTAAATCTCTCTTGTAAACTGTATCATCTTTTTGTAACTATCGGTTCATTAGCGTCATTTCCTTAGTTCTTCATAACTAATGGGTTCAGGATGTGATATCAATATGATTCTTCTTAGGACAATCAAGTCTGGAATCATTCACTCACTTCTTCACAATCATAAGGTTTAGAATTAGTTGTTTTGGCACTTTTTCATAATCATTGGTTCATTGTTGCTATAGTTAACATTATCTTTGGTCATTCGGGACCTAAATCTTAAATCTTACATCTTTAAATCTTTCAATCGGTTTCTATCTCAAAATCGGTTAATCTTTCAAATCAATTTCATACATATATCAAACATAGACTATTCTTTGAACCACTACACTTTGCACAGTGATTCAAAGAGGGGCAAAATGTAATACCCCAAAAATAGGCTATAGGTTCATTAACCTCCTACATCTTCAATTCGAATGAAATTGATATCAAAGTCCTAACCTAAGGCACATCTACACATCATTGAATCCTAATTGATCTTATCCTAAATTCTGCATCAGGGAATATTCTTGGCAATATTCCTATTTATCCTAATTATCTTTAATTTAATTATTATTTGGCGATAAATCCTATTTATCCTAAAGTTTGATTAATTTAATCAATTAGATTTAATACTGCCACTTAGTTATTTAATTAGATTTAATTAAATTATTCCTAAATTGTATTATTTTATTTTGACAATAAAATCTAAAATCTCATGACTAATTGATTAAATATTTATTTAATTAATTACAGTCAATTGTCAATTTTTAATAATATAATTTTAGGATAAAGTTTGATTTAATAATTGATTAACCCATAAATCAATTGTTTTAATTCAAAATCAGTTAAGTTGAGAATAAATCACTTTATTTTTAAATTAATTCATATTAAATCATGCACAATCAGAAAAGCAATCAACTAGAAATTAACAATCAATTTTAAAAAATTGAAACTCAACATCTGATGATGAGTTGAAATTTGATCTAAACTCTATTTTGAGTTAAACACTGCTTTTGCATGATTTTTGTAAGTTAACTATCTCTGATTTCTTGATAACTCAAAAATCAACCTGAGTTTATCAAGAGTGATTTATGGTTTTTCTTATGCATCCTCAAACCCTGGATTTCTATAAAAATAAAGCTCAACTCTTCACAAAGGTCTACTTCTTCTCGATCTTGCATCTTTAATCTATGGCTGCACAATTTTTTTATCTCATCGACACTCAAATTTGCACAATTACTCTGGCAAATTGGTGATTGAAGGATTAAGCACTTGGGAAAAGAGATTTGTGAGATCTTTCATAGTTGATCCTAGTTTTTGCATAGTTTCATATCATATTTTTCATATCATTCATAGCATTCTTAGAATAATCTACATTCAATTTCATTCATATAGCTTAGATTCATACAGGTTTTCATATTACTACACAGAAAATACAAAAATATAGAATAATCTGCATTCATATAGTCTTTCATATTTTGCATTCAAATCCTTCGTTTAGGTGTTGCATTGTCACTGATCTTGATTCCAATCTGAGAACATCATACTCCCACCTACTAGAAGGTAGTAAATGGCCTGGTTAGCTTAGTTTCAATTATTTGCAAGATTTTGATTTCTGCTAACCTCTAATGTTTTACTGAAGTGTTGTGTCTATAGCTAGGTACAAAATTCTCACACACACATATGAGGAAGCATGCGTAGAGAACCCTTAAGTATGGAGGTATGTGAGGCTATTATGTAGTTACGATCTACTACCTATCTTAGAGTAATGAGTATTCCTCAAAGTCTAAACACCTTGCACAAACAAGTGATAAATCACATAGTATTGTATGGAGGTTCCCACTGTATGGTGTGTGGCCCAACAAAATCAAGCCACTAAGTTATATTTGGATTATGGATTATGGACTATGGATTGTGGATTTAGATGACATTAGTATATTGTACCTTGGACATTGGTGCATGTCCACTCCTTAGCCCTATGTTTTGATGTGTAATCTTGGTGATGTGGATAGGTGTGATTGTGTAAATGCATATCTTACTATGTTCATCATCATATGTTAGTGAAAAAGGTAAACATGCTTTGTTAGTGTATATGTAATCATGTTTAATGAGTTTTGATGCTATCTGTGTTATGAAATTTGGAAATTTGAAATTGTGTCCTAGCATAATGTCTCTTGGAAGTGGAGTAAGTACCTAAAATGGTGATGTTTTTGAAAAAATTAAGTGATTTTATTAATTTACATTGTTTGAAAGATGACAAAATGATATTAATTTGAGTGTTATTGAGTGAATTGGTATACTTTCTATAGGTGAATTAATGAAAAGTAATGTAAATTATTGTTCAAAGTGATCAATGTATGAATTATTGAAAGAAAAATGAGTGGAAATTCTCAACATGTTGTGTTTGGGGGTTGAAAATGTGAGCTAATGGTGAATTTGTGTGAGAAAAAATGTGCTTTAGTGCATTAACGGTTAACTATTTCATAAGAAAATGATCTATACTTGTCATGTCTTGACTCTAAATGACTTGGCTTTTAGGAGATACATTATACTTATTTGACTTTTTTTACCATGTTTGACTAGTTAGAGACCTTCTTTGATGATGGACATTGGTTAAATTGTCAAGTCTTGTGGATTTATTAGACATTTGACTAGTATGT
The DNA here is from genome assembly GCA_027943335.1 of Chamaecyparis obtusa. Lineage (NCBI taxonomy): Eukaryota > Viridiplantae > Streptophyta > Pinopsida > Cupressales > Cupressaceae > Chamaecyparis > Chamaecyparis obtusa. The sequence continues at coordinate 2,777,062 of BSBK01002759.1, forward strand.
TCATGGATATAATGGTGTGGTTTTAATTTGATAATGTTTAATTTTTGCATCATAATTATATGGTCAATATGAAATGAGATGGATTAATGACACAATTTTATTATTGATTATTAATTTTAGAATAATGTATTATGGTACTAACCTAGACTAATGAAAGTTTGAATGTTAGGAGTTTTGGATAGGTCTGAAAGGCAAGAATGGGGCCCAATTATAAGAGGTTAGCATACTAACAGCAACATGAATGATAGAGTCTGGTCACACACACTCATGTAGTTAATTCATTTTTATAGATGCTTTACTTTCATGCTTGAATTGATTCATTTCTAACCCTATGTTTATAGTTGTGTTCTTGTATGTGCTTGTTTGGAATAATTGGGAATGTGTTGTTTAATTTATGTTGTTACGTTATTTAATTAATTTTAGAAGAATTTCATAATTTGGTTTTATTATTGATGAAATAATTTTTTTGAAATGACTTACTTGGATTATTGTTGAAAATGCGATTTTTAAATACTAGGTTTTTTCCTTCAAAGATAAATTATTCTAAAATTAAAATAATAGACTCTCTTAAAAATTTAAAAAAATTATCATTTAAATATGACTCGTTATATAATAATTAAGGAATGTTCAAACTAAATGTTTAAAATACTAGTAAAAGAATAAATTAATTGTATTTATTCATTGGGAAAGAAAAGGGTAAATTAAATACATGTGTGTAGTAGCTTGGTGATAAAAATAAAGATTTCATGATTAAATTGAAACTAATATATAATTCATTTTTTATTATAAATTTTAATGTCATTATTAGAATATATATATATATATAAGAAGAGAGAGGATAAAGAGAATGGTTAGTTGAAAGGGGTGAGAGTGAGGATAAACTAGGTAAATATGAACTATGCATGAAAGGAATGAAGGAAAAGCTAGAGTAGTCACCTAAGTTTGGGAAGGGGAGAAATATTATTAAGAACAGAGAAACCTTTTTGAAACACATGCATGGATTTTTAGTAGTTGATCGAAGATCTAAAGAGACGAAAAAGCTAATTGAAGTTTGGGAAAGATCATAAGTTAGAACAGGGGAAGAGGATACAAATTACATCTGAATTTCCTTTTGTATTTCTATTTCTCAATCTTAATGATTGAGTTTTGATTGGAAATGTGGTACGAATTTAAGAAGTTCCAATTTTGTTGGATGTGGTGTTTTTTTGTAGTTGTTTTACAACTTATGCACTTGTATTTTCCTTATCTCTCCTCTAAGACTTCTCCTTTCAATGTGTAGAGTCAAAAATTGCATACACCCATTTGCAATTTAGACGACACTTTTCTAACCACTTTAGTGTCAATTCCCCTAGTAATTGTGTAGGTCCATTTTAGCCTTGCATTAGTATTTCCCCTCTCAAGATGCTCAAAGTATGGGTCAACAACTATCTTTTAGCAATGTCTTTGTGTGAGTTGTGTGTTTCCTTTGCCACCTATCATCTTTTAGCATGATTTTCTTGGATGTGAGCACATCGCATAAATGTTTTGTGCCATGCATTTGTCCACCAACATCTCAACATTCAAATGTCGGTCCAAAACATACTTTCCACTTTTCACCCACTTTTGTTGATGGAATGACTTGGAATCTTCTAGAATATCCTAGAAGCCTATTTTTCCCTCCTCTTATTTCTTTTAAAACAATCTTCTTGATTCATTCAAGATCTTTGTAATTTCTCTCTCTTGGAAAATCTCTCTTGGTTAAACTCTTCGATCTTTCATACAAAATCTCTTGCATTATCTTGGTTTCACAACTTTGTCACTCTCTCACTTGCTACAATGATATTTTGTAGTAATATACATATCTCTCTTAGCTTCCTCAAGCATATTCAGTAATATCATTCCATCTCTCTCGTGTCTTTGAGCATTTTGGGATTTATCACATCCCTTATTTATCATTATCCCATGCAATAGGGGTTTTCCTCCACTAGCAGTGTTTGTTTCTATTTTCATATCTCACATAATATGGGTTTTGCTCCATTAAGTGGGCTTTGTTTCTATTTTTTTCGTTCATTTATCTATTTATCTTTTTAATGTATGTATCTAGCTTATGTGGAGGTGGAAACACCAAAACAGGGACTTGACTGAGGTAAGTCTCCATACAACCCCAAACATTTTTCCCTCTCTTGTGTGTGTGTAGGTTTATTGGAATCCTTAAACCATACAACAATTTGCTTATGTTTTGTTTATTTTCTTTCTATTCATCTCTTTTATTTAATAAATTTTATTACATTTTTGACTTCCAGGTTTTGTAGGTTATCTAAAGTACAAACTTGGGTTTTCGCTAAAGTTTGAGATTATATGTTTCAGTTCATACAGGACTATAATGCATCACATGAATGTTCACATGTTGCAGTGGTGTCCATGGCCAAGATGCTTAGATTTGGCCCAAAGACTCTTTTTCTTCTAGTCTTCCCATTTCCATAACTAAAATATTGTTTTTTCTTTATCTATAATAAGATATTTCCACTAGTTTAGCTAGTTGGAGATATCTGAGTGTATGTTGTAATCCTAGCTCTCAAGGGAACATAGTTTTCCCCTAGCCGGATCAAATTTACACCATTACACGATGTTAACTATAATTTGGGGAAACTTTGATAATATTAGTTAAATTAATCAATGTAACAATCCTTGTAATCAAAACCAAGCTTTGACCATATCATGTAAGGTTGTGTACTTCAAGGTGTCTTATTCTCCTATTCATTTAATAAATCCTCTTTTCCTTACTGTAGAATGGGTTGTAGAAAATAGCTTTTGCTTAACCATTTATTACTCATCTATCATCCTTACAAATATTGTCTAAGCATCTTTATTACCATGGTGATTGGGAAGAATGAAAATGGCTTTGGTTTAAACCTATTCCCTTCATGAAAAATTGTGTGTAACTTGAAACCCTTCTCTTCATGAGTAGTTTTTCTAAATTCTAAAACCAATAGACTCCATTTCAGATTGTTTAGTGGATCGAACCCCTACTTGGAAAAGGTGATTTATAATTTTTTTTGGCTTTTAAATTATTCCAAGGTGTTTCACAGAATCATCTTAAATGAGGTGTTAGATCTTTCTCTTATTGGACATCTAATTTTATCCCTTGATTCTTTGGCCTAAGTATTTGATTCTTTTCTGGCCACCCTTATGGTTTTCCAAGCTGGTGGTGTTGTTTGTAAATTGTAATCTTCACCATGTGTGGGCTTTGTTAATTTAGTTCTTCCTTCTATTAAACACTTTATTCACTAATTTTGAGCCCACATTAGGTAGTGTATGTATTCATACTTCCCTCATCATTATACCAAAAAAGTATACCATTCATTTGACCCATGCCAATATTTAAAGACTTGCAAACTTAAATTATTACTTTTTTGTCATATTAAGATGTCTCTCATTTCCAATTCTCCCATTTGCAAGATTTGATTACCTTTGCATTAATATTTGATATTGAGATTTGACTTGCTTTTAGCTTGTTTAGAAAGGAAGAAATTCTCCAAAAGTAGTGCATATATAATATGGAAGAATTGAGTTTTTGTTTTTTTTCAATCAAGCTTTGCCTAGGGGGCAATACCCTTTATATTTATGAAAAAAGAACTTACATATGATATAGGAGATATCTCTCCATTTACAAAACAAGTTATAAATCAACCTAGGCTACCTGACTCAATGGTAAAGATATCCAATCCCTTTGCCAATTGAAATTAGCCTCACTGCTACCTCTGCTGGGAAGAGATTATCATTAGCCTAACAGAAGGCCTCAAACTTTCTCATATCATACTCTTTCATGATGCATGTCTTATACAACGCCCAGGCCTTTTTCATAATCTTCTTCTTCCCTTCATCTTCCAGACAAAAAAAACCCAACATACCACCACCAGAGAGACTAGTGTCTGTCAAGTCCAAATCGTGAGTCACCTGCAAATAGATCTCCTCTGTAATCATTCTTCGGATCATGCCATTTGCAGTCACCGGATGGCCCAGAACTTGGATGATGGGCTGGAAGAGGTCAAAAATGAGCTTTCCATCGTGAATGTGGCCTCCTAACCAGTATTTGACCCCCAGTGACACTGTCATGGTCACCTTCACCTGTTCGTTGGCATGTATGAATATCTGATTTAGTTGCTCTTCCGGTGTCTCCATCAACGCCTCCTCCTATTTACACCTGTAGCTAATGCCCATGAAACTCACCATTTGTTACTACAAAATGGTGAAGATGAGATTCCTTAAAATGGATTTGGGAACTCAAGCCCAGGAAGTGAATAAATAGAATAAGAACGCTACCCTGTATGGACTCTGTGAAGAATATACGACTAAGTCAAACTACAGCCGAGGACTAGCTCACGGGATTCATCCAAAAGCTCCACTACAAAGTTGAGTGAGGACTCTGCGGTGGTCATGCACGCCGATAGAGGACTCCCATCCCTCCTACCCATGCCGTCAATTCCCTGCCTCTATCCTATTCACATCCTTATGAGGGAATCTAGATCCGTATCTAATAATTTTTGTAAATCTTCTGAGATCAGATCATCCTGTCCAAATTCCCAATCTAACCCTCTATCGATTCCCAAGTTTGCCAACTTGTCCGCCACTTTATTTCCTTCTTTGTACACATGTTGAAAATGAAATTCATCAAGATTCTGCATAGGATCTTTCACTCTAGGGAGCCATCTAGCCAACCACCAACTGCAAAATTCCAATTTCAAGACCCCATTAGGGATAATCTAAGAGTCTCCTTCGATGATAAATTTGCCTATGCCATTGCTAGTACACCAAGAAAGTCCTGCTTCCATGGCTGAAATTTCTGCCACATTTTTTGTGGTGAAGCCCAAGTTCCTCGCAATGCCTCTCATAACCTCTCCCTTTTCATTCTTGATGATTGCACCAATGTCGCTTGCTCTTGGGTCACCTCTACTAGCTCCATCGAAATTTAGCTTGGCCCAACCACTCGGGGGAGCTTGCCAAAGTGTTACCTTCCTATTCGCCTTCTTGTTTTTTAGTTTGTGATCCCCCTGGTGTTTAATACACCACATCTTTTCCATATCTAGATCCCATTTTGTCATAAAATTATAATTCATCCCCAGAATTCGGCTTTTTACTACTTCTTCTATCGCAATTTGGATATTTTCCTTAAGTTGTTCGATCTCTAGTGCCTCTTCTTTGAAAATCCTTCGATTTCGCTCCTTCCAGACGTGCCAGACCAGCATTGAAGGAGGAAGAATTGAGTTATTTAGTAGGAGAGAATGTTTTATTAACAGTGCTAGTTGTCATTTCACCTTGAGAAATTTGTGTATCGTGACCACCCAGTTAGAAGCCGAATTGACTAGTGTGTGTTTTATAGTTTAAGGAGTCTTGAGGATAGGGGTTTGAGTTCTTTCCCTACCTTTTCACATATTCAAGTGTCAAATAATTATTGCAATTTAGTTCTTTAAAAAGATTATTTTAGGAGGTAATTAATTCTAGTCATATGGTGTAATTTTTTTATTTAATATTAAATCTTAAAGTTAGATATAACATTGACATTTTTAGTTAAAGAAGGAATAATGTGACACCATCTATAATTATAGATAATGTTGCTTGGAACAAAGATTACATACATTTCCATTTTCTATGTGTTATTTTATTGATTATTTACTAAAAACTAATATTTAATAGGTTTAACACTCATAAGATTTATCATATTTATATAATTTGAGTTGGGAGTGGATGATTTACTTAAACTAATAAATTTTACTTAAGAGTAAATTATACTCAACGTGAAGAGTGGGTGAGAAAGAGTTTTTTTCTTTTTTCTTTTTAAAATTTTGGGGTAGTGTGATTATTTTCGACATGTTATCTTTTGTTGGAATCATAGGAAGATATGTTACATAGACATGTTTATTCATTTAAGCACATTATGGTTAAGTTTATTCATTTATTTTTTCTAGAAGGAGGAACATAGTTTTTGGGGTGCTTAGACAAACCCATCGTATAAATTGTAATTATAACTGAACTTTATACATAGAGATATTTTCCTATCATAATGAATGAAATCTATGAAGGGATGTGTATATTTTTCATGCATGTGTGGTTTTTATAGATGTGTGTCGAATATGGGTAACAAGGAAGGATAGGCATTTGATTTTATGTTATGACCTATATGCTAGGGAACTTGCATAATTATTATTTGGACAAAACATTCGTTGCATTCATTTAATACTTGTGGATGTTTATGGTTCTTTATCCCTACCATATCATTGTTTGGATACATGGTTATTATTGTTATGGTTATTGTTATATGATAGTTAGTCACAATATTGCACCAAAATCTATTTGACCTGTCGGTTCTGGTTTGCTAGGCTCTTCGATGTAGGGTCAGACACTCAACCTTTCATGTTGAGCCCAGGGGAGATAACAACTTCAAGGAGCTTACCACTCTATGGTTGGACAATACAAGCACTTGGAACTCATTCTCAGTCTTGAGCATAGTAGGTGGAGAGAAGTCCAAGGATAAGGAGGCAAAAATTATGCATAGTATCACTATTTGATTTATATGATGTACTGACCCTTGATGGTCTATATTTTTTTTATCATTATTACCTAATGTATCGACAAGTTGTTTGATTAGATGTACTTATTATGTTGTATTATCTACAGCATGCGAGAAAATTTTGTAACTTGTTTTTATGTAATGTTAATAATATCAACTTGGATGTTTGCATTATTTTTGGAATATTTGTGGTACATGGTTCCTAGTACCTTACATTTTGGTATCAAAGCTCTTGGTCAAATAGTAGGGCCTAGGTATTTCATATTGCTAAAGGGGTGCACCTTTGTTGATGTAGGACCTTTGAGTAATCATGATGAATACAAGGATCACAAACTAAGTTGGGTCAAGGAATGGACCCAATAATAGGTCTAATAAGAGATTGGATCGGATCTTTGAAATTTTGAATTAGTGAGGACCCCTCTTAGATCAAAAAGGAGCACAAATGAATAATTTGAAATATTGTCTAAGATGAATTCGTGAATAAGAGAACAACTAAAAGATCAAAGGAAGAGAGGAGGAGGATTTTCATGAGGAGAAAAGAAGGAGAAATGAAGAATAAGAGAAAAGAGTAGAGGATCAACAAGATGGGGCACAAATGAATAGGGGTCAAATAGAAGAAGAATTCATCAAGAACCTCAAAAAGGTCACCCCATGTACCTTTTCTAGAAAAAGAATGGTGATGTAATAGAAGCTTTGATTGTTTCTATAGAGAAGTAATTTAAGATCCACATTCTCTCTGAAGATACACGAGCTATGTGGAGTGCCTACCAACTTGTAGGTGAAGTTGCTACTTGGTGGGATAATGAACGTGTTGAGAAGCAATTACAATCTAGAAAGGTAACTTGGGAGGTATTCTTGTAAATTTTTTGGAAGAGGCAAATTCTAAAATTATATTTAGATACAAAATGATAAAGTTTTATAATCTCAAATAGGGAGGATGAACTCTAATGAATTACTATGAGAGGGTTTTCCATCTTCTAAAAGATGTTCCTCAATATCAGTTGGATGAGTTTTTTAAGATACAAAATTTAATTTAGGGATTAAGACTTGAGATTGGTACCAATGTTGACACACACAATCCAACAACAATAGATCAAGCAAATGAAAAAGATATTAAACGGGAATAAATGGTCCAACAGATGTTAAAATCCAACAACAACAACAATAACTATAATAATCCCAAGGTACAAGGATATAAGAAGAGGGAATTTTAGATGAGAGATCAACCCAAGAGAAGGTATCATTAGATAAGGAATCTCAAGAGGAATAATGGTGCACATGAAATATCCTAAAGGAATTCAGGTGGAAATCAAAATAGGAACATGAACAAAAACAATAATCAGATTACAATCAAAACAAGGACTAGGGCAACAACAAAAATGATTTTAAGAGAGACAAGCCAGATGGAAGACATATACCTCTTAATGGATGTTATGTGTGTGGTGGGGAAAATTATACAAATACATGTCCCCAAAACTAAAACAAGAGAAATGACAAAAAAAACAAGGTCAGGAACAACACTAGATACATGTTGTAATTGACAATCATCAAGCTAAGTTTTAAGTAACACCTATTTAGATTTTGAGTAAACTTTGTGGTTTCCATGTGTCCATTTTAATTGATACTGGAGCTATTTAGTTTTCTATATATCCTAAGGTTGCATCAAAATTACCTATTAGTGTGTCATCGGAAAATGGAAGCACTTCCATTTAGGACTAGTTTAGCCCTCCAAGTAAGTAGTCTGGGGTCATGCCAAATGCCTTGAATGGGTCTTTGATTTGGATCTAGATTTTTCCCCCTGTTCTACTTCTCTTTCCACCTTTTTCCAGCCTATTTCTGGCACCTAATCCTGAGAAATTGAGATTCTTGACCTCAGGTTCAAGGTCGACCTCGACCCTGACCTAGGTCAGAGTTGACCTCGACCCTGACCTTGGGTCCATATTTCAAGTTCTAGAATTTTTTATATGTCAGGCTTTGGAAAGTTTGTTTTCCTGCTTCCGAGTTGGTTGTTTCAGGCTTCGGAATAGTAAAATCTTAAATTATATTTAATCTAGGTCCATTTCTAGGGGTTAAGGATTAAATGGGAATTTAATTCTCCTAAGTAGGCCTCTCTAGAAGTTTGTGCCCTAGACTTGTATAAAAGGAAGCCTTCCTCTCTCATTTTCACATCAACATCCAATATCCATCATCCATTGAATTCAAGCATAAATTGAAATCAAGTGATCAAGAAATTATCAAGAAAGCAAGAAAGAGAAAGAAAGAAATAATTCATCTTCAAGCATTCAAGTATTCAAGGTCCAATTCATCGAGGAGATCCATTGGTAGCCATTAAAGGATTCAATCTCTATGGAGCCCCTTTGTTGAAGATTTCTCCATCCATTTCCATTCAAGGTTCTTCCTATTCCAAGATCCATTCAAGATTGGTGTTGAAGATCCAATGCAATTGATTTGAGACATCCTACATACAATTCTACATTCATTTGGAGCATCCATACTTGTGGATTCAAGGATTTGAATCCTCCACAAGGGTTTCAACATAAGCAAGGTGAATTGTTCCATTTACTTTGTTTATTGTTGCAATTTCAATTACATTTCAAGGTTAATTCCAAAATTGGGGTTTGACCAAGGCAAACCCCTCATCCAATAAACAAAACCATTTTTCTTGTAGGTACAGGGGCGGGACAATGAATCGTAGATCAGATCTGAGTACCCTTTTCGACAAACTTCCAAGTTCCGCAAACAAAATCTCTGTTGAAACAGTGCAAGTCAAGGTCAACATAAAGGGGTAAGATTGAGCCCCAGGGTAAGATCTTACCCCTATTTTGGGTCAAGGTCGACCTTTCTCAGAGAAACAAAATATTTCTAGGTTTTCTTTGTTTCTATGTTTCCAAGCCAAATTTGGTTGCAGAATTTCTTGAAACTGAGTACAGACACTCGAAAATAGTATTTTCCAGATCTATTATATTTTGAGGTTAGTATTTGTCTTCAAATTCAATTAACATTTCAATATTTCCTTTCCATAATGGAATATAAGGTTTTCTCCTTTCTTCATATACTCCATTGATTGATTCATTTATGTATTGACCATCTTCTTGTGGTTAATCAATTTGGATCTTTCCTTTGGGAATTTGGGTTTAAGAAGAAGATCTTACCTTTCCCAATCATATACGTTACATACACATCACATTTTCATACATTTCCCCTTTTTCTTACATTACATTTTGGTGAACACAACACTTCCACTATTTTATATATTACATTTTGGTGAACCCGCGATAGACAACTCTTTCTTTTATGGTGTTAGATCTTGAATTTACATTTCATATAAAGTAAAAATATAAAAACATTTATTTTTTCATGCTTTGTGTTTTCCTAGTTTAGTTTATTTTGCATTTGCATTTGTATATGAGCTTTACTACCTTTAGTCCTACTTATAATATTCTGGTTAGAAGAAGTCATAGACTTATGGGTGTCTTTGATCCTGAGTCTTCCTCTCCTTTTCTTAGAATCCTGGATGACAATTTGATTATTTGTGATTCTAATCCTACTATGGAGCATAACTCTTCTCACTCATCTCATGATGAGGATGATGCTTTAAGAGTTCCTCTTGAACAAGTCTAAAAAAATTCAACTGAACTTGATAAAATGGGAAATTGGCTTACTCAAGAGAACCATAATCAAGATTTTATTCAAGCAATAGATGCTCTTAAGAAATTCCTTCGTGATAGTGATCAAGGTGTTAATCTCTTGCATGATATTACTCATCTTGTGCATTCAAATGTTAAACCTTTAGCTCAAGAAGCTCAAGATTTAGGATTCACTCCCCTTGCCACTAGTGTAGAACCTTCTTATGTTCCTTTACCTAGCATTTCTACTTATACTCCTCCTTTAGTGACTACGGTGGTTCCCTCTCTTCCTATGAGTGTTCCTCTTGTGTCCCTCCCTACTTCAAAACCTTCTTATCATAATGTTCCTTTTACTTATTCCAATCCTCTTCCAACTGTGGTTCCAAGTGTTCCCCCAGTTGTGTCTTCCATTCTTGCCACTTCATATACTTTACCTAGTGTTTCTAGTGTGTCTATGCCTCCTATCTCATCTAATGATTCAAAAATCATCAGTTTGGCTCAAACTGTGTCCTCTTTACAATAACAACTTGCGTCTTTAACTCAATCCAAGTTTACCATTCCTACATGTGACATGGGAAGTCCTTTATCCCTAGACATTATTTGTGCTCTTGTTCCTCAACAAGATGATATGCCTCATCTTGAGAATTACAATGGTAAGGGAGACCCTGTTACTCATGTTAAAACATTCCAAATCCTTTGTAGTGACTATGCTCATGACCATAGGATTTTAGCCAAGTTGTTTGCTAGAACTTTTTGTGATAAGGCCTTGCAATGGTATTGTTCCTTGCCTCCTTATTCTATTGATTGTTTTCAAAACTTGATAATGCCTTTATTCAACAATTTCAAAATAACATTGGTCCACAAGTGTCCTTAACTAATTTGATGTATTGTAAACAGAATACTAAAGAAAAATTGACTGAATTTATTGGTAGATTTAAGCATTTGCATGCTCAAATTTCCTATCATGTTCCTGATATTGATATTCAACATATGTTTATTTCAAATTTACAAAAGGATATTAGAGATAAGATTATGCTTACTAAATTTACCTCTTTTCAATAATTTTGTGTATCGCTTCATCATTATCAATTACACATGAGTCAATTTGAGAGCAACACTCCACTAGCTCATGTCCTAGTTGATAAGAGTGATATTTCTCCTAGTCCAAACAAGTTTCAAAAACCTAACAACTATGTCAAGATAAATAAACAAGTGAATGCATTTGTTGATTAAGTTGTTGTTACATCCAATAATGCTACTTTTGCATCCACTACTTTTCATCTGAATCATACATTTACTCCTCTTTCTGAATCTTTTCATTCTATTATGAATAAATTGTTGACTGCTAATATGATTACTTTACCTCCTATTCAACCTCTTTTACCTACTATGGTGGCATCCAAATCCTTTTGTCAATACCATCGTCAAAATGGCCATGATACTGAGAAGTGTTATTCTTTAAAACATAAGGTTCAAGACTTAATTGATTCTAATGCTCTTTCTATTGATAATTTTTATGGTAGTGGGAACAAGTCTATCTCTCCTCCAAATCTATACAAATCCTTTGCCTATGCACGATACTAATACCATTGTTCATCCATCTTCTGTGGATATTGTTTATGATTCAAAGATGGGTGATCTTAATCACATTGTTAACTATATGGAGCATGTTGTTTTGCCTCAATCTGTATCTCCACCGTAGCCTCAATCTCAAAATCAACTTCAACCTAAACCTAATCCGAAACTTCAACCTCAAAAATAACCTAAGAATAAAATCCCTAGGGAACTCTTGATTACCTTTGATGATTCTGAGACTATTAAAGCTCTCGATGGTCCCCTCTATATTTATGCTAGGATTTCTAAGATACCTACGTGTGGTTGTCTAGTTGATCCTACATCCTTAGTCAATGTTATTATTGAAGAAAATCTTTTAATGAAAAACTTACAATGTGATTCTTATGATACATCAGATGTGTGGATTCAAACTTGTAATGGTTTTCTTTATCCATCATTTGGTTCTATTAACTTGTATGTTGAACTTTGTGGTAAAGTTGTGGATACTACCTTTGTTGTTGTTCCTACTTCTGATTAGTTTCAACTTAAGCTAGGTTTGCCTTGGTTGAATGCCATGCATGTTGTTGCTTCTCCCATCCATAAGTGTCTTAAATTCATTCATGATGAAGAAGTGAAGATGATTAATCATAGTTTATATCAACCTTCTAGGCCCAGGGATTGTGCTACACTTGACTTCTTTTTGCCTTCAATACCTAATTCATGTCCTTCTCAACCTAATAACCTTTTTCGCTCATATCAAGCCTACAAACATCACAAGATTCTTGATTTAAGCATGCCTCAAATGGATCTTAACCATGGTCTTTTATCTACGCCTTCCATACCTCCTTTATCCATGGCTTCTAGTTCTGTTAATCAAACTCCTAGTGTTTCTTTCTAGCCTACTAAGAATCATATTGATCCTCTTATAGAACCTATGAAGGAACCGGTGGTTGTCCCTCCTATTTTTCAACATATTTCAAACAAGACAAAATGTAATCGATCTACTAATGAACATCGTAAGAAGCGTCGAGCTCAAGCTAAGGCCCGTGCCTCTGTTATTCAAAGTTCTTTACCTTCTTTTGACCAGCCTATGCATGATGTGTTAGAAGAAGTTAATACTAATAATGATGTTAAGATGAATGATTATGGTGATTCTATTTGTATCTTAGATTCTATTTCGATTAATCTAGATGAAGAAGATACTCTTGATAATACTAATGATGTTAATGATGAATATGAGACTATTGACATTGACATTGATTTACCTAATATGCTTTAATCACAATTGATAATTACACCTAGTATCGAACATTATGATTCTCAAGAGGATCCTTGTTTGGAACTAGCTATTATTCATACTGTATTGGATATAGTCCCTCTTGCAAGTTTCCCACCTTCTTGAAATTATATAGAATGATATGGGGAGAGTAGGCGATGCGCTTGATTGGTTTGTCCTTCATGGTAGTTTTTTGTGTGTTTTCCTATTGTAATGTGCTTCTCCCATAATGTGTTTGCTAAATGTTTGTTTGCTTATTTATACGACCCTTGTTACTTTGTTGGTACAAGGTGATAAAGGAATTGAACCTATTGTACAACTCCTCTATATATATCTCTATTCTTCTATATGTTGTTTTCATGTTATGGTGTACCTATGCTATTGTTCGTAAATATTTCCTTGTGTAGTCCTCTTGGATTTGCGACTTGGTAGCATTGATTCTTTTTGGTCTCCATGTTGTGGTCCTTAAAGATTTTTATTTGTAACTCTTATGTTTTCTTTCCTCCATTGTAATTGTAGTTCTACTTTCTTTGGGGAATGATGTCAATTCATTTGCAATAATATCATATATAAATCTTATCTTATGATCATACTGACCCCACGACAGGTAGATCCCTTATGTGTTCTTTGTATGTGTATCATCTTAAAATGGAAGCACTTCCATTTTAAGAGCATTTAGCCCTCTGAGTGAGTGTTCTAGGTCATGTCAAGCACCTTGAATCAGCCCTTTGCTTGGATCTGAATTGCTCTCCCCATTCTACTTCTCTCTATCCCTATTTTCAGTATATTTCTACATTTCCTAGCATTTTGGACTGAGGTCCTGAGGTTTCTGACCTCAAGGTCAAAGTTGACCTAGAGGGTCAAGTCAACCTTGACCCTAACCTAGTTCAGGGATGACCTCGACCCTGACCTAAGGTGGGGTCTACCTCATCCTTGACCTAGATTTTAAATTTTAGGATCCCATGATTTACGGATGTCGGGTTTTGAAGATATTTGTTTTCCCGCTTCTGGATCGGCCATTTCAGGTTTCAGAATGGTAAATCCTTAAATTGTATTTAATATGGGTCCATTTCTAGGGGTTAAGGTTAATTGGGATTTAATTCCCCAATGTCGGCCTTCTCTAGAGGTTTGTGCCCTAGATCACTATAAAAGGAAGCCTTCCTCTCTCATTTTCTCATCCATCATTCACATCTCCTTTTGCCATCAAGCACTCAAGTTCTCAAGAAAGATCAAGAAAGAATTTCATCAAGCATTTTCAAGGAAGCATTCAAGTCCTCTTCTCCATTCAAGTTCTCCATTGAAGATCAAGGATTCAAGCATTCAAGCCTTTGAAGGGATTTGGCTCAAGCATGCAAGATTCATCATTCAAACCCTAGATCTAGCCATCATGATAGTGTGATCTTCCTTCAAGATCCTTTGTTCATCTTCTAAGATCCATTCATTCTTCTCTCAAGGTGGATTCCAAGCATACAAACATGGAGGTTTTGCATTTATTTTCATGGTTTTGATTTACAATTGCCATTGTTATGTTCAAGCTTTCATATCAACATACTTGATTGCATTTCAAATACAATTGCATATCTATTGAATTACATAACTTGATTGTTAGATCTACTTCTACTACTTGCTAGCATTCTAAATTTCAATTTCAATATTAAGGTTGATTCCAAACCGGGGTTTGACCAAGGCAAACCCTTCAAATAAATAATAAAAAACCTCTTTTTCTTGTAGGTACAGGTGCGGAACTGGGGATCTGAGCTTGGATTTGGATACCCTTTTCGGTGAACTTCCAAGATTTGCAAACAAAGTCAAGGTCAACCTTCAAAATATTAATGTAGCCTTTGACCTTTTATCAAGGTCAAAGACTACCTATTGTCAGAAAGATAAAAGTTTTTTGGGTTTTCTTCATCTCAACATTTTCAATCAGAAACAAGTTGCAGAATTTCCCGAAACTACACACAAACATCAAAAATCAGCATTTTCCAGATCTTCCCTATTTTGAGGTTAGTACTTGCCTTTCAATTATTTCATATTTCAAGCACATATTATCCATAGGGAAATATAAGGTTTTCTTCCTCTTTCATATTCTCCATAGATTGATTCAATTGTGCATTAACCTTTCGGTTGATCAATTTGGATCTCTCCTTTGGGAATTTGGATTCAGAATTAGATCTCATATTTCCCCCATACATTTTAGGATGAACACTATTTCACCCTATTCATTTTGGTGAACCCGACATACTTACCCATTTTCTTTTGTGGAATTAGATATCCTATTGTGTTTGTTATATCTTGTGTGTTCACTTATTCAATTTGGTGAACCTGAGATAGATAAATCCTTCTTTTTGGTGTTAGATCTTTTGTTTCCTTGCATCAAGATTAGGTATCTTTTATGCTCTTGCATTTTAAACATTCTAATTACAAAAAAATCTACATATTCAATAAAATATAAAAACATTTTTTGCATTTCATGGAGATTGTTAAGATGCTTTGGTGTGTGGTCATGTTCCTTATTACCCTTCTTTTAGCATCTCTTTACAATACCTATGATGTTTATGAGAGTATTATTCACTTCATTATGTTTATGACCCTTCACTTTTCTCTTGCCTATGCTTTTGTGAAGTTGACGGACACTAGTCTTCCTACATTCAAAACTTTCATTAAAGATTTATGTGGTAGCCTTATTACTCTTTTGGATTATGTGAAAAATTTGGTAGATGATACACCATCTCCAATCAATCCTAATCCTAATTTGATACCTAATTCTCCATATGTTCATCCTCGCTCTTCTCATACTTATGATGGGATTCAAGCTATAGTTTAGGATGCAGATGTGCAAGATTTCTTTGATTTACCTTCTCCTCTGATTCATGGTGATATTAAAGGAAAGGGTAAAGAAACTTCTTCAAAACCTATTATTCCACCCTATGCAACCTTTACTCACAAACATGACAAACAATCACCTCCTATAGAAGCTTTACATAATATGTACACTACCGGATATAATATGGTGACTAAACAAGGTTATAAAGGTTTAGGGCTTGGAGTTAATGAGCATGGTATTAGGTTTCCAGTTCATATACCCCCTAAACCAGATATGTATGGTGTTGGTTGTTCAAAATCTCAAGTCAAGGTAGGTGATGTTAAAAATCATCCTCCTCTTCACATTCTTCTCCCCACACCTATATTAGATAACCCTAATACTCGTCAAGAAGTGGCTAAGAAGGTATACGTTGAACTAATGAATTCTAAGAAAGAAATATTTAGACCTATGCCGATAGATGCTTTATACAAATATAAATGTCCTTTTCATTATAGCAATACGCATTTACTTATTGATTGTAAACATTTCAAGTTATATGTTAGAGAAAGAGTTGCTTTAGGAATTATATTTGACTTTCCTACAGTTTTACAATTCCTTCATAATTTTGATATAGGGGATTCCCCTCCTTCTAATATAATGTAGATTGTCTTCCCCTCTTGTCTCATGACTGGGGGTCAAGAGGTGTATCTTCATCTAGTCTCCTAGGATCCATTAGGCTTTTAGCATATATTATGTCTTGAGCTTAATTGGTATTCTTTCTCTCCTATTTTTCTATGGTTTTGTGTTATGCTTATTCAAGATATCTTTTCTAAGACATTTGTTTTACAAAGATACCCCTTGTCTCTATCCCTAGGGGGCAAGGTACCTCCTTCTTTCTCTTTGTCTAGGGAAATGCTTTCCTTAGCTTAGTGGTATTTTTTTATATTGCAATATTATTTCATCATATTGACAGATGTTTTGACTATGGATAACTTTCTTATATGAGAAGTTGTTGTCCTAAGTCATCACTTCTTCTCTATGTTGCAAATTATGTTCTTTATAGACTCTCACCCTCGCTTTGGTGTTAGATTTGTTTCCTTCATTCCAAATATTCCTTTTCCTCTTTTTTGCAGGGGGATTGGTGATTGAATCTTTGTTCCCGCTATTGAAAGTTGATATTTTATCTAAAGCACTCCTCTTTAGTGGGGGTCTTGTTAATAAGATCTCTTTCTTTGAGGATCCTTTGCTCCATGAGTGATATATTCTTTTCACGATTATCTATACTCTTGGATGTTGGGGTAAATATCCCTCGCTAAGAATAAGGTATACATTGTTGTAAATAGGATATCTCCTTGTATTGTGAAGTAGGTATCCTCTTCCTCTTCCTTATCATGTCTAGTAGACTGCCATGATAAGGAGGGGGGCATATATAGGGTCTCCCTTGTACTATAGTTTTTTTAAATTTTTATATGCTAAATCTTGGAAGGTAACGAACATAAGTTGCTAAATCCTGAAAAGACACACATTTATATGCTAAATCTTCCAAAGGTAACACACATAAGTTGTTAAATCCTGAGGAGACACGCATTTTTCAAATTTTCAATATGCTAAATCTTGGAAGGTAACGCACATAAGTTGCTAAATCCTTAAAAGACACATATTTATATGCTAAATCTTCCAAAGGTAACGCACATAAGTTGCTAAATCCTGAGGAGACACACATTTTATATTCATAGTGATACAAGAAGGTGGATCTATGGGTATTCCAAAAGTCGTCAAAAGACACATTACAATTACAAGCACATTTTATGGGTGAACCTGTTGTGCTCTCCCTCCAGGGTGAATCATGGTAAGGTGGGCATCTTACTAGGAGAGTTAATCACTCTTTTCCCTTTCTCTCTTTTCGCTTTGCTAGTAGGACTGGATCATGAAGCTATGTTATTTATAGTTTTTCTCTTGTCTTTCTTATGTAATCATTTATGCTTTTATGATAGCTTTCTAGATATGATATTAGAATGAGAAATGTGTCTTAGCGAGGTTTCTTATGCTAGTTGATTTAGTTTTGTTTAGTACTAACCCCTCTTTTGTGTCTTTTTCATTTTTTGTTTTCGCACCCTCGTGCGCGTATGTTGAGTTAGAATCCTTAGCCTGGGGACTTGTATCCTTAGCTAAGTGTTATCCTATCTTGTTTCAAATCCACTTGGACCTTTTCTTCCTTCTCCTTTACCAAGAGTTTGCATCGAACCCATACTCTTGCTAAAGTGGGGGCTTAATGTATCATCTTAAAATGGAAGCACTTCCATGTTAAGAGCATTTAACCCTCCGAGTGAGTGGTCTGGGTCATGTTAAGCACCTTGAATCAGCCCTTTTCTCAGATTTGACTTTCTCTCCCCATTCTGCTTCTCTCTGTCCCTGTTTTCAGTATATTTTTGCATTTCCTAGCATTTTGGACTGAGGTCCTGAAGTTTCTGACCTCAAGCTCAAAGTCGACCTTGACCCTGACCTAGGTTAGGACCTAGGTCAGGGATGACCTTGACCCTGACCTAGGGTGGATTCTACCTCATCGTTGACCCACATTTCAAATTTCAAGATCCCATGATTTCTGGATGTCGAGTTTCATAGATATTTGTTTTCCCGCTTTCAGGTCGACCATTTCGGGTTTTGGAATGTTAAATCCTTAAATTTCATTTAATATGAGTCCATTTCTAGGGGTTAAAGTTAATTGGGCTTTAATTCCCTAATGTCGGCCTTCTCTAGAGGTTTGTGCCCTAGATCACTATAAAAGGAAGTCTTCCTCTCTCATTTTCTCATCCATCATTCACATATCCTTTTGCCATCAAGCACTCAAGTTCTCAAGAAAGATCAAGAAAGAATTTCATCAAGCATTTTCAAGGAAGCATTCAAGTCCTCTTCTCCATTCAAGTTCTCCATTGAAGATCAAGGATTCAAGCATTCAAGCCTTTGAAGGGATTTGGCTCAAGCATGCAAGATTCATCATTCAAACCCTAGATCTAGCCATCATGATAGTGTGATCTACCTTCAAGATCCTTTGTTCATCTTCTAATATCCATTCATTATTCCCTCAAGGTGGATTACAAGCATACAAACATGGAGGTTTTGCATTTACTTTCATGGTTTTGATTTACATTTACCATTGTTATGTTCAAGCTTTCATATCAACATACTTGATTACATTTCAAATACAATTGTATATCTATTGAATTACATAGCTTCATTGTTAGATCTACTTCTACTACTTGCTAGCATTCTCAATTTCAATTTCAATACTAAGGTTGATTCCAAACCGGGGTTTGACCAAGGAAAACCCCTCAAACAAACAACAAAAATCTTCTTTTTCTTGCAGGTACAAGTGCGGAACTACAAATTTGAGCTTGGATTTGGATACCCTTTTTGGTGAACTTCTAAGATCTATGAACAAAGTCAAGGTCGACCTTCAAAATATTAATGTAGCCTCTGACCTTTTATTGGGGTCAAAGACTACCTACTGTCAAAAAGATAAAAGTTTTTTAGGTTTTCTTCGTCTCGACATTTCCAGTCTGAAATAGGTTGCAGAATTGCTCAAAACTACACATAGACATTAGAAATCAGCATTTTCTAGATCTTCCCTATTTTGAGGTTAGTACTTACCTTTCAATTATTTCAGATTTCAAGCACATATTATCCATAGGGAAATATAAGGTTTTCTTCCTCTTTCATATTCTCCATAGATTGATTCAATTGTGCATTAACCTTTCAATCTCTCCTTTGGGAATTTGGATTTAGAATTAGATCTCATATTTCCCCCATAAATTTTAAGATGAACACTATTTCACCCTATTTAGTATGTTTATGTGATATTTCCCTTGATTTGTCTTTGATTGGGGGCATCTCGTAGTGGAAACGTAATTAGTGGACTTGTTTATGTTTCTGTTCAAGCCATTGCTCTTATTAAAGTGTTAGCAATGACTTTAACGTGGGGGCATACGCTCTAGTCACCTTTTGCACAAATGCACTTTCAATACATATATATTTCAAGGCACTTTTCTCCCTTTATGGATTAGTGACTAATCCTTAAAGCATGGAGTTTTATCTTATAGGATCTCTTGATCCCTCCAGTTTCAAATTTTTAAAATTTTGATCCCTTAAGGTCGGAGGTGTCCTTAAGATTGGATCTCTTTTTTTTTGGCTTTTCTTTTTTGGAATAGTATATTCCTAAGGGTGAATCCTTGATGGGTTGACTAGTGAGTAGCCACAATCACTAGGCGGTTCAATTCCATGTTTCCAGTTACGTTGTTTCCTTGTGTGTTTCACAATGGGACATAAGTTCTCATTGGGTGAGGTAATCACGCCCTCTTCTCTTTCTTCTCTAGAGATGTCTCTCTTATTGTAATCTTGGAGTTAACAAAGACTTGAGTCCCTGGGGGATTGAGGATTCCTTTGTCTCTTTGACTTCAATAAGATTATCTTTTTCGTTGTGATCTACTTTATCAAGATTTTTCATCGAGTCCATACCCTTGCTAAAGTGGGGGCTAAATGTACCATCATAAAATGGAAGCACTTCCATTTAGGACCAGTTTAGACCTCTGAGTAAGTAGTCTGGGGTCATGTCAAATGCCTTGAATGGGTCTTTGACTTGGATCTAGCTTTTTTCCCCTGTTTTGCTTCTCTTTCTACCTTTTTCTAGCCTGTTTCTAGCACCTAATCTTGATAAATTGAGATTCTTGACATTAGGGTCAAGGTTGTTACAATAATAAGTAGAAAAATGCAAATATTAACAAACAGAAGAGAACACAATAACACAGAATTTAACGTGGTTCACCCAATCCCTGGGCTACGTCCACCAACAGCGAGTCCAATATCTTTATTATTATCCTGTGATTACAATTTGAAGCCTACAACTCAATACCACCACAGGAAGCTACAAAATCCCTCATACAAATAAAACTCAAAACCCTAAGCCCTTTTTACAAGTATTTTTGACATAACAAAATTAGGGCAAAAATACTCTGACTAATAGAAAATTGATGGCCAACCCTTTACAATATTATTAAGTCATTTTTGGTGTCGAGGGGCGCTACCCCTTGACCTCACCCTCCTTGACCCCATCAGGGGCTCTGCCCCTTGACCCCGCCTAGGGCGCTGCCCCAAGACCCTGCAAAGGGCTCTGCCCCTTGACTCTGAGATTGGGGGTACTGCCCCCAATCCCCCGTAGATAAGTCTGGGGGGAAAACATGCTAAAAGAACCTAAGTCTAATTAGGCTCCACATACATAAAAAAAGGTCAACCTCAACCCTGACCTAGGTCAGAGTCAATCTTGACCCTGACCCTGGGTCCATATTTCAAGTTCTAGAAGTTTCCGGATGTTGGGCTTCAAAAAGTTTATTTTCTCACTTTCGGGTTAGCTGTTTTGGGCTTCGAAATGGTAAACTCTTAAATTATATTTAATCTAGGTCCATTTCTAGGGGTTAAGGTTTAAATGGAAATTTAATTCTCCTATGTAGGCCTCTCTAGAAGTTTGTGCCCTAGACTTGTATAAAAGGAAGCCTTCCTCTCTCATTTTCACATCAACATCCAATATCCATCATCCATTAAATTCAAGCATAAATTGAAATAAAGTGATGAAGCAATTATCAAGAAAGCAAGAAGGAGAAAGAAAGAAAGAATTCATCTTCAAGCATTCAAGCATTCGAGCATTCAAGGTCCAATTCATCAAGGAGATCCATTGATAGCCATTGAAGGATTCAATCTCTATGGATCCCCTTTGTTGAAGATTTCTCCATCCATTTCCATTAAAACTTCTTCCTATTCCAAGATCCATTAAAGATTGGTGTTGAAGATCTAATGCAATTGATTTGAGACATCCTACATACAATTCTACATTCATTTGGAGCATCCATACTTGTGGATTCAAGGATTTGAATCCTCCATAAGGGTTTCAACATTATAAGCAAGGTGAATTGTTCTATTTAATTTGTTTATTGCTGCAATTTCAATTACATTTCAAGGTTAATTCCAAAACTATGGTTTGACCAAGGCAAACCACTCATCCAACAAACAAAACCATTTTTATTACTGGTGCAGGGGCAGGACAACGAATCACATATCATATTTGAGTACCCTTCTCAACAAACTTCCAAGATCCACGAATAGAATCTCCGTCGAAATAGTGCAGGTCAAGGGCGACATAAAGGGGTAAGATCCTACCCCTATTTTGGGTCAAGGTCAACCTTTCTCAAAAAAGAAGAAGGTTTATGGGTTTTCTCTATTTCTATGTTTCTAGGCCAAATCCAGTTGCAGAATTTCCCAAAATTGAGTACAAACTCCCAAAAATAGTTTTTCCAGATCGGTTATATTTTGAGATTATTATTTTTCTTCTAATTCAATTAAGATTTCAATATTTCCTTTCCATAATAGAATATAAGGTTTTCTCCTTTTTTTATATACTCCATCAATTGATTCATTTATGTATTGATCATCTTCTTGTGGTTAATCAATTTGGATCTTTCCTTTGGGAATTTGGGGTTAAGAAGAAGATCTTACCTTTCCCAATCCTATACATTACATACACATCACATTTTCATACATTTCCCCTTTTTCTTACATTACATTTTGGTGAACACAACACTTCCACTATTTTATATATTACAATTAGATATAGTTATTTCAGAACCTTGGTCAATTCAGTATGGAAATTAGATAAAGCATGGAGTAGGACAATGTTTAGCTTGGAGTGAGTTAGAAATTTTATGCTTACAAACTCAAGTGAACCTCTATGTAGCCTCTCTAGGATCTTATGATGTAATCCTAGATATTAATTGGCTAATTAATTACAAGATAGTCATTAAATACTAAGATAATATTGTTAGCTTCCTCAATGACATAGGGAAGTCTATATATATCCAAGGAGTAATGAGACCAATAGATTTGAGACAAATATCATCCATGAAAATGAAGAAGGTATTAAGGAAAGGGTGTATAATCTATGCAGGCCATGTCAAGGATCTTAATGAAACCATTCCATCATTATATAGTTCCCTATTCTCAAGGAGTTTCAAGATGTGTTTCCAGAGGAGTTACTATAATTTCCACCAAAGAGGGAGTTTTTTTTTCTATATATTTTCTCCTAGGAACTGGGCCTCAATCTAAGGCTCGCTACATGATGACCACTACTGAGCTATATGAGTTGAATGTTCAATTACAAGAGTTTCTAAACAAGGGATTTATCAGACCTAGTGTATCACCATGGGGAGCTCTAGTTATATTTGTCAAAAATAAGGATGACACCTTGCATTTATGTATTGACTACATGATGTTGGAAAATGTGACTATCAATAATAGATATCCTCTCCCATGAATTGATGAGTTGTTTCATCAGATGAAGGGGGTTAAATTTTTCTCCAAGGTTGATATGAGATTCAAGTACCACCAACTATAAATTAAGGAAGAAGATGTGCCAAAGACTAAATCTTAGGATAGTTTTCAAGTGGTTAAGAGAACAAAGTTGTATGGAAAATTGTCCATGTGTACCTTTTATAGAAGAGATTGCACTGCTTGGGTCATATCATATCAATAGAAGGAGTTGTAGTTGACCCTGATAAAATCAAAGCAATAATAGAATGACCTACTCATGGGAATATCAAAGAGGTTTGAATTTTCATGGGGCTTTCTAGTTACTATAGAAATTTTATGGAAGGATTATCCAAGGTTGTTGCCCCAATCACTTCTCTTCACAAGAAAGTGAAGAAATTTGAGTGGATGGATAAATGTGAACATCAGATCCATTAGATTTCCACAATCCATAATATTAAGTGCTAGTTTCTGGTAACAATTGTGTATTCCTTTTTTCCATCGATGTTCCGGATCATACTACATGATCCATCATTAGGATGCTAGAGAGAAAAGAGACATGAACATGCTTTTCAACTTCTCAAGGAGAAGCTCACTTTAACTCCTATTTTAACTATTCTAGATCCTAATAAACTATTCATAGTAATTAAAGATACATTAGATGGAGTCAGAGGAATGTTAATGAAAAATGGACAAGTGGTGACATATGAATCTAGGAAATTGAAGCAGTATGAACTCAACTATGCACCACATGATTTGGAGCTAGCTGCAATAGTGCATGCATTACAAATATGGAGACATTACTTGCTAGGTAATCCTTTTGAGTTGAAGATTGATAATTTGGGACTAAAGTACATTTTTACAAATCCAAGCATTAATTACCATTAGAGATGATGGCTCCATTTCCTTAGTGAGTATGAATTTGGGATTGAGTATATAAAAAGGAAAAGAAAATAGGGCGATTGATTCCCTCAACAGGAAAAGACATATATCAACAATAGCCTCCACTAGGACTAATTTGAGACAATAGGTGTTGCAAAATCTTTAAGATAATGAGTATTATGAATTAGTCAAATCAACATTGGAAGGAGATCCATCAAATTACTACTTTGGTGGATACACTTTTGATTAAGATGGAATATTAAGATATCAAGGTAGAATGTATGTACTAGACCAAGCTGGGTTGAGGAAGTTGATTATAGATGAGATACATAGTACACCATTTTAGGGTATCTCGACATGAATAAGATGGTAGCTGACATGAGACTACTATACTTTTGGCTAGGACTTAAGAAAGATTTTACCACATATGTAGCCCAGTGTTTAGAATGTATGTGAGTCAAGGATAAACATATTCATCATGTAGAGTTGGTACATCCACATGATGTACCAAAATACAAAAGACAAGTTATCAACATGGAATCATTCAAGTATTACTCATGACTAGGAACCAAAATATTGTCATCTTGGTAGAATTGGACAAACTAACCAGGGTGGCACATTCCATACTAGGGAACCTTAGAGATGGATCTTTAACTTTGGCAAAGAAATTTGTGCAAGAGATATTTAGATTGCGTGGTGTTCCAAAAACAATTATCTCAGATAGAGACACAAGGATGATGTCAAGATTTTCAAAAATGTTGAAAGCTACATTGGGGACAAAATTAAATTTCAGTACAACCTATCATCTATAGGTATGGGAAAACATGGTGAGTGAATTAGGTGGTGAACAATTTTCTTAGGATGTAGTATATAGATAAGAAATACAAGTGGGTAGAATATATTCCCCTAGTGGAGTTCACATATAAAAATTATCATCACATATTGTTTAGAATGATGCCTTTTGAGGAACTTATGGGAAGAAGTTTTGTACTCCCATTAGTTGGGATAGAGTGGAAGATAGAGTGATAATTGGTCTAGATATGCTCAAGGAGATAGAAGAGAAGATGAAATTGATTAAGAGTACACTAAGAGAAGTAGTTGATAGATAACATAGCTATGTAGATAGGAACAAGAGCTTTAGTAAATTTACAGTAGAGGATATAGTTTTCTTGAGGGTCAAGCCTCACAAGAGTTTGATTTCATTTGGAAAATCTTTCAAGCTTGCACCTAGATATGTGGGGGTTTTAGATGTTCTCAAAGTGATTGACCTAGTTTCTTATAGACTAGCTCTACCACCAACTCTTACCCATATCCATATTTGTTTTTCATGCACCTTTTCATAAGCCTTATCATCCTAATGCATCCCACATTCTTGATTTGTATGATTTACAAGTGTAGGATCTAGGGGTGGTGATAGTGGAGCCCACTCAAGTTATTGGCAAGTGTACCATCAGGTTGTGCAACATGGATATATTATAGTATAAGGTCTTGTTGGATGAGTATTAAGTAGATAGTGCCATGTGGTAAAATGATGCAAGGCAGGATGCAAGAGGGGCTAGACAATGGCGTACCCTAATGATCCAAGCTTGCAACACACATGCAGAAGCAACAAACAACAACAGTGAGAGAGAGAATGCTAGATCTTTTCACATATCTTTATCATCAAATAGAACCATACATTTCAGGATGTAAGGCCTTCCCGATTAGGGCTTGATATTACAATGAATCTCCGAAGTCCTCAAACATGTGAGGATCGGTCACAAATCTTCAATCTAATCTCTACTATCTTCTATCTCTAACTTCCTCCTAAACTACAACCAAACATCTACATTTATACAAGAAGCTACCTAGCTGAGTCGGCCTTTAGATCCATAATTAATGAAAGTTATGGTCAAATCTAGGACCACACACTTCCCAATGATGGTTTCCAACATTAAATCTATGATCCAATATAAATGCATAAGTTGGCCACAACAGAAAATAAAACTAAACCCATCGGTAAGCAAGATAACCAAGCAGCAGACAGGTAATGCCGAGCACCAGTGAAATAATTGACCGCCTAAGAGAGAACCGACCACACTCGATAACCAAAGGAAACTGACCAACTACCAACCAACTCGGTCAAAGTAGAAACTGAGCAACACAGACAAAACTCCAAATTGTTTTTGGTGACACAGGATTGCTAAGGACCCGAGATGCTCCTGCATCAAACACCTGGGGTTATTTTGAAATGATTCTCTAAAGCATTTAGTAGGTCTGGTTTGAGCTGTATCCAACTCAGACTACGAAATCCAAGAATTGTCTTCCATCAGTCTATTCTTCCACTTAACCAAATATTCCATGTGCTATTTTCCCCTTGTACTTTTGCCAACTCTTTCCTTCAAAATCTGTTCAACTTCATTATTCTACTTCTTAGGATATTATGTTGGTAATGTTACTTCTTCATCAGGTTCATGATACTCATACAAATCAGAAATGTTGAAAATCGGTGATATGTCCATGTCATCAGGTAAATCAATTTCATATGCATTTCCACTATCAAATTTCTTCAAAATCTTGCAAGGTCCAAACTTCTTCATCTTCAATTTTCCATATGTTCCAACAGGAAATCGGCCTTTCTTCAAATGAACCATCACCAACATCAAAAGTTTTTTGTCTTCTTGATCTATCAGCTCTATCTTTATATTTCTGATTACTGTCTTCCAGCTTCAACTTCACATCTTCATGCAATGTCTTCATGTACTCAGAAAACTTTACTCCTTTAGCACTTTTCTTATTCTCATCAGCAATGTCTCTCAAATTAGATATTCCTCTCAGTTGTGTGCCATTCACAATCTCAAATGGTGTCTTTCCAATACTCCTATTCATTGAATTATTATATGCAAACTTTGCTTGTGCTAACATAGAATCCCAATTACTCGATGTGTCTCCAACTAAACATCTCAAAAGATTTCCCAAAATTATGTTCACAACCTCATTCTATCCATCTATTTGTGGGTGAAATGTAGAACTATATTTCAACTCAGTGCCAAATTTCTTCCAAAGTGTTTTCCAAAAATAACCAACAAATTTACTGTCTTGGTCAGAGATAATACTCGGTAATCCATGCAATCTAACAATTTCCTTAAAGAAAAGATCTGTGACATGTACTACATCTAATGTCTTTCTACAAGTTATAAAATGTGTCATCTTTGAAAATCTATCCACAACAACAAATATTGAATCATTGCCTCTTCCTATCTTCGATAAGCCAAGAAAAAAGTCGATACTGATATCAATCCAAGGTTTCTTAGGAATAGCAATCGGTGTATACAATCCAGTATTTTGACTTACTCCTTTTGCAACTTGACAAATTCTACAACTTTTCACAAATTTTTGAATATCTTTTGTAGCCAATAGTACTTCTCCTTAAGCAAATTCCATGTTTTATCAATACCAAAATGTCCAGCCAAACCACTACTATGTTTCTATTTTATCAAATTGGTTCTCATTACTCCTCTCGGTATACACAACTAAATATCTTTAAACAACATACCTTCCTAAATGAAATATGCATCCCATTTAGTGTCTTGTTGATCTTAAATAGGTGCTCTGCACTTTCTCCATGGCTCAGAAAAATCAGGGTCATTTTCATACAAACCTTTCATCTCATCAAAACCAAGAAGTTCAATTTTCATCTCGGTCATCAAAGATCTTCTTCTACTCAATGCATCAACAAGTCAGTTAGTGGCTCCACTCTTATGCTTTATTACAAATAGAACCATACATGTCAGGCTGTAAGGCCTTCCCAGTTAGGGCCTGATATTACAATGAATCTCCAAAGTCCTCAAACATGCGAGGATCTGTCACAAATCTTCAATCTAATGTCTACTATCTTCTATCTCTAGCTGCCTCCTAAACTACAACCAAACATCTACATTTATACAAGAAGATACCAAGCTGAGTCGGCCTTCAGATCCATAATTAATGGAAGTAACGGTCAAATCTAGGACCACACGCTTCCCAATGATGGTTTCCAACATTAAATCCATGATACAATATAAATGCACAAGTCGGCCACAATAGGAAATAAAACTAAACCCGTCGGTAAGCAAGATAACCGAGCAGCAAATAGGCAATGTCGAGCGCCGGTGAAATAACTGACCACCCAAGAGAGAACCGACCACACTCGGTAACCAAAGGAAACCGACCAAATCGGTCAAAGTAGAAACCGAGCAACACAGAAAAACTCCAAATTGTTTTTGGTGACACAGGATGGCCGAGGACCTGAGATGCTCCTACATCATAAAACGTTGAGGATGTAGAGTTTTATTTTCCACATTTGATTTCATAGACACTTTTATATATTTTAGATTGGATTTTGTGTGGGTGTGTTTGGTTGTAATAAGATAGCAGGATGATTTCTCTTCCTAGTGGGAAAGGATGTCACTCTTGACCCTAAGTGACCTAATTTTTAAGAGATACATTAGACTCAATTGACTTTATTTGACCATGTTTGAGTAGCCAAAGACCTTGTTTGATGATATACATTGGATTTATTAGAAGTTTGATAAATATGTGCATAAATCATTTTGTAGTTCTACTTTGATTATGTTTAATTTTTGCATTGTAATTATATGGTCAATATGAAATGAGATGAATTAATGATGCAATTTCATTGTTGATTATTGATTTTGGAATTATAGATTATGGTACTAATCTAGACTAATGAAAGTTTGAGTGTTGAGAATTTTGGATAGGTCTTGAAGGCGAGAATGAGGCCTAGGTAGAAGAGGTTAGCATACTGACAACAACAAGATGATAGAGTATGGTCACACACACTCATGTGCAGTTAATTCATTCTCATAAATGCTTTACTTTCATGCTTGAATTGATGCATTTCTAACCTTGTCTCTATACTTGTGTTCTTTTATGTGTGTGTACCTGCTTGTTTAGAATAATTGGGAATGTGTTGTTTCATTTATGTTGTTATGTTATTTAATTGATTTTGGAAGAGTTTTATAATTTAGTTTTATTATTTATGAAATAGAAATTTTGAAATTATTTACTTAGGCTATTGCTAGAAATGTGATTCTCAAATACAAGATTTATTCCTTGAGAGATTAAATATTCTAAAATTAAAACAATAGATTCTCTTAAAAGTGTAAAAATTCTATGTATTATTTAAATGTGATTTGATACAAGGGTTGGGAGCCTAGCTCAATTGGAAAGAGCTTCTTGTTATGAAGCATGAGGTCACAAGGTCCAGTCTCCCCTTAGCTCATGTGGTACTAGAGAACGTGTCGCACCAACATCACTGATCACATTAAAAATTTTACCAAACACACTACAATTTATAGGGGTGCTATACCCGATTCCTCCAGCCTACAAAAAAAGTAATTTGATATATAATAATTGAGGAATATTCAAACTAAATGCGTAAAATGCTAGTAAAAGGATAAATTAATTGTATTTATTTGTTGGGAAAGAATAAGGTAAATTAAATTCATGTGCATAGTAGCTTGGTGATAAAAATAAAGATTCCATGATTAAATTGAAACTAATATTTTATTTATTTTTTAAATTACAAATTTTAATGCTATTATTGGAACAAATAATTATTTTATATATGCGTACATATAAAATAATTATGTATATGTATATACATAAATATACATACACACATACATATATGTATGTATTTATATGCACATATATAAATGTATGTATGTATGTATGCATGGATGTGTGTGTGTGTGTGTTTATAGATACACACACACATATAGATATAGATATACGTATACACACACACACACACACACATATATATATATATATATATAGCTATACATATGCATACATACATACACACACACACGCCCACACACACACACACACACATATACACACACATGCACACACACACACACACACACACACACACACACACACATATATATATATACATATACATATACATATACTTGTGTTTGTATGTGTTTATGTATATTTATATTTATATTTATATAAGAGAAGAAAAATAGAATGGTTAGTGTGAGAAACTTAAATTGGGGAAATACAAGCCATGCATGAAAGGAATTGATGAGACAATTTATTATCTCCATTTTGTTATAATCTTCATGCTTTGTTGACACTCTTTATGCTCTGATAGAACATTTCCAAAACATTTATGACTTATACCAATGAGAACTTATGTTAAGTACAACTAAAGCCACGAAGTCTATGGGTAGCTAAGAATGACATGTTTTGATAACTATTATAAATATAATGCAGTAATTCATATAGTTATTTTAAGTTGTGTTTTAACATTTGAGTAGGAGTTGAAATGTTGACTTGAGTATATATATATGTACACCAAATACTACTAAAATACTACTAACCTTTCAGGTAAACAAGGAGCAGTACAAAGAGTGGTGCATTCGCATTAAAGAAGGAGTGTTAGAAGACCATCCATGGCGGAAGAATCCAGCACAGTTCTGAAGGATATGCCACTACTAAGAAGGAGTTGTTGTTCCAGAGAATATAGGAAATAAGTCCTACTATATTTCCTCAAAGTTGTTATTATGTTATCTACAGTAATTGTAATATGTCGTGGTTGGTTTACCACCTCCTTATTTGGCAAGGTTTAATCAGACTTTTCTATTATGTTTTCAATAAGTTTCAATCCTCTTTATAAAGGGATTTGATCGACTTAGTTAGGTAATGAGAAAATATAGAATGATGTATTCAATATAGCAGAAGTTTCTCTTTTCTGTTCTTCGTGAGTTGTTCAAGTGTTATGTAACCAATTAAGAAGAATTTAATGGAAGAGTGATTTTGGATTATTTTCTATGTTAGTACTTAGCAGAAGCCAACCAAGGGGGCCCACTTGGGAGGTGGATTAGATTAAGTTAGAGTAGATTGGATTTCTTCATTTTCCCTGCTTTCAAGTAGAGTTACTGTTTTACTCTTGCAGCATTACTACTGTGAATGTTCCTGCAGCACTTGCAAAGATAGACATAGTGAATGTTTTCAGTTGTTAGACAGGCTTACATTCATTTCACAAGATTTCTGTCATAATTCCATTAAGTATTCGAGTGTGTTTACTTTCCTGCAGCAATAGCATAGATTCCTTTCATGTATTTTATTGTCCTGCAGCATAGGTGTTATGACTCTTAGAGGAACTTAGTGCACAAATTATGATGTCCCATTTCAAGTCTACGTCCCTGGGTAGACAATCTAAATGCATTTCATGATGGGAAAATTAATCCTTAGCATAGATTTATTATTCCTAAGAGAGACAATGGCATGATTATTATTACCTATTGTGAGACTGTTCATTTTTGGTGTCATTGCCAGGGATGGTGTCGAACTAGGAACCTTAATGAGTCATTTATTTTTCAAATTAGTTTTCTAATTTTTTTTAGTCAATACAGAGTAGTTGTGAGCTTGCTTCACAAGTCATCAACTTACTTGCATGCATCAAAGAAGGCGAGATGTTCATGGTAGATTTCTTCCAAAAGAACCTGTTAAACTGAAAGAAGAATTTGAAGAACTTGAGTTACCATTTCTCGATGCAAGTCCTGAGTTTGTTGCATCATCTTCAACATAAGAAGACACTCATGAAACATTTGACCTCCATCCTTTTGTAGAAATATTAGCCAGTTTCCATAAAAATCCTAATCCAGGACCACCTGTTGTCCAGAACCTTCCAGTCAACAATACTTTCCAGCCACAGTTTCAATATCCAACACCTCCAGTAATGGCAGCTCCTACATTTCCATTTCCTATTCCAAGTCTTATCAACAATCCTAAGCTCAATAATATACCTACTTTAGCACTACCAAAGTTCTATGACCTCGTCACAGAGGATCCTGACACCTTTTTATTCGATTTTGACATACTATGCCTAAGTTTTGACTATAATAATGACAGTCATAAGCTTAAGTTGTTTCCAGTGACACTGAAGGAGTCAACTCTCAGATGGTTCATGGGCTTAGGAGAAAATGTGGTAGAAAATTGGGACAAGATGAGAGATTTATCTCTAAGGAAGTATAAGGAATACTGCAAGGGGAGTGATTCAAAAGGAGATGACATTTTTTGAATGTCACAAAGGGAAGATGAGACATTAGAGGACTACATATCATGCTTCTTATTTAACTTACAAAAGAACCCTCAACATGCATTGTAGGAGGATTCACAGAAGCTAATTTTTCTAAGAGGAGTGAATGAAAACTGTCTTGAAGCCTTGGAACTCATGGCTGGAGGAGATATATCTCAATCTTCCTGGGATGACCTTCAGAAGATTTTTCTGAACTATTCTAGAGCAGCAGTGAAGAAAGGAAGGGGATTTCACTCAATAGTGGCCAAAGGAAGTGGCTCTGGTATTTCAAAGATGGAGATTTCAAACCTGTTGTCAGACTTCAAGCAAGACATCATAAATGATGTCGCTACACACCTGGACATGATGACTACCAAGAAGAAACATGCAGACGCCAAGGCGTAGCTAGCTGAATAATGTCCCCATTGCCACAAACAAAAGAAGGATTGTCAGTGCAAATTGGTCACAAACCTGGAGAATCAACATCTTCCAACTAAATACTTAAAGATAAAAGGAGAGGACAAGAAATTATTCTTTATTGCTCAATGTCAGCCATGGGCCACAAGACAAGATATGCCTCAAGATCCATTACAAATTTCAAATCCATATAATAGTCTGTGGCAAAATCGAACTGTCCAAAGTCCTCCATAATATAATTAGCCGGAATAATGCTTGGCCAAATAATCAACAAAATCAATGGTATCCTCCACAACAACCTCAATGGCCACAATTTCCAAACCAATGGCAACAGCCACAAGGGAATTGGCAGCCCACTAACCAGTGGAGAGGACCTCAGTAATGGCCTAATCCAAATCCTGAATATCCACCTTTACCACCTCTAATGAATACACCTGCAATAATGCCACCACCTGCAAAAGAAAACACAATTACCTGCTCAACCACAACCGAATCACAACAATCAACAACCACAGCAGCAAATGTATGCTACTGATGCTCAGCAATACCCCACCTATGCACTTAACATAGTTGATATACATTTAAGATCAGGTACTAGTTTGCCTGCACTTGAACCACCTCTTATCACTAAAGTGCCAAACCTTCCTGAAGCATCAGTACCAATTCCAAAGGATGCTTTACCAAATACTATTGCCCCAGAGAATGTTTCCAACTCAACCAATGTTCATACATTAGTTAAACCACCTTTTCCACAGAGGCTCAGCATGGACAAGCCCATACCAAAAGAAGACCAACCATTTGATATCCTTGACCAGTTAAAGAATATGCATGTCCAGATTCCCCTATTTCAAGCAATAAAGGATGTCCCAGTTTATGGAAAAGAAATAAAATAAGTTTTTCTTAAGAAGCCTAGAAGAAAGAAAAAGGATCTGACAACAGTTCATGTTATAGGACAATTGGCTGATATCATGTTAGGAAAATTGGTAATTCCAAAATATTCAAATCCAGGGAGTCCAGTTGTGAACATCATCATTAATGGTCAGTCTGTCAAAAATGCATTAATAGACTTAGGTGCTGCCATTAATGTAATGACTAAGGATAATATGAATAAACTGAGCATTGAAGGGTTGAGAGCTACTCCAACAATATTGCAATTAGCAGACAGCTCTGTTGTCACCCCTAATGGAATGATAGAAGACATAATAGTTGCCTTAGATTCTTGGGAGTACCCTGTTGATTTCATGATTCTATCACCAAAGGTTAATCTTGTTGGTTACCCTATTATCCTAAGATGTCCATGGTTGGCAACAACTGATGCAAACATTAGTTGTAGATCAGGGAACATGATAATTTCAGATGGGTAAGCCACTAAGAAACTAGTATTATATCCTCAAGCTCAATCATAGCCAAATTTAAGTACACCTATATGGCCAGATTTAGGAGATGGGGAAGAAGAACTAAATTTTGTGGTTCAGCTCATAATGTTACATAGTCAATCCTTTATGAAGCTACAAGAAGAAGATGAAGTCATTCAGAGCATTCTTAATAATGACTGTGTTGTAATCAAAGATATATTTGAGAGTTTTGTGTTAGAATTAACTACATATGCAGACAGTTTTGAGAACTGTGTATTACCTTCATAACCTAATATTATCCATCAGTTGTTACCTAGTGAAGTAAACACAAGTCCTATTCCTGAAGTGTCCATGCTTGACCTTACAACTACTGTTGAGCTTTCTAAGGGTCATAACCTCCATGTGAATAATAAGATGCCTTCACAATAGATGGAGCAACTAACCAAACTAATGCAAACACATGAGAAAGCCTTTGCATGGGACTATGGGGACGTGAAAGGATTAAGCCCTACACTATGTACTCACAAGATTTATATAAATGAAGGAAGCCTACCACTCCATCAACCCCAAAGGAGGATAAATCCAGCATTAAGGGAGATAGTCAAAACAAAATTACAAAAGTTATTAGATGTTGGCTTTATATATCCTATATTTGATAGTAAATGGATATCACCTTTGGTTATAGTGCCCAAAAAAGGAAGTAAATGGAGAATGTGTGTGGATTGCAGGGATTTAAACAAAGCTACTAAGAAAGATCACTTCCCATTACCATTCATTGACCAAGTACTTGATACTTTAGTCGGTAAGAAGTATTTTTCCTTTCTTGATAGATATAGTGGATATAATCAGATAACTATTACTCCAGAAGACCAGGATAAGACTACATTCACATGTCCATGGGGGACAAATGCATATTCAGTCCTACCTTTTGGGTTGTGCAATGCTCCAACAACATTCCAGAGGGTTGTAATTAGTATTTTTGCTAACATATCACATGATTGTATGGAGATATATATGGATGACTTTACAGCATTTGGAGTGTGATGCAGGAGCATCCTGGGTGTAAGAGCAATCTTGCATCACCCAAAAATATTTATGTTTTTATTCAATAAGGGTTATTTTGTGCAGAGCTGCTATTTATGGAAAGTTACTATTTTTGGTAATTTTCGTATGTGCTCAGAATGATCTGATTTCTTTCTTGGAGGTTCATTTTGGTCATATAAGTCTTCCAGTAAAGTTTCATTGCCAGATCAAGTGTATATTGGAAGATATTGAAGATTTTCGGTATTGGCAGCAGGGTACAGAAACTTTGAACTCAGTTTTGAAGGCTTTAGAGGCCCCGGATGAGGTCAAAAATTTGGGTGATGAGCGCTTGCGCGGGTCAAGCCTGTAGAGCGCTTCGTGGTGTTTCCGAAATGGGGTTATAATAGCCGAGCGGGTCAATTGGTGATGACTTATGGTCTTCGGAAGTTGGGCCACCTGAAATGGCGAAAAATAATTTTCTTCAAAATTTTTGTTCGGGTTTCAAAGGTTATCTTGAGCCCACTATGATGTAATAAAATGTAAAATAAAATAATTCTAAGTTGGTCGGCCTTATTGGCTAAAATTCTGGAACCTTCCCAGGCAGTGGAAAATTGTCTATATAAGGAAGGCTGTATTATTGTCTTAGGCGGTTGAGAATAGTTCTGGGTAGTAGATCTGGGTAATAGTTCGGGGCTTTGTCCTACAGAATATTGTAAGGGAATGCCCATGTGGCTTTGCATATTGTAATTCTGAAAGTTTGTAATTCCACATTTGTGGAGATAATAAGAAGCCAATTTCTTTTATTCTTGCATATTGTTGTTGTTTCTCTATTTTTGTTATGTGTTTATGTCTTAAGGGGAGCACCCTTTATCAGAGTGACATTTGAAGAGGCTTTGAAGAATCTTGAAAAAGTGTTAATCTGATGTAAGGAACATAATCTATCCCTTAATAGTGAGAAATGATTTATGATGATGCAGGAAGGAGTAGTACTTGGGCATTTTATTTTAGTGATAGGAATTCAAGTGGACCCAACTAAATTTGAGGTAATACTCACATTACCTACCCCTACTAAGAAAAAATATGTAAGATCTTTCTTAGTACATGTTGGATATTATAGACACTTTATTCAAAATTTTAGTCAAATTGCTAGTCCTCTATACACATTGCTTACAAAAGAAGCTAAATTTATATGGACACAAGCATGTGATAAGTTCTTCCTGTAGCTAAAGAAACTTCTAACAACTGCACTAGTTCTCAAAGGACCGGATTGGTCTATTCCATTCCACATGCATACAGATGTAATCACCTAAAATTGGGCTAATAGAACCTAAGGCCCTATTTGCCTTTAATTCGACATATAGCCTTGATTATGTTAATTTGATTCTCGATCATTAACATAAGTCCCAAAAATTCAATAAAACCAATAAAATCTTAAATCAAGCATTTATCACTAAGGTTTTAAGCTAAATCAAGACAATTAACTCTAGGCCTATTTAATTAATTCAATCCCACCAAATGCATGGCTACAGTTATTAATTAAAAGAAATTCATAAATACCTCTTAAAACAAAGAAACACAACAAATACACCCTAATGATTAAGAGGCCCTCACATGGATCAAGGATCAAGCCGATATGCATCTCAACCACTCCTCATAGATGCATCTCAACCGTTCAATTCATTCAATCTTCTATAAAAGAGAATTTTTAAAAGCTTATTTCTTCTTCTCAATACTTTGGACTTCTACATGCTTCTAATTGCTTCCACATGCTTGAATTTTGAGGCTTCATAACCCTTGATTATTGAACTCTCATATTTGGGGAATTTAAACTTACTAATGTCTTAATTTGATAGTTGTTTTCATGTTTTCATGCTTAGATTCATGTTTTAGCTAATTAGAGAACACTTCAATTTGGCTTAAAATGGAAAGGATTTATGGTTTATGCCTAATTTGGAAGTATTATCTAGATCTAGCTTAATCTCATGCATTTGCTCTTGAATCTCTCATTTTAGTATAGATTGTCACTGTTTAAGGGTTTAATCTAAGAGCTAACAACCTTTATTTCACACTCATACTAACTAGAGAGCAATAGGATGCTTTTGCTTGTTAGTTTCTTCAATTGTATGCTTATTTTCTCTAACAAGTGATGTTATTATCCTATTGAAGTTTTGTGTTGTAGGCCACAAACTCACACATTTATTTGGCCCACTATGAAGAAAGATGCTATCCACTTTGCAAAAACTTGTAAGAAATGCCAGATCCATGGTAATCTGATACATGCTCCAACTAGAGAGCCAATTCCCTTCATAACACATTGGCCATTTTAGTAGTGGGCCTTTGATTTGGTTGGTTAGATTTACCCTATTCCATCTAATGGACATAAATGCATCATCACTGCAACTGAGTATTTCACAAAATGGGTGGAGGTTGTCCCACTGTCCAATGCAACAGGAAAACAAATCTCAATGTTTGAATATTGAATTACATCATTTGTCGTTATGGCATACCCTTGTTGATTATGACTGAAAATGGGGGCCAATTCAAGAACAAATACATAGATGAGTTGTTTCTTCAATTTAAGATCACTCATCACTGTTCCTCAATCTATTACCCTCAAGGTAACAAACAAGCTGAAGCATCAAACAAAAATATTTTCAAAATCTTGCATAGGACAGTAAACAAATCAGGCAGGGATTGGCATTTGTAAATCAATCCAGCATTGTGGGCTTACAGAACATGCATTAGAACACCAACTGGTGCAACTCCTTTCACACTAGTCTATGGATCAGAAGCAGTCTTACCAGTTGAAGTAGAGATTCCATCACCGAGGGTATCACTGAAACATCTAGTCACTAATGAGGACTATAAAATCTCTAGACTGCAAGAACTTGAATTGCTAGATGAGCGCATACAACATGCATTTGATCATCTCAAAGCTTAATAGAAGAGAATGTCAAGAGGATACAACAAGAAAGTAAAACCAAGAATTTTTCAGATAGGAGATCTAGTCCTAAGAGAAAATCCTAAGAATCAACAGAATCGAGAACAAAAAGGGAAATTTGAACCCAATTGGCTGGGTCCCTTTGTCATTATAGCAACATTTGGATTAGGAGCCTACTAACTGGCTACACCTGAAGGAGATGTTTTACTAGATCCAATCAATACTCTACATCTGAAAAGGTTTTATGCCTAACATTCTAGAGGTAGTTCCTGTACAGTGAAAAGAGTCCTGAAAAAAGTTCAAAAACAACAAA
The DNA here is from genome assembly GCA_027943335.1 of Chamaecyparis obtusa. NCBI lineage: Eukaryota > Viridiplantae > Streptophyta > Pinopsida > Cupressales > Cupressaceae > Chamaecyparis > Chamaecyparis obtusa. The sequence goes on from BSBK01002759.1 coordinate 2,815,226, forward strand.
TATGGATCTTGAAAAAAAATAAAAAAACAATGGAAAAAGTTCTAAAAAATGACCATCTCGGTGAAAACCTAGCAAATAGGCACCTTGGTGGATCCAAAAAAAATCAGAAAAGAGAACTATACAAAAAAAAATAGAAAAATAAAAAAGAACAAAAAATTGGAAAAGAGAAAAAGGTGTCTTGGTGAAAACTTGGTAAACAGACGCTACTTGTAATTGATGCTCTATCTATCAAGGAAATTCTTGTGCCTTTGGCCTATGTAAATGTCAGTTTGTATATATCCTTTAGTCACTTTCGTGACACGCCAAAATCCTAAGAGAACTTTTAGAGGACTGTGCCTTCCTAAGACTGGAATCTATCCACATTAGGGTCCTAGGTAAACTATTTATCCCTAGGGGGGATTTGATCAAGATCACATTGGTTGACAGGATGATGAGTCCGTAATTGACAATAAACTATGAACAATGATATTTTTCAATACCACCCTCATCTACAATTGACAATAAACTATGAAAAATAGTGTTTTTAAACACCAACCAGCGAGACTAAAATGTGTTTCTCAACATAATGTCATGATGAAAAGAGTGTTTTTAAACACTAAAAATAGGTGAGACACTTATGGATGAAGAATGAATCTTTGATTGATAATAGTTTTTTTTTTATGCGTGTGTTTGCGAGATTAATCAAAAGTGTTTCTAAACACTATAATCACAAATGTCTATTTTTATTATGCAAATACAATGATCATGCTAAAAGATAATGAACTTTTCTTATTATAAATTTCCAATTGTTATGCTTCCTTGAGAAATTTGATGATGTCTCTGGACTAGAGGAATAAGGACTAGGGGCATGATGTTTTATTTGTCTTCTATTTGTGGTAATAAATCCAATGATCCAAGGTGATCATGGGGAATGGGTGTCTACTATAAGAGCCTCCAGCATGATTGGAACGCCATGTATACCTCGACCTGTTTCCTATGAAAACCTTAGTGAGGTTGAATTTATTTCCTTGCCTGTTTAAAAACTAACAAAGATAAATTGTTCCTTAGTAAGGTGCATGGTAAATCAAATTATACCCTAGGATATGAATACAAAATGAAAGGTCATTGTAGGTATACATTTACACATTGTGCACTAGAAAAGAAATGGTTTATATCAAACAGGAAGTAATTGACAAGACATTCTAGCTAAATGCTTTAATGTTTAGGTTGTCTTCCAACATGGCAAATAAAAAGGATATATTCATATTTTTAGGATTGTTAAATCTATCGGTGAAAATTGTACTATCCTAATGAGGTCCCGCTAACAAAGGCTCTATGATGAAAAACAACCTGCTTTGAATAAACAATGATTGCCCTAGGTGTCTTAGTCTAGGTGCATTTCATTGGTTAATTGCATTTAGGTTCATTTTAGTTGCATATCATATTAATTTGCATTAAGGTTCATTTAGATGCATTTCATTATCTTTAGTTGCATTGAAATTCATTTTAATTTAGTTGCATTCATTTTAAATCTTGCATAAGCATGAAAGTGTGGATTCAACTATCTGAGGCATTGATATAAACTGAAAATCTATCTGAAGCATTTTGATATAAGCTGAAAATCCTAAAGCATTAAACATTTAATCATTTGACATGTGTGACCAAGTATATCATGGAATCATAAATAACTGAAACTAAAATGACTAAGTATAAATCACTGATATCCATTCGCATTCATAATAAATTTCATATCATAAAACCATTAGCATAATGCATCCATATTCATTCATACATAAATAAAATTGAGATGTCCATACATCGCATCGCAATACATCTCATACATCCATACATTGATAAAAACTTTGCAAATAACAAAAACATGAGCATATATCGGTGAAATATATTATGACATCATTTTATCATCATTTTATCTGATCTTGACCAAGTATGACCATCGCATCAATGTCCAAAGCATAAAAAAAAGATCAGATAGCCAACGTGTGCAGAAATTAAAACCATCAGAGATCAGATATCAAAGATAACAAACAAGATGAATCAGATAAAAGCATCCATGATAGAATCATCACGAGCATCAATATATCATCAAAAATGTCCATAAGAAAGAGTATCAAGAATGTCCATCAGAAAGCATTAGTAAATCAGAGTACCAGTATATCAAAGCATGGATACAACAATGAGATAATATATCAGTACAAAGTCCATCAGACATGAGAAAGTACATCGATCAAAAATAGTACAAGTACAAGATATCCAATAAGATATAATATGTCCAGTGATACACAATATGAATGAATAAACATAGAGGTCTACACCTCACTGGCCCCCTCATCCTCTACTGGAGGATTGGGAGGGGGTGCATCTGCTCTGTCGGGTGGTGGTGGAGGAGGAATGGCTCCTTCAGACTGTTGTGCAGCAACTGAATAAAGAGGAGCCCTCTTAGCGACAAGAACCACAACAAAGTACAAGGTGAAATAATAAGTGTCCCTTTGTCCTTGGTGGGTGGTCATATGCACATATCTATCTCTCTCGTGTCTCAACTACGCTAGCTATGTATCCCTATGTGCCCTCAATTGTGCTATATTTGCCTCACTCGCTGTCCTTAGCTGTGCTAACTGGGTATCTCTATCCACCCTCAACTATGCCATCTATGTGTCCCTCTATGCTCTTAAAAGAACTAACTATGAATCACGCTCTGATAACTGCGTTGTGAGGGTACCTACTTGTAATCTCAACGCAGCACGCTCCTGCTCGCACTGTGACAACCTGTCTCTGTCACCACCCGTAGGAGGATCCTGAGGTGCCTGCTGCTACTGTTGATCATGTCCTCCACTTGCAGCCCTTTGGGTGTGCTCATCCATGTGTAGGAATGGACATGTATCCCTTTGAGGAGGAGTAACACATGCTCTTCATCATCTATGCTGACTCGACTCCCCCCAGAGGCCCGTCGTATGTTGTTCCCTGCAACCGCTGCACCATCGCCACCACCCCTGTCATCTCTCCCATCTCCTCCATCTCCATCACCTCTACCTACATCTCCTCCATCTCCATCTTGTCCTCTCCCCCTATGGCCACCTCATGTAGCTCAGCCCTGGCCACCAACGCCATCATCCTCAGGGTTATAATCAAGTGCATCCTCAATCCGTGGGATGGCATCCTCTAGAGCAGTGAATCTCGGATATGGATGCCTGAGGTAGTGAGCATGATAAGCATCTGTAACTCTAGCATCATAAACATCTTCTTGAATATCCCAATCAACATGTACCATCTGAGAAATCTCATGCAATGCAATCTCAAATACCAATTGGGCTCCCCATTGGATCTCCTCATTATGGATCCATGCATAAATACATGTCTCCTGAGATAGGTCCTGTACCCATCCATACTACCTGCACACGCAAGTGATCAAGAACTTCTCTACAATGTAATGGGTCCTACCCACCAGGTATCGACTCTGAAAGAACAGGAGCATCTATCTTGCATCTGATGGCCAGGCCTCACAATCTAGGTATGGCCTCCATACTACATCAGTGACATCATCAAGGAGACGATGCCAATACTCCATCTTGCCCAAATGGGGCTGCTGAATGAGACCAGAATACACATATGCGTAAGGCAACCCAGCGTAGCGGTGCCTATCCACCATGGGTCATGTGACAGGGATGTGCTCCCATTCCCAGATCTATAGAACCAAAATACCAATAGTCATGGATCGTGAATGTTGGTACACGATCTCATGAAGCTCATGGTACATGTGAGCAAGAATGCAACTCCCCCATGCATATCTCCCAAGGGACTGAATCATCTGACCGATCACTCTCGACCAGCCACACATAAAGTCGTGCTGACCTCGATCAAGCATCGACAGGCCAGCTATCAAGCCAGCTAAGTATACGGGAAGAGGGGCATAGTTGGCAACCATGTAGTCCCAACTCAAGTATCAACTTGTAATGGTGTCATCCTGAAACACCCTCCTAGCATCAGTAATCACCACAGGCCCAAATGCCTTGTACTCTATACAGGTACCCATGACATACACATGTAGAATCCACCACATATCCTCTGGTGTGATGGTCATCTCACTTGTGGGTAAATGAAAAGTGTTATGCTTTGAATGTCATCACTCTGCCAACACTGTAAGAAGGTTGTGATTTACCTGAATGTCGGGTAAATGCACCAAACTCCATAGGCCACAATGCAGGACTATACGTTGATCCTCCTGACTCAACTAATCATGAAGGGTAAGGACTTGGGTAGGTTTACAGGATCTAAAAGATACTACATCAAAATCAGTTTGCACACCAAAAATAAGGGCACTATGTCAGCATTAGACAACATAAATTGGCCTAAAAATTGCTCAAAGCTCAGAAAAATAAGTACAATTGACTCAAAACTTGATAAAACCAAAAGTGATTCAGGAATCCCAGATACGATTCAAGAAATACAAGATGTGATCCTAAAACTAGATGCGAGTCAGGAAATCCTGTATGCGACATAGGAAATCCGGGATGCGACTCTATCACTAATTTTTTTTTAAAGGTTTGAATTCCTTTAAATCTTACCAGATGCAACCCTCTCGGTGCGATCCGAGAAATCTCGTATGTGATGCGGGATGCAAGGTGTGACACGGGTTTGATCAGACGTGATCCCACATCTAGGATGCGATCCAAAAGCAAATTGGCTATAAAAAGTCTAAAAATGCGTGAAATTTAAAATTTTCAAATTGACAGGATTTGTTAACAAGTACTCACATGTGGGGCATAATGTCTCGGTCTGTCGTGTCACCTGGCCATCTCAAATCGATGCTTCTCCGTTGGGAACACCATGGTTGCTCAAAGATCAATAAAATTTGAAGAAGTAAAAGTGAAAATGAATAGTAAAAATTGATTTTTTGACCTATTTAAGCCTCCCGAGGGCCCTGGAACCCTAAGGGGACTTCACTTATAAGACATCACAAAGGCTTAATATTGGGACCAAAATCAAAAGGGGTGATTTATATCACTCAGATGGAGTCAAAATAGAGTTACAAAGCAAAGTCAACCTTCAGAATGCAGAAGTCAAACATGGTCAAATTGTAGTCAAACAGGGGCAAATTGAGCAGAAAACATACCGCAAGCAAGGTAAATTAGTACAAAAATAATTTTCAATCAAATCAATGGTCAACAACAATCAAAGTTCAGTCATATGCACTTAAAGAGAGCTGAACATAGCACAAGTAATTCACATAAAGCTTGTCAGAAGCTACAGAAAGTGATTTTCTCCATATAGCATCAAATTTTTATAACATGATATTGCTCAAACATCAGTCAAACTTGGTCAACTCTCTCAAATTCTTGGTCAAACTTGGTCAAATTTGGTCAAATAGTGCTTCTGGAGCACTAAAATCGATCTAAATGGCTTGATAATTCTTTCAAATCAATCTATGCTTGATCCAGGATCCTTTCAATCATCGCAAATCTTTCTAAATGCTTGAAACTAATGATTTTATTTGAATTTCTTCTAATTTTGGTCTCGAGGGGGCATAATCATACCAAAATCTAATGCTTTGAATCAAAAAATTCAACACCAGGGACACGATAGTTTCCTTCAATCAAGTTGAGACTATTAATCTTTACAATGATCAATTTCATCACTTTAAATCAAATTGGTTACTTGTTAGCATGATCAATTTTAACTAAAATTTCTTTTCAACATCTCTTATCGGTCTTCATTCAATCAAGCTCAGAGTTGGTATTGTCAATTCTTGTCCAATCAAGTTTAGAATTGATAGTTTCAAATCAAGAAGGATTTTGTTTGATCAAGCTCAAAATTCTCTTATTGTTCTTTGTTTAATCAAGCTCAGAATCGATAGTGTCAATTCTCATCCAATCAAGTTTAGAATTGGTAGCTTTTAAATCAAGTAGGATTTCGTTCGATCAGGCTCAGAATTCTCAGATTCATAATAGTTCTCGTTACTACTCTATAAATCTTTCATAGTGGTCCTCACTGCTCTATAAATCACTTGAGTTTAGAGTAGTCCTCATTGCTCTATAAATCTCCTAAATCATGCTTTGAATCAGATTTTCTTTGAATCCCTGTGCTATTCACAAAGCCATTCAAAGAGGGGAAAATGTAATCACCTAAAATTGGGCTAATAGAACCTAAGGCCCTATTTGCCTTTAATTCAACATATAACCTTGATTATGTTAATTTGATTCCCAATCATTAACATAAGTCCCAAAAATTTAATAAAATCAATCAAATCCTAAATCAAGCATTTATCACTAAGGTTTCAAGCTAAATCAAGACAATTAACTCTAGGCCTATTTAATTAATTCAATCCCACCAAATGCATGGCTACAGTTATTAATTAAAAGAAATTCATAAATACCTCTTAAAATAAAGAAACACAACAAACACGCCCTAATGATTAAGAGGCCCTCACATGGATCAAGAATCAAGCCAAGATGCATCTCAACCACTTCTCATAGATGCATCTCAACCATTCAATTCATTCAATCTTCTATAAAAGAGAATTTTCAAAAGCTTATTTCTTCTTCTCAATACTTTGGACTTCTACATGCTTCTAATTTGCTTCCACATGCTTGAATTTTGAGGCTTCATAACCCTTGATTATTGAACTCTCATATTTGGGGAATTTTCACTTACTAATGCCTTAATTTGATAGTTGTTTTCATGTTTTCATGCTTAGATTCATGTTTTAGCTAATTAGAGAACACTTCAATTTGGCTTAAAATGGAAAGGATTTATGGTTTATGCCTGATTTGGAAGTATTTTCTAGATCTAGCTTAATCTCATGCATTTGCTCTTGAATCTCTCATTTTAGTGTAGATTGTCACTATTTAAGGGTTTAATCTTAGAGCTAACAACCATTATTTCACACTCACACTAACTAGAGAGCAATAGGATGCTTTTTCTTGTTAGTTTCTTTAATTGTATGCTTATTTTCTCTAACAAGTGATGTTATTATCCTATTGAAGTATTGTGTTGCAGGCCACAAACTCACACACACAATAGATGCATCAAATTATGCCATAGGTGTTGTGCTAGGACAAAAGCCTACTAACCTTGAGAATACAATTTACTATATCAATAAAAGCCTCCATGGCCCTGAATTAAACTACACAATTATTGAAAAGGAACTCTTAGCTATAGTTTATGCATTGAACAAATTCTAACACTATGTCACACACTATTCCATTTTTGTTCACACTGATCACTCAATAATAAAATATCTGATGAACAAACCTGCTATACCAGGCAGACTGGCAAGATGGCTTTTACTATTGCAATAATTTGATATAACAATTGTTGATAAGCCAGGGAAGGCAAATGTAGTTGCTGACTACTTGTCTAGACTTCAAAATGCTGATGAAGACACCACTCAAGTTGAAGATACATTTCCTGATGAACCCTTATTCCACATAGCAATCAAGAACCCATGGTATGCTAACATAGCCAATTATCTTGCAGCAAATAAGATGCCCCCACATTTTTCTCAGAAGGATAGGAAAAAGCTTGTAGAGAAAAGCTTTCAATTTTCATGGATAGATAACAATCTATTTTATACTGGTCTAGATCAAATCAAGGGGAGGTGTGTGAGAGAAGATGAAATATATGATATACTCCATGCTTGTCATGATGAGCCATGTGGAGGTCACTTTGAAGCAAAGAGAACAACCCTAAAAATCTTAACAACAGGATATTATTGGCCAACATTACACAAAGATGCAGCCAGTTATACAAAAAAATATGATAAATGTCAAAGGATGGTTTGTCCAACAAAATCAGATGAGATGCCACTTAATCCACAAGTGGTGATGACACCCTTTGATAAATGGGGTATGGACTTCATAGGACTAATTGATCCTCCATCAAATGGAAAATATTACATCCTGGTATGCACAGATTATCTGACAAAGTGGGTGGAAGTGAAAGCAATACAGAATGCCAGAGATCAAAAAGTAGCCAAATTCTTGTATGAGGACATTTTTACCCATTATGGAGTCCCAAGAGAATTAGTAATAGACCAAGGAGCACAGTTCACTTCAAATTTAATCATTGAGCTAATGAAGGAATATAACATAAGGCATCAAAAGCCTAGCCCTTACCATCCACATGTGAATGGATAGGCATAGGTCACCAATAGAGAGATAGAGGCAATATTAACAAAGACAGTGCAATTGCATCGCAAGAATTGGAGCAATCGGTTAACTGAAGCAGTCTGGGCTTATTTTACAACATGGAAGACCATAATAGGGTTCACACCATTTGAATTGGTCTATGAAAAGGCATCAATGTTGCCCATAGAATTTGAACACAAAACATTGCGCACAACTCTGGAGTTGAACATCAATCTTCCTGCAGCACAAGCAGAACGCCTACTCCACCTCAATTCCTTAGATGAAATGTGAAAATCAGCATTAGAGAGAATAGAGATAATATAGAACCAAAGGAAGAGGTGGCATGATTCACATATCAAGAATAAGCACTTTCAAGTGGGTGATTGGGCTCTATTGTATGATTCTCGATTCAAGGAAATTCCAGGAAAGCTATAGACCAGATGGCTGGGACCATATGAAATTCAATGTCTTTGATAATGGAGTCATCCAACTGACCACAATTGATCCAGTCCAATTTAAACTACTTGTCAATGGACACTGCCTACGCCTGTATCACAAACCTCAAACCAAGGAAGAATTATTGCAGTAGTTCAGCACGCAAAGTTTAACAGCACCTCAGGAAACAGTTCCTATAGCAGAAGGTGAAAGCCTTCCTCCTACAGCCTCTCCATAACATGCCTTTGAAAACACCCATAATAAAACTTCATTTTATATGAGGTATACTTCTTCATTCACTTTTCTCTCTTCTTCTCACCAACTCATCTCATTTCTCTTTCTACCACCCACTCAAACACCATGTCACCCATAATTTCTATTTTAATGCTTTCAATAAATACCATGTCAGCACTCTTATGCGGCCACCAGAATTAACACTCTCATCAGCTTGCATTCGTGTGTATGGTAACTAATCGCCAAGTGCAACTTTTTAACTCCTTACTCACTTTTAGCACACAGGTTTGAATAATTATATCTAGTACTGCATTGCATGTATAATATAGGCGTTACACCAGTTTCCCATTCTTGTACAAAATTTATCAAGTGAGGACACTTGTTAATATTTCATAGGGGGTAGGGGAAGTGTAATAAATTCCAAGTGTTATTCCTAAGCCACCCTAGTCACATCCTTGTCACATCAATGTTGTACTTAGGTTGCATTCTATTAATTCTTTTAATCCTATACATTTTCTGTACTTTCAAATTCTGATTTTCTAAGCTTGAAATGACTTGAAAGGACCATAATTAAATTGTGAGATAACTCACACTTAAAGTTATGATGTCCTCTGTAATCAATGTTATTATTATTGTTCATGTCAAGCATAACAGAGGTAATGTAAGTGAAAAAAAATTGGTATTTTCAAGAATTGCAAATGCGTTTCAAGAAGGTATTTGCAAAGCGTACGAAGACCAAAAATTAGCAGTAAATTGGAGAGCAACAAATTGAAGATTGGGCATTACTAAGATGGGTAGACAGCTACAAAGGCATGAACCAGTTCACCATGGTATTTTACTGGCGGATGTTGAAGCAGTTTGTAGATTTAATGCATGCGGCTGGCTAGGGTATTTTCTCCAGTTGATAGAATTTAATGAGAAGGTTGCAGTGGAATTTATGGGTACTTTTGAAGAGGGACAAGAAACTATGTGGGGTTTAACAGTTGTTTCTATTGAGAAAATAATTGGAGAGGTCACCAGATTACCAGTCATTGGAGAGCACTATCCTAACGAGCATGACGCCAGGTCATCTCGAGCTCAATTCTCCCGACTAAGTGCTCCTCCGCTTGAAATCACTAAGCAGGGATGCAAGAGATTATCTCTTCCACCACTATTTCCAGAATTGGCTACCCACATTATTAGGTATTTAACTTGTGAAGGAAGATTCTCAAACTTGCATGCCTACCATTTTAAATTGCTTAGTTGTATAAGGCATAATCTTCAGGTCAATATTCCTAATTTTCTCTATAATATGTTAAGCATTAGTGTCGAGGAAACACAAAAAGGTAATGCAAATTCCATAAGCCACCATGCTCTAATAAAGCTTTGGGTTGAAAATCCCTTAGGGATTTCTCTCCCATGTCTTGGGCAGAATTTGTTCAGTTTAAAGCCTTGCAACCCCAAGTTAGCCCTGTTGCTCAACCTCTAGGGAATGAAGTAGAGTCTCCTGGGCCTAGTGAAGAAACAACTAAAAAAGGAAAAGAACTAGAGTTGTCCTAGGAAACAAGTCTTATGAGCCCACTCCAAAGATTAATATACCTACTTCTTCCACAAAGAAAGGCAAATAGAAAGTTGAAAAAGAAATCCCTAACCTAGAAGGTGAAATTGAAAACCCCTGTAGTTCAAATAAATAAGAGAAAAAGTTTGAGTCCTATAGTGTCTATTCCTACAGCATCTACTCCTATATCACAAAAGCCAAAAAGATCTTGCCAAACTAAAACTACAGTGGTTAAAGAGGCAACTGTGTGTAGAAGCCCTCACATGAGAGGACAAGTGTCTCCACTTTCCCTTGGAAATCCAAATGTTCCAGCACCAAAACCTGCTCCAAAACCCTCTTTTGAGTGCATTCCTAAGGACTCCCCCAAGAATGCAGAACCCCAAAATATGGAGGAATCTCAAAATGTGCAAGAACCTAATAGTAGCATGCCACAAGATGATCAGGGAATGCCTGAGCCAAGCCCTGATGTAATACAAGAGAGCATTCATGTGAATGATCAACCTACTCCTCCGCAACAAATCCACATGGTTCACTGAGTATTTTCAGCAAGTTGCCAAAGAAAAGAAAAAGAAAGCTCAGCTGCAAGAATTTATCTCGCAAACAATTCAATCTGTACTCTTTAATCTATACAATCATTTTATTTTTCAGAAGACCTGGTGGAAACAAGAAAGAGATCAAATGCAAAAAGAGATATTTGATATGGATGAGGAGATTGAAGCTCTTAAGGAGAAGATAAAGAAACAAAAACAACAAATAGACAAAGCCCTAAAACTAGCTGATTAGGTCATAGCTTGTAGACTGCCACCTAGGGTATATGCTATTTGTTTAAAAGAACAATTTCCATTGTTTCAACTTATGATGACAATGAAGGGTATTGATTGTGAATTCAAGTCAGCCCAAGATTTTTATGGAATATATCAAAATCTTTCCCCCATGGTAGAAAAAATTATTATGTAAGCTATATTTGCATAACTTTGTCATCCCATAAGAAACAGAGTGGAATCCTTTGCTCTATATAGGGGATATTCACTTAAGGGCTCTGATGTCATGGATGCATAATGAAGCAAACTATGATAGGTAGTTGAAAAATTACAGGGATCTAGAAAAATTTGAACCCTTACCATTAAGGGTTGAGTCACATAAGCTTGATGTCCTTTTGAGGGATTGGCTCAATTTGACCTATGGAAAACAGAAGCCTAAAATCAGGGAGAAAGTCTTTGCATTAAGAGACAAGTTCTATAGAGAGTATCAGGGATTGCCCAATTTTTTAGCCCAAAGAGCTCTTGTAGGGGTAAGAAGTCAGTGGAACAGATTGTCAAAGGCCTTCAAGAAAATAGAGCCACATAGCCTAATTAACTTTGAAGTAGTTGTGAACAAAGTGACTAAATATATGCATTTGGGGCGACAAGTGAGAAGGGAATTATGGATGCCTTTATACTTCCAACCACCTACACTCCTTTGGCCCCTATACAAAATCAATGCTACTAGATTGGATCAATTGATTGAGGAGCACCAAGGAGATTACTTAGAATGAACAATAGGATTTTACTACACTTTTAGGAGTGGAAAGAAGGGGAAGACAATTGTCAATGATTTTAGGTCCATCGCCAAGAAATACAATGCTTGAGGACAAGAATTATGTTAGTAGGGGGCAAATGATAAGACAATTTATTGTCTCCATTTTATTATAATCTTCATGCTTTGTTAACACTCTTTATGCTCTGATAGAACATTTCCAAAACATTTATGACTTATACCTATGAGAACTTATGTTAAGTACAACTAAAGCCACGAAGTCTATGTGTAGCTAAGAATGACATGTTTTGCTGACTATTATAAATATAATGCAGTACTTCATATAGTTATTTTAAGTTGTGGTTTAACATTTGAGTAGGAGTTGAAATGTTGACTTGAGTATATATGTACACCAAATGCTACTAACCTTTCAGGTAAACAAGGAGCAATACAAAGAGTGGTGCAATTGCATTAAAGGAGTGTTAGAAGACTAGCCATGGCAGAAGAATCCGAATGATATGCCACTACTAAGGAGTTGTTGCTCCAGAGAATATAGGAAATAAGTCCTGCTATATTTCCTCAGAGTTATTATTTTGTTACCTATAGTAATTGTAATATGTCGTGGTTGTTTTACCACCTCCTTATTTGGCAAGGTTTAATCAGACTTTTCTATTATGTTTTCAATAAGTGTCAATCCTCTTTATAAAGGGATTTGATCGACTTAGTTAGGTAATGAGAAAATATAGAATGATGTATTCAATATAGCAGAAGTTGCTCTTTTCTGTTCTTCGTGAGTTGTTCAAGTGTTATGTAACCAGTTAAGTTAATGGAAGAGTGATTTTGGATTATTTTTTGTGTTAGTAGTTAGCAAAAGCCAACCAAGGGGGCCCACTTGGGAGGTGGATTAGATTAAGTTAGATTAGATTTTCTTTTTGCATTTTCCCTGATTTCAAGTAGAGTTACTATTTTACTCCTGCAACATTACTACTGTGAATGTTCCTGCAGCACTTGCAGAGATAGACATAGTGAATGTTTTGGGCTATTAGATAGGCTTAGATTCATTTCACAAGCTTTTTGTCATTATTCCATTAAGTATTCAAGTTTGTTTACTTTCATGCAGCAATAGCATAGATTCCTTTCATGCATTTTATCTTCCTGCAGCATAGGTGTTATGACTCTTAGAGGAACTTAGTGCACAAACTATGCTATCCCATTTCAAGTCTACGTCCCTAGGTTGACAATCTAAATGCATTTCATGATGGGAAAATTAATCCTTAGCATATATGTATTATTCCTAAGAGAGACAATGGCGTGATTATTATTACCTAGTGTGAGACTATTCAGGAATGAAGGAAAAAAATGAGTAGTCATTTAAGTTTGGGAAGGGGAGAAACATTATTAAGCACAAAGAAACCTTTTTGAAACACACATACAGATTTATAGTGATTGATCAGAGATCTAGAGAGAAGGAAAATATAATTGAAGGATGGGAAAGGTCACAAATCAACTGGGGAAGAGACCACAAGTTACATCTAGGTTTCTTTTTGTTTTTTTTTCCTTTCTCAGTCTTAATGATTAAGTTTTGATTGGAAATATGGTATGGATTTGAGAAGTTCCTATTAGAATAATATTGTCCCAATAAACTGAGGGGGGGGGGGGGGGTGAATCAATTGATTCTAATATTCTTTAACTTTAAACTTTTTACTTAAAACAAAACACCGAACTGAAAAAGTGAATGCAACAATAACACACATACACATGGACACCAATATTTGCTCTCGAGGAAAACCCTGTTAAGGGAAAAACCCCGGTGGGGATAGTACCCCCAAATATTTGCACTATAGGTATAATAACCTTATTAAGAGTTTCGACCTTGTTAGGAGCTGAGTATTACAATAGGTAGGTCCTAGTTAAAGGATAGAACTTGTTAGGAGTCTTTACAATGTGATCCAATTAAGGAATCGACTCTATTAGGAGTCTAGCCATGTTAAAGGAAATCAAACCCTATTAGGGGTATACAGTACATCAACCTGATTAAGAGATTTGAGAGTTAAATCCACCCTCAAGCTCTCCAAACCTTTCAACTTCAAGTATGAGATAATTTTGTTTTGAAACTGCTTCCAATCTTCAATTACTACCAAGCAAGCTCCACCTTGTGCCAGAGTCCACAACTAATGTTATTTAAATAGTATCCAATGCAGCCTCAAGCTCACATTCCCTTTTGCATCTCGCATATGCATTTTCACTTCTATTTTCCAAAGGAATTCAATCTTTATACAAGTTACAACAATTATATCCAAGTCGATTGTAATAGGATAAATCCTATTTATAAAATATAAATGGATCCATGCGAAGATGCACATGGAATATATTACAATGTTACAACATAGTAGTTACATCAATTAATCATTTAGATCTATTGATTAAGATTGCATATCATATTACTTGAAATGTGTTCCAAGTTGACCTTAAAATAGGCCTTCACCAATGCACACACCATAGCTGACATCACCTGTACGATCATGATGCCATATGATCACAATAAGATCTCAAGCCAATGTGTGACACAAACCTATGTTCACATTTCATAACTCAAACAACCATGAGTGCTATCCACAAAGTTCTCCCATCAACTTTGTGAGAACACAGTTTCTGTCTCTAGAAAACCAATCATCAGTAATTTAGTCATAACTCTGTCAAATCAACTCATAGGTATGTGTGATCATGGATGATGACCCAAGTCATCACTAGAAGTCTCCCTTTAAGTTTGTACATGCTGATTCTCTGTTAGGTATCCATACAATTCTCTGCAACCTCTTCTGCAGGCTCCTGAACAATCCAATCAATAGCATATGTTTCCATCAATGACAAACTCTATCATCAATGCAACACACAACCAATCCAGCATGACTCTATCATTATTTTGATACTCCACCATAGGAATACCATTAGCATTCATGCTAACAGTTTTGATTTTGTCAAATGTGATATTTTTCTTTAACTTTTTTATAACTTATGCACTCACATTTTTCTTATCTCTCCTATGAGATTTCTCTTTTAAAATTCAATTGTAATTTGAGGAAACATTAATTAATATTAGTTAAATTAGTCCTTACTCATATGAAAATCAATGTGTCAATCCTTGCAATCAAAACCAAGAATATACCATATCCTATAAGGGTGTGTGCCATAAGGCATCCTGTTCTCCTATTCATTTAATAAATCTCCTCTCCCTTACTATAGAATGGGTTGTAGAAATTGGATTTTTCTTTACCAATTATATATTCCTCTATCTTCCTTGCAAACATTATCTGAGTGTCTATATTGGCATGGTGATTAGGAAGAGTAAAATTAGCTTTGGTTTAAACTTATTCTCTTCGTGAAAAATCATGCGTACCTTAAAACCCTCCTCTTCATGAGCAATTTTTCTAAATGTTATACCTAGCATACTCCATTTCATATTGTTTAGTGGATCAAACCCCTAATGCAAAAAGTAATTGATTAATTTTTTTTGTCTTTTAAATTATTCTGAGACATTTCATGGAATCACCTTAAATGAGGTGTTAGATATTGCTCTTTTTGGCCATCTAATGTAATCCCTTCATTCTTTGGGTTGAGTATTTGATTCTCTTTATGGCTTCCCTTATGGTTTTCCAAGATGGTATTGTGTTGGTTGTAAGTTGTAATCATTCACCCTATGCATTCTTTGTTAATTTAGTTGCTCCTATTAAAAACTATATTCACTAATTTTGAGCCCAAATTAGTCATGCATATTCATACTTCCCTCACTGTTATACAAAAAATATTGTCAATCATCTAACCCACATCCATATTTGAAGACTTATAAACTTTAAATTATATAGTATTTGTTTTATTGTATCCCATTTCTTATTTTCCCATTTTTCAAGCTTTGATTACCTTTGCATTAAGCTTTGACTTACTTTTAGCTTGTTTATAAAGAAAAAAATTCTCCCAAAGTAACATAGATACAAAATGGAAGAGTTGAGTTATTTAGTAAGAGGGAATGTTTTATTAACTATGTTGGTTGTCTTTTAACCTTGAGAGGTTTGGGTATCGTGACCACCTGGTTAGAGGCCAAATTGACTAGAGTGTGTTTTCCAATTTAAGTAGTCTTGAGGATGGAGGTTTGAGTTCTTTCCATACCTTTTCACATATTCAAATGTCAAATAATTATTACAATTTAGTTCTTTAAAAAAATTATTTTAAGAGGTGTTTAATTCCATCATATGGTGTTAATTTTTTTATTTGATATTAAATCTTGAACTTGGATATAGCGTTGATATTTTTAGGTAAGGAAGGAATAATGTGACACTATATGTAATTATAGATAATGTTTCTTGGAACAAGGATTACATAAAATTCCATTCTCTATGTGTTGTTTTGTTGAAGATTTACTAAAAACTAATATTTAATGAGTTTGACACTCATAAGATTTATTATGTGTAGATAATTTGAGTTGGGAGTTGGATGATTTACTTATACTAGTAAATTTTAGTTAAGAGTAAATTGTATTCAATGTGAAGAGTGGGCAAGAAAGAGTTTATTTTATTTTATTTTGGGGTAGTGTGATTATTTTGGAAATTCTATCTATTGTTGGAATAATGGGAAGATACATTGCATAGATGTGTTTATTCATTGAAGCACGTTATGATTTAGTTTATTCTTTTTTTAAATCTCTAGAAGGAGGATCATTTCTTTTTGGGGTGCTTAGACAAACCCATCGTATAAATTGTAATTATAACTGAACTTTCTACATAGAGATATTTTCCTATCATAAATATTGAAATCTAGGAAGGGATGTGTATATTTTCCATTCATGTGTGATTCTTATGAAAGAGTGTCAAATATGGGTAACAAGGAGATAGGCATTTGATTTTATATTTTGATCTATCTGCCAAGGAATTTGCATAATTATGCCTTGGCCAATTTTTTTGGTACATTCATTTGATACTAGTGAATGTTTATGGTTATTTATCTCTACCATATCATTGTGTGGAAATATCATTATTATTGTTATGGTTATGCTTTATGATAGTCATAATGTTGCACCCAATTATATCTAACATGTGGGTTTCGATTCACTAGGCTCTTCAATGTAGGGTCAAGTGCTCAACCTTTCATGTTGAGCCTGGGGGAGATAACAACTCCAAGGAGCTAACCACCCTATGGTTGGGTGATAAAAGCATCTAGACCTCATTCTTGTTCTCAAGAATATCATGTAGAGAGATCCAATGCTAAGGAAATGGAAATGATGCATAATATCCCTATTTGATTTATATGATATATTAACCCTTAATAGTCTATTTGTATAATTATTACTCGATGTATCGACGAGTTGGTCGGTTTGATGTACTTATTATGTTGTATTATCTCATGCGTGGGAAAATTTTGTAACTTGTTCTTATATAAAGTTATTAATATTGACTTGGATATTTGTATTATTTTTGGAATATTTGTGTTATGCAGTTTCTATTACCTTACAATATTGTTGCTTATGTTTGAATGTATAGCTTTTGATTTTTAATAAAAAGGAAATTTCACACTTATGGTGTTGTTAAATTGACTTTGAAATTTTAATAGTTGGTAAAAATATGAATTGTTGTGGATATTATTTATCTTTGTGTGGGTCCAAAGGATAGTCATATCATCAACATAGTTAAGAGATGTTACATTACTAATATGTGATGTATTTCCATCTTAGCCCTTGTGACTTACATGAGTAAGTCAAGCCTTAGGGGAGAGGATGTAGTGCCATTCCAACCCCGTCTTAGTAAGAAGGTAACATGATTTTGGACTTTACCCTGAATATGGTATGAGGTGAGCATAGTTAATATTAGAAGCTACTTAGTGTAGCTAGAACCATATGTTAGCAGTAAGTGGTTAGTCATGATGTTAATGAATGAGGAATTTCATTAATTTAATGCTTGTTATTTAATGAGGATCTTATGTAGAGTGTTGATTTGGGTTTGGGATGCTCCATTGTGTTATTAATATTTATGTGACTTACATCTGATAATCCCATATGTGTGAAGGCTATGTGATGATGTGATTTATGATGTTGTATTAGTGTATGTGTGTTGCTATTGCTTATGGTCAAAGAATATGTGTTATGTTTGTTACTATGATTAAAATGGTACCTAATGTTGCTAATGATTTTTTATGATATTTTATGGTTACTTGATAGTAGTAGAGGAGAAATGATGAGGTTGATATGTTAGTGTAGATAGATTATGATATCTTGTTCAGGTGGTGATTAGAGGAATTAATATTATTTAATGGGCAATGATGTATTTAGTTAGAGGAGTTTACAATTGAGGTGTCTAGATTATGACTAATGATACTGTTCCTATTCAATGTTATTTAATGATTATTGATGTTATTGAGAAGAGATGATGATTGTATGTGAGAAGGTGTGGTATCATAACATTCATTAGAATGATTACAATGCTAAAGTTCCCTTTCACTGATTGACATTATTTGATGATACATTTGTGTGTGTGTGTGTGTGTGTGTGTGTGTGTGTGTGTGTGTGTGTTGACTATGTTACTGACTTGGGAAAGCACCAGGCATTGACTCCATCTAGATCCACAGGTTTGAGCATGCCTAGATCACCCCAACTATTGTCAAAATTGGAGATAATTATATGTCCAATCATGTTCCCTAGCCATATATTGTTCATACTATTAGATGGTAATCTAGTATTAGTCAAGGGGGTTGGTTTAGAGGTGATGGTGATAGATGTAGGTTAGGGATTTAGGCTAGGTTTAGATTTAATTAATTAGGAATTAATTAAATCAAAGATTACGATTTGAGGAGATATTTATATAATAAGATTATTTAAATAAAAGGTGTAGAAAGGGGTTCACATGTATTTAATTAAAATTAAATACATTAGACATTAAAGGAAAGAAAGTGAATATAATTAATTTAATTAAATTAATTCATTATATAGAAGAAGTGTAGTAATATAATTAATAAAAAATAATTATACTACTAAGGTCGGCTAATTAATTAAATAAGATTTAATTGATTAAAAGGGTTAAATTAATATAGAATTGGGAGGGACCTTTTTAGACGTCTACACATAGTTTAATTATTCTCTATTGGAAAAATAACTTTGGAATCTTTTTATTATTAAAATCATGAATTGAATAAGATTATGATAAGCAAGTATGTCTATGGCCCTCCTATTTTTAATCAATTAATGGAATCCCAAGATCATCCTTCTATTTTGGCTTTGTAATGAGAAAGTTAAGAGTTTAATTTCTCTTGCAAAAATAACTTTTGACGCTTTTTTTGAGAAATCATGAATTGAATAAGATTATGCTTAGCAAGTATGTTTGTAGCCCTCCTATTTTAGTCAGTTTCTGGAATCCTAGAATCATCCTTTTTTGTTCAACTTTGTGGATTTTTTTTAAGTCTAAATTTGTGATTGCTAAAGTTCTCAAGTGGGTCCTTTGGAATGGAAGGCTCGTTAGGTTTTAGGATGACTAGTGACTGGGCCATTGTCCCCTTATTGAGCTACCTAATCTTCCCCCTTTAAGGATATTTATGTAATACTTTTAAAAGGAAGGGTGGTTGATCATATTCACAATGGTAAATGGAAAAATCTCTTTGTGCTGGATTTGGGCCTTCTTGAATGACAATATTTGATAGATCACACCCATATCCCTCTCTTTCCTACCAATGATTGGTTTACTTGGAGCCCTTCCCCCTCTAAAAAATTTGTAGTTGCTTCTAATTTATCTATTCTTCTTCAACCCATCTCCCTCCTCAGTTGGGCTATGTTATGGAACCCTAAGTTGATTCCTATGGTTAATATAATTTTTCTATCCCCCTTCTTCAAAAAAAAGTCCACACAATTGATAATATTTGTAACATGGGCTTTTCCTTGTCTAACATATGTCCCCTTTGTTTCTAGAATTTGGAGAGTTCTTATCATCTCATTTTGGGTTTTTTCCTCATGTCTAGTCTCATACTTTTGGCCTTCAAAACTTTCATTAGGTTTTCCCTTCTTATTTGAGTGGTTTGTGTAGTCAATGGTTTGCCTTACCACATAATTCACCTCTTTCCTTCCTTTGGTCTCTAATTATTTCGTATGTGGCTAGGGGTGTGTCGAAGGGAAGTAAGATCCATATTTTTAGAGAGTTCTCTTTTCTAGGTTAGGGTTTTTTAGTGTAACTCTAACTTATATAATGTGGTGGTGGTTGATTATGCTTTGTAGGTTGCTTAGAAGTGGGGCTTGGACTATGATATCTCTCACCCAATCAAGAGACCTAAAGCTACGAGAGATAATATTTTATGCTTATTCCTCCTCATAGTTGGAGAAAATTATTCTAGATGGAGGAGTTGAGGAAAATATAGGGTTTTTTGGTTGTAGGGGAGTGTTGAGAGATGAATTGGGAAGGCTTTTATCAATAGTGGAACTCCCTTTGGGAATCCACACCAATCAACATGTTGAAGTGATTGTTTCTTATCATGGCCTTAAACTTGCACATTCTCACGGGCATTAAAAAGTGTAGATTTAAGGTGACTCCCTCAACATAAACTAGTGTTTGAAGAGGACTCATAAATTTAGTTGGTTTATCAAGACCTTGATAAATAATTCACTTCTTTTAATTGTTTCTTTTGAAGATATCTTTATATCCCATGTCTTTAAGGAAGGGAATGCCTTGGTAGACTCCTTTGTTGACATAGGGGTCTCAAGAAGAAGTGAGTTTAGATGGTAAACTAATGGCCTCCTTTTGCCTAATGTTGAAGACTCAATCAAGCATGATTTTCATCATAGTCAAAATGATAATGTCTATTATTTTTCTTTTTCTAAGATCTTTATTGGTGGTTGGGTAAACAAGCAAATAAATGAAGGTATTAGAAGTGCTTGTCATGTTATAATTACACGTGGATTATGGTTTTTTTTCTCACATAGTTTTCCTATTGGGTTAATTGAAAGACATTTTTCTATGTGTCTAAGTTGTTGGTGTTAGGGCATGGCATGTGTTTATTGCCTACGACAAACAGAGTTTAACACATGATACTGAAGGAAATTCTAATAGATAAAGAATACAAAAGATTCAGAGAACTTCCATATGCTTTATTAATAGTAATAAAGTACATATAGTGTGAACATAACATCATTATTTTGTCTCATGTCTATCCTCTGAGAGGATGCATAAACTACCTGAAGGGGTACGACCAAAACATCGTGACATAACCGTTTATCTAACAACTTTATTAACATAACAACCCCGTACATACAAGTTTCCCGACAACATCATACCCCCCAAAAAAACAAGTCATCTTTGATGACGTACAAAATGGGAATGATAACAAAAATGATTATACAACAGAAAACACTACTAAGAAGGAGGGGGCGTAGGAAGCATCCCTGAAGAAGATGGTATTGATGGTGGTGTTCGGGAAGCTATCTGTGCCTACAACTCATATACCTAGTCAGCCCTCACCCATAGGTCACACTCTGCTACCATCTTCATCTCTAAAGCAGTCTTTACCATCCTTGTTGCTTCTAGTACTGCCTTCTCCTTTGTATCGATGCTCTCCATAGCACTAGCAAGATGTGTCTCCAAAAGAACCTTCTCAGTATGTTTTTCCTATAACTTTGTCACCATGCCACTCCTCTCATATGCCTATGACTCTTTCTCTCTAACCAATGTGTCCTCTACTACTCCAAGTCGAGTGGCCATCTCGTCTCAAGCTGCAACTATTGTCACCATCGTAGTCTCATGTCCTGAAGAGATTTTCTCATAGCATCAAAGGGTAAAGTATCCCTCACAGAATGCCTACTCCACCTCTCATAGTAAGGCATGAATCCTACTCTCCCCTGCCTTCTCCCGAAGAGCCCAATCTTCTAACATAGCTAGAGACTCTGTGGTAGGCCATCTTCTTGACTCAAAGCATTCATCAAAGGCAATAGGGCAACCCACTAGAACAAAAGTCAAGAGGCACTTCGACTCCTGTGCAACCTCCTCCTAGGCCTATAACTTTGTTGAGGCTATCACCCACTCTACTCTTGTGGCTACATTTTCCAAGTACTGCTCCAACACACTCCTCTAAGATGCTCTTGTTGGCTCCTGACTAGGCTCCCTGTCTTACTCTGGCATCTCCACATCACTAACCTCTTGTTCTGGCCCATATGTCAAGGCCTGCCTCTCAAGTACCTCCTCTATTTTCAACTCTTGTATCACCGGTGAAATCACAGAGTTGAGATCCACTATCTATGGAGGAATAACCAACTCTCATCGTGATGAAAGAAGCCTAGCCACTACTAGTGCCATTAGTGCCATCTTGAACTAGTTGAGCCAAGTCATCATCATTGTGAAGGATTTTTCTAATAGACCACTACTCTCCACCGATAACACATCCCTCAGTGGCTCCTCCAGCACCCCTAGTCCTACCCTCACAATGAACTTTGTCCCAACTACCTCAAGAGTGACCTAAGGCTCACTCTTCGTCTATGCTGACAACTCCAACTCCTCCCTCTAAGGTATTACTCTAGCCTCAACGATCCCCTCCATGGATTGGTTCTCAACTAACTTGACTGTTACTAGCACCGCAACTGCTTGGTCCCTACTCAGTGGTATCATATCAACTGGGACCCTCAACTTGCCAAACCTAGGTACCGAAATTGTGTCCAAAATGGTACTGGATGGTGTCAATGGTAGTAAGGAGGCTATAAATGAAGTGAATGGTGGAGTAAAAAAAATCTAATCTGAAACAACTTCAAATGATAGAGTGGGTATCTCCATACCTACCATGTTTGAGTCTATTGTGGTTCCTCCCACTGTTGCACTCTCACTAGCTCTTGAGTCCTCACTAGTATCCTCTCGACGACTATCCACATTATTTCCCTCAGACTTCAAGAGTACCTGATGCTTCCTTTTCAAACCTTCTTATACCCCTCTTGTATCCAAATGGCACCAATAAAAGATAGGGGGTTCACCCATCACCAGGCTTATGGGCTTTGTCCTCAATCTATCATGCAAAATCTTCTCTCTGGTAGCATTGAGGAACATGCCAATTGCATAATGAGGCATGTAGAAGGTCCTATGTTGAAGAGTCATGAACTCATACATCCTCTTGGCCATAATGGATGTCCAGTCATAAACAGTGCCATTCTTGAGCCCATTCATAAAAATAAGGTGTGCAAGGGCAATGTCAGAAGCCTTACTGGAGCCTATGAGCCTACTTTTGATAATATCCATGATACAACGCCATTCTATGGGAGCCACAAATGACTTATTGATTCCTCAATTCTTTGAAGACACTCCTACTACAGACTCAAAATCATTTAGAGTAGGTTCCTAGAAACCAACTTTATAAATTTATCCTTCTCCTCTCGAGAAATTTTCCTAGGCTTCATGTCTATCTTCTTCCCCTGTCTGCTAGGTCTACCAAAAACCCTTGAAATTTCTATGGCTGTAAATTTGATTTGGATATCTATCCCTAAATACGTGAGGGTGTTGGTACGACTAAACTTGTCAAATTTGTCTATCATTCCACGTAGGGTTCCTTCAAACTCTTTAATAGAGAAGATAGGCATTTGGATTGCCCAGTGCACTTGTGCCCTACGTAGTTGTCCTTTCAAAAAATCTTTATTCGGGGTCTCTTCCCACCAAGTATGACACTCATACCTATTCATCCCTTTGAATGCAATATTTTTCCATGTAACTTCTTCCTTCTATTGTTGCATCTGTGACTGCACCTTAGGACAAACTTTCTTGTTGTTGTTGTCCATACTTCCAACAATCCGGACTCTAGACAGTAAAACACTCGTGCCCTTGTCTCTGGAAATGCTGCTACTTGTTGGTGTTGATGCATGTAGTTGCTTCTTCCAATCTTTTTTCTATTGCTGAGACCCCATGCTAAAAAACCTCTTGACGATAATAACTACCTGTATATAGTTATTTGAATTCTTCCTACGCCGGCCAATAATCCTCTTGTTTGTACACTTCTCTTTTTTTTTTCAATTTTCTAATGGTTGGTTGTATAGTGTACAGACGATAATAAACTATCTCTTTTATTATTTCTCTCCACTGTATGGTCTTATTGTTTCCCGCACCGTATGGATTCTACCACATACGAAATCAATTCATGCAACACCGTACAAACTTAATTCACCAACATCGTACTTCTTTTTGGCACTGTACAGTTTTTTCCTAGCGCTGTACAGACTGCTCCTTCTCCGACGATTTTCTTATGTGATACAAACATGACTGTATGTCCTTTAAATGTCATACAACCAAGTGTCGTACGATGCTATGTTGCACTTTTCCTTTTTATGTTTCTGTACGGTCGTATGATGTTCTCTCATTTTTTATTTTTTATTTTTTATTTTTTATTTTTAATTATATATATATATATATAATTTATTTATTTAATTTTTTAAAGTATTTTGATTTCCTACCCTTGGTTGGCCATCCTAGTTGGCGTGAACTGGGGCGTCACTCCATCGCTTTTTGTGGTATGGCTTTAATTTGGACCCATTTACTATATCAGGGACTTCTTTTCCTTTGAGTGTCCATAATTTAATCACCCCATTGTCGTCGACCTCTCAAACTCTGTACGACCCCAACCACTTCACTTTAAACTTTCCAGGCTTGATCTCATTCTTTCCATTATACTTTATTACTAGTTATCCCGAGGTGAAACAAACTCATTTTAGATGTTTGTTGTGTCAAGCCTTCCACCGCTGTTATGCAACCTCCATAGCCCATTGCGCCATCAGGTGATGCTCATCTAGTTTGTTCAGATTGTACAATCTTTTTTGAAGGCTTTCAATATCACCAAGCCTATTCTCAATCGCTATCCTTAAACTTGGCACCATAAACTCGACAGGGAAAACTGCTTCCTACCCATACATCAACTAGAAGGTTGTCTGTCCGGTTGTAACCTTATATGTTGTTTGATAAGCCCATAGTACTAAGGGTAACTTTTCTTTCTAGTCCTCTTGCTCCACTCTGCATGACTTATAAATCATGGAGACTAGTATCTTGTTTGTGGCCTTTGCCTAACTATTGGCTCGAGGGTAATACAAACTAGATAATGAATGAAAGATTTTGAATTTCATCGTCAATAGTTGGATGACATGATTGACGAAGTGACCTCCTCTATCACTAGTCAACTGGATGGGAATTTTGTACCTTATTATGATCTTCTTATATATGAATATGGTCATACTTAAGGCCAATTTGTCTAATAGGGCTCGTGCCTCTGCCCACTTTGTCATGTATTTTGTGGCTACCATAATATACCAACACCTTTGAGCCTTACTCACCTTCAGGGTCCAATAAAATCCAAGCCCCATCATTCAAACAGTTCTTGCACCTAGGAAGGATGTAGAGGCATGAAGTCTCACTTCAATAGTTTTCTGGCCTTTTGACATGTGTCACATCCCACAACCCACTCTCAAGCATCGTTGTGCAACGTGGGCCACTAAAACCCTGCTGACAAAACCTTTTGTGCTATTGTGTCTAGCCTCGTGTACCCGCTTGTTGGCCCTCCACGTGCCTCCCTCAGTACGCTCAGAATCTCTTCCTCCGTGACACACCTTCAGAGCACTTGGTTAGGTCCCATTTTATACAACATTCTATTTATTAGTTAAAATGTTATATTCCTTAGCACCGGTTTCCTTCGTTCATTGGGCAACATATCTCTTAGAAATTGCAATGCCAAGAGGTACTCCCCTATGCTTGTGTACCATGTTGGCAAGATGGAAATATGAAACAGGTGTGCATCAAAGACGTCGTCCTCGAATCCCTATGGTGGTTCCTTGGACTTGATTCTTGATAGGTGATCTGCACATACATGGCTCTTTCCGAGCTGTACTATAATGTTAAATGTGAACTCCTACAATAGGAGTAACCATCTACTTACCCGCCCTTGAATGATTGGATTGTCAACTAAGTACATCAGAGCCTTGTGGTCTACATAAAAAACAAATGGAATCACTAACATATAATGTTGGAACTTATACATGACATAAACCATCCCGAGTTCTTCCCTCTCCATAGTGCTATAATTCTTCTCCGCTTTTGACAAAAGTTTGCTCGCAAAATAAATAGGATGATCCAGCTCGTGGTCTCATATTTGTGCTAGGGTTGCCCTGATAGAAAAATTTGATGTGTCCACATGGACATGGAATTCCTTATCCCAGTTAGGGTATGAAAGGATCAAAACTTCTACTAGCCTTAATTTTAGCTCCTCAAATGCATTCTCTTACTCTACTACCCACATGTAGGGTTCTCCCTTCCAAGTCAAGCCATCTAGTGGGTATAATATTTGGGAAAAATTATTAATGAATCACCTGTAGTACCCAATGTGCCCCAAGAATGATTTTACCTTGGTTACATCCGTAGGAGGTTCCATCTCCAAAATTACCTGCACCTTGTCTGGATCTGTCTTCAATCCAGTTTTACGTATGATGTGTCCCAGTAGTTTCCCCTGAGGCACCATAAATTTGCATTTTTTTTGATTGAGTGTCAATCTAGCTCATCGACATCTCTCCATACATTCCTGGAGGGCTACCATCAGTGTGTCTTCGACACTAAAAATGGACCAGTCATCAAGGAAAGCTTTGAAGTTCCCGATAGACATCTTATAAAAAATGTGCAGGATGATCCTTTGGAACATTGCTGGAGTGTTACAAAGTCTGAAGGGCATTATGTTGTATCATGCATACACTTTGTCTTCCACTATGAAAGTTGTTTTAAGTTTATCTTCTTCTACGATGGATATTTCATTGTACCCAAAAAATCCATCCATGAATGAGTAAATCTCATGTCTTGCAACTTCCTCTAGAATATTGTCCGTAAAAGGAATTAGAAACTGATGTTTAATTATGAATGCATTTAAACACTTGAAGTCCACACATATTTTGATTTGGTTGGTGTCCTTTTTCAATGAAATCATGATTGGGGAAACCCAATCACTTGTCTGCACCCAAAATATGATGTCTACATCAAGCATCCTCTCAATTTCTTCATTGATGTAGGCTACATAATTTTTATTCATCCTCTACGGATGCTTCCGTACAGGTACGACTCCTACCCATAGAATCTGGTGGACACATAGTTCTGGCGATACCCCTTTTAAGTCCATTATAGGTCCAAGTGAATACATCTTTGTATTCTGTAAATATTTTAAATGCAGCTACCTTTAGGACATGATTCCAGTCATCACCCACACAAATATTCTTCGGATTGGTTTCGTCTCCCAAGTTCATAGTATTCACTGAAGGCTCTTCATATT
This sequence comes from Chamaecyparis obtusa, assembly GCA_027943335.1. NCBI lineage: Eukaryota > Viridiplantae > Streptophyta > Pinopsida > Cupressales > Cupressaceae > Chamaecyparis > Chamaecyparis obtusa. The sequence continues at coordinate 2,842,352 of BSBK01002759.1, forward strand.
TTATCAGTTTGTCCTTGTCAAATCAATGTGTAGGGGTTTCCAGTATATGATGCTCTCCCTCTTTATATTCTTCATACTATGAAGGGAAGGTAGGCTTTTCCTCTCCTTTGTCCACCCGTAACATGTTGCAGTGGAACAGTTCACAATCTTCCATTTGCCAATGGAAGAGTCTATTCAATGAGTCTATATTTCCAAGATTCCTTCCTTGTTTGGTTCCATCCGTCGCTTTCCTTTGTCTATTTCTTCCTCATCTTCAAACTTAGATGATGATGCAATGTCCTCACTCACCATCTGTGTACATAGGTCAATTATGAATTTTTGACCACTTTTTTCCATTGAAAGAGTGTTCCTCCTCCAATAATGGTTCACCTTCGCCTGTACCAACCAACCTCTCCCTTGAATAGCATCCTACCTTTTTCTTTTTAATGGTATCACCACAAAATCCAAAACAAAGGGTTGTGTCCTAATCATTACCCACTATGCCATCGGGGTCCTGATGGGTTTAATACCATGTTGATCGACACCCACGAGTTGGAATGTTGGTGGCCACAGCGTAGGTTGTCCCAATCTCCGTCATGTTTCCTCTGGAAGCACATTGATATCAGACCCTCCGTCCATAATGGTGTATGTCAAAATGGTTCCTAGAATGCCCATTTCTACCACCACTGGGTGTCTTCCAGTGTTCACTATGAGTAACATGGGATCTTCTGCTATTCTGAGAGGATTCTCCTTTCTAAGAGGGTTTTCTCCTTCACTGTGGGTTCCCTTCACCTCTGGCCCACTTGACTCCTTCAGAGATGGTGTCACATTTAATAGAGTTGTTCTCAATTGTGGCATAACATCAAGAAGGTCTTTTAGCTTGATGGGAATTTTGGCTTGCAACACCTATTGTACAATGTTTTGTTTTGCCTGACCCCTTAGAGAGGTGTTGGCAGTGTCGTTTGTCTCCCTTCTTTTAACCATCATTTCCTTCTTAATGTTTGTCTTTTCTTCTTGTATTTTCCTTTTCTCAACTTCAGGGTTTAGGTAGGTAGCCTTCTTTTCCTATGCCTGAGTGATGGCGAGGATCTCCTCCTAGTTGCCTTCAATATTCAAAAGATTCACTCTTGTCTTTAGACACTTCACATCATTGTGGTCTCCCGAACCACACCACCTTCATAGAAATGGTGGCATTTCTCCCCTTGTGTAGTCTCTTGCAAAGTGCCCCCACTGGTTGTAGGTACGACACTATATCATTGGTCTTCCACTCACACCATATTGGATACAGCTACGACCCCCATTATTTTTATTATTATTTCCATTATTTCTACCTCTTCCCCCATGCCAGTTATTCCTGAACCCACTAGACAATGTTGTATTGGCATTTGTATTTGTGACCCCCATAGTTGAGGTAGATGCTTCCTGCATCATTAGGATTTGTTGAGGCCCTCTGGTTTTCATGTTATACGTACATTCCTTAGTGGAATGCCCAACAATTTGACAAATATCACAAAATTGCTTCTTCAGATAGGAGCCTTTGTGTGACCTTCTTCCCTGCAGTCCGTACACCACAAGTCCCCTTCATCATTTTGGGTGGGGTTTCTCTTCGTGGTTTTGAATTCTTTCATCATACAAAGCATATCTTTTTGGAGAGCTTGTATTTTATTGCCCGATTCTTCGCTGCTACTCTCTTTGTTAGAATCATCGTCGTCATCATCTGATGATTTACTCTTCTTTTTATTTGTGGTTTTGTTTTCACTCTCGAGATCTATTACTCAATTGTAAGCCTCATTATATGATGTTGGAGGCACTATTTTCATTTTTCTCCGGAGGGCAGGCTTTAGGCCCTCGATGAACCATCTTTTCTTCAGTCCGTCCACTGATGGACTCTCTATTTTTCCCACCAATTCTTTGAGTCATCATCTATATCCATAGACTGTTTCATCCTTTGCTTATTTTGAATTGTAAATCTTTACTAATATTTCATTGTCATCTCAGAGTAGTCAAAATTCTACATGAAACTCTTTCTTTAGATTTGTCCATGTGGCTAACTTTGCTTTATCAATATCAAAATACCAATCAATGGCTACACCCCTCAGGGTTCTTGGAAACTACCTTACCTAGTCATCTTGATCTGTCACCCCGTTGGCTGTCCAAATAATCTCGTAGGTTTTGTAGTGTCGCATAAGATCTTCTTCCCCATCAATTGTGAATTTGGGTAGCTTTTGCTTTTGCCCTGCCATGATGGTTGACGTAGGTGTTGGTTTTGTTACTGGTATGGTCAGTTATTTTGGTACCACGAGGTGTGTTGAAACTGCAAGCTATGTTAGTACCGTCGATGGTGTCTCGTTACTTGAAGTGTTCTATACTCCATCACTTGGTGTCTTCGAACCACTAGCTGGTAGACTACCTTGATCCTTGTGCCCCTCGGTCACTTCAATACTCATGGCATCACTAGTATCCTCTGCTTCTCTACGCTCAACTTCTTCTCTCTCCCTCCTTCGGGACTCCCTTGCCTCCGTATGTGGAGTTAAGGTTAGGTTTCCAAGAACACTTCTAGTTTCTTCAATGAAATCCTCCCAATTCCCTTCTTTGATGGCCTCACCCTTGGCCTCTTCGGCAATCCTCTAGAATCTTTTCCTTCTCTCCGCCTGTTGTTGCAACAACATGGCTCTCCCAATAGCCTCCCACTCCTCTACTTTCTTTTTCATATTCCTATTCTTATTCAATTGATTTGGCATAAATATTTTACTTATTTATCCATAAGGAAGTAACAACACATGATATAAATCAAATAACACTTTTTATTTATTTAAACTTTTTCCATACTACATGTCACTTAGGACATAGTCATAACAATATTTTCTCTTTATTCAATCTCCCCTCCCAAGGTTTATTTCATGTTTCCCTTCCGATGGGATTCATCTCGTTCTTTTCCTCCTCTCTCCCGCTATAGTAATGACTCAGAATTTCTTGTCATTTGGTCTCACGGTGCACCTCCTCATGCCAAATTTAAAGGGCCAAGAAGGTTTGTGCCAATAACCTAGGAAGATGAGACAACAAGCTGTCTACTACACGATTCACGCAAAGGGCATCCCACACACACCCTTTGGTACATCTTCTTGTTCGAATTCCCTTCAGACATGCGTCTTGATGGATGCTCGTAGCAATGCGGTGAAGTCATTGGTTAATGCACATGCTCCTTCAAAGAGTTCCTCATTTTGGTTCTCCTCTACTTGGTTGCTTTCTATTGTCTGGCCTATTGTTTTCCTTCTGCCATTCACGCTTTGTTACTATTGCCCATAATCCTTTAAAGGCAACGACGCCAAATATTTTCTGCCTACGAAAAATTGAGTTTAACACATGATACTGAAGGATTATTTATAGATAAAGAATGCACAAGATTCAGAGAACTGCCACATGCTTCATTAATAGTAATTAGGTACATCCAGTGTGAACATATCATCATTATTCTATCCTATGTTTGTCCTCTGAGATGATACATAAACTACCCAAAGGGGTATGACCGAAACGTCATGACATAACCATTTACCTTTTGGTCATTAATGACGAAGGCTAACAACTTTATTAACATAACAACCCCGTACACACAAGTTTACCAACAATTACCCTGGTCATAATCGTGGTTTTCAAGTTTATTCTCACAATGGGCGGCAAGAAGAAAAAGCTAGAGCCCCTAACATGTGATAATATTAAAAGAAATGTGAAGGTATCTTAAATTTTGTAGAAGGGTACTGTAACACCCTACCTAGAATGCCTTCATGGCTTGGATCCTAAGGCCTCAATGATCTTCTTTAAAGGTTGGAAGGATCAAACACTTTTTGTCTATGGTAAGAGCATGAAGATCATGGGAGAGCTAATTGTTGAGATTGTCAAAGGGAAGGATGGTAAAAAGTTGTCAAAGGAGGCATGTAGTAGCTATGAAATCAAATCTCTCACAATTTTATGGGAATTAGTGGCTAAGGTAATTATGAAATATTATACCCTAGATGGTAGATGTACTATTGTCTTTAGCTTTCACTTTACTTTGTTAAACCACTTTACGCATGAGTAGAAGGTGTCTTTTTCCTACTACTGGCTTTATTCCTTAGAGTCAATGATTAAAGAGCACAACAATTATGCTAGGAACCCTATTTTGCATATGCATTTAATCATCCTCATCGTGGAGCATATTAATGCCCTTCCCTTTGCTTGAAGGTTAGGATTTGAAAGGTAATTATTTCCCTCGCTATATTTGAAGTTGAGTTGTTAGGGTCTTTGACACAAAGGAGGGGGGAAGGATGGGCCAAGGAATGACACACCCTACCTGATCCACCTTGCTCAACAACACACAGAAGCAACAACAACACAGTGAGAGAGAGAAAGTAGGATCATTCATATATTTTCATTTAAATTGATTCATACATGCTGGGCTGTAAGGCCTTCCTAGTTTTGGCCAGATATTACAATGAATTACAAAAGTCCTCAAACATGTGAGGATCTGTGAACAATCTTGATTCTACTATCTTCTATCTTCTATCTTCTATAAAAAATTGATTGCCTAAACTCTAACCAAACAACTATACTTATACAAGAGGCTATCAAATTGAGTCGGCCTTTAGATCCATAATCAATGGAAGGAATAGTCAGATCTGGGACCACACACTTCCCAATGATGGATACCAGCATTAAATCTGTGACCCATAATTAATGCACAAGTCAGCCTCAACAGAAACTCAAAATAAACTACTTAGAAAGTAAGGATGACTGAGCAACAGATAAGCATCATCAAGCGCTAGTGAAACAACTGACCACCCGGGAGATAACCGACCAAACTCGGTAACCAAAGGAAATCGATCAACTACCAAGCCAACTCGGTCAAAAAAGGAACTAATCAACGCAAACAAACTTCAAAATCTTATTGGTGACACAGGATTGCCAAGGACCCGAGATGCTCCTGCATCAAACACCTAGGGTTATTTAGAAATGATTCTCCAAATCATTCAGTAGGTATGATTCAAGCTGCATCCAACTCAGACTGTGAAATCCATGAATTTTCTTCAATCGATCTATTCTTCCACTTTACCAAATATTCCATATACTATTTACCTCTTGTTCTTTTGCTAACTCTTTGCTCCAAAATCTGTTCAACTTCTTCATTCTACTTCTTAGGATACTCCATCGGTACTGTCATGTCTTCATCAGGTTCATGATACTCATACAAATTAGCAATGTTGAAAATCGGTAATATGTCCATGTCATCAGGTAACTCAATCTCATATGCATTTCCACTGTCAAATTTCTTCAAAATCTTGCAAGGTCCAAACTTCTTCATCTTCAGCTTCCCATATGTTCCAATAGGAAATTGACCTTTCTTCAAATGAACCATCACTTCATCACCAACATCAAAAGTCTTATGGCTCATTGATCTATCAGCTCTATCTTTGTATTTCTGATTACTCTCTTCCAGCTTGATTTTCACATCTTCACGCAATGTCTTCATGTACTTAGCAAACTTCACTCCATCAACACTTCTCTTACTTTCATCAGCAACATCCCTTAAATCAGATATACCTCTCGGTTGTATGCCATTCACAATCTCAAAGGGTGTTTTTCCATTACTCCTATTCACTAAATTATTATATGCAAACTCTGCTTGTGCCAACACAGAATCCCAATTACTAGGTGTGTCTCCAACTAAACATCTCAAAAGATTTCCCAAACTTCTATTTACAACTTCTATCTGTCAATCGATTTATGGGTGAAATGTAGAACTATATTTCAACTCAGTGCCAAACTTTCTCCAAAGGGTCTTCCAAAAGTATCCAACAAATTTACTGTCTCGGTCAAAGATAATACTCCTCGATAATCCATGCAATCTGACAATTTCCTTAAAGAAAAGATCTGCTACATGTACTGCATCTGATGTCTTTCTACAAGGTATAAAATGTGCCATCTTTGAAAATCTATCTACCACAACAAATATAGAATCATTACCTCTTACTGTCTTCGGTAAGCCAAGAACAAAATCCATACTGATGTCAGTCCAAGGTTCCTTAGGTACAACAATCAGTGTATACAATCCAGTATTCTGACTTACTCCTTTTGCAACTTGACAAATTCCACAACTTTTCACAAATTTATGAACATCTTTATACAATTGTGGCCAAAAGTATTTCTCCTTAAGCAAATTCAAAGTTTTATCAATACCAAAATGTCCAGCCAAAACACTACTATGTTTCTCCTTTATCAAATTAGTTCTCATTTATCCTCTCGGTATACATAACTGAATACCTTTAAACAACATACCTTCTTGAATGAAATATTCTTCCCATTTTGTACTCGGTTGATCTTGAATAGGTGCTCTGCACTTTCTCCACGGCTCAAAAAAATTAGGATCAGTTTCATACAAATCTCTCATCTCATCAAAACCAAGAACTTCGATTTTCACCTCGGTCATCAAAGATCTTCTACTCAATGCATCAACAACTCGGTTAGTGACTCTGCTTTTATGTTTGATCACAAATGTATAACTCTGCAAATACTCAACCCATTTCATATGTCTCTGATTCAACTTATTATGACTACCCAAGGATTGTAAAGCCTTATGATCAGTATAGAACACAAATTCACTTGTTATCAAATAATGTCTCCATTTCTTCAGTGCTTCAACAATAGCATATAATTCTTGATCATACACAAAATATTTCCTTCTAGCATCATTCAACTTTTCACTAAAGAAAGCAACAGGTTTACCTTCTTGACTCAACACAACTCCAATTGCACTTCCACTTGCATCACATTCCACTTGAAATACCTTATTGAAATCAGGCAATGCCAAAATAGGCAATTCAACAACCTTCTGTTTCAGGGTCTCAAAACTCTTATCAGCTCCATGTGTCCACTTGAATTCTTTTTTATCTCCTCTCATAGTCTTAGTCATAGCATTACAAATTGAACTGAAATTCCTTATGAACTTTTGATAAAAACTTTCCAAACCATGAAATGATCTTACCTCACTAGTATTAATAGGTGTAGGCCAATTCAGAATAGCTTCAACCTTTTCAGGATCCATCTTCAAACCATCAGCCAAGAATTTCTTCAAAACTTCATTCATCAACCTCATAAAAGTACTTGGTGCATTAGTTAAACAAAAAGGCATAACCAACCATTCATACAAACCTTATTTTGTCTTGAAAGCAGTCTTCCATTCATCACCTTCTCTGATTTTGATATGATGATACCCACTTTTCAAATCAATCTTTGTGAAATACTTTGCTCCAGTCAAACTGTCCATTATGTCATCCATTCTCGGTATAGGAAACCTATACTTCATTGTTATCTTATTGATTGCTCTGGAATCAATACACATTCGCCATTCTCCATTATTTTTAGGTGCCAATACCGCAAGTACTACACATGGAATCAAACTTTCTCTGATCAAACCTTTATCCAGCAACTCTTGAATCTGTCAATTCAATTCCCGATTCTCGGTAGGTGTCAATTGATGAGGTGCCTTATTCGGTAAACTAGCTCCACAAATTAGATCCATACAATGATCAATGCTTCTTTTCAGTGGAAAACCATCAGGTACATTATCAGAAATGATATCATTGTACTCAGTGAGTAACTTATCAATCTCCTCAGGAACTCTATCCTCTATTTTCTTACTTGGTTTGTTAGGAATCACAACAAAACATACATCATTCTTCTTCAAATCCTTAACAAATTTTATTCCTTCCATCAAACAAACTTTCATAGATGTGCAAACATTACTAACAGGTTCTTCTGTCAAAGGCAACAAAATTTGTTTCTTTCCATCAGCCACAATACTATACTTATGTAATCTCCCATCATATATAGCATGTCTATCATATTGCCAAGGTCTACCCAACAAAATATGATAACAATCCATAGGTATGAAATCACACAACATCTTATCATAGTACTTTCCAATTTCAAATTCACATAACATTGTTCACTTACCAATGCTCATCTTTGATCCATGAAATCTGATAGGGCTTCAGATGTCTCAACCTTTTCAACTGCAACTTTGTGACCATTTCCTTAGATGCCAGATTCTTTGAGCTACCATTGTCAATGATTACCTTCCAAACATTGTCAGAAACTCTACATTTGGTCTTGAAAAAACTTTTCCTTACCAGATCTTCCTTTTTACTTTCATTCCATAGTGCTCTTCTTAGCATCAAGTTATTTTCCTTCTCAGGTTCATTCGGCGACTCTTCTTGCACCAAAGCATTTCTATTGCTACCAGCCTTCTTACTAGCATGTGTACATTCAAAAGATATATGTCCTTCCTCTCCACAATTGTAACAAGTTCCTCAAAAATTACTTCTCCTATAACCACCTCGGTAGTTACTACCTCTGCCTCTAGATGAACTTTCACCTTTCCACTCGGTCTTGCCTTTATCCAGAGTTGTCTTTTATGGTTCAGATCTACTAATTTCACTATAAGGTCTACCTCTTCCTCTAGGCAATCTACCACCTTGACCTCTTTGTCTCTTCTCATGTCTCTTGTTTAATTTCTCCTCAACTTTCAATGCAAATTGATAAGCTTCTTCAATGTTCTCCAATTTGACCAAACTGATTTCTTCTTGGATGGAAACTCTCAAACCATTCAGGTATCTAGAAATTCTTTCCACATCATCCTCATCATGTCTAGATCTGATATCTAATCTATAGAATTCCTCAGTATACTCTTTTACTGAGCTATCTTTCTATCTTAGACTTTGCATTCACCTAACTAGGTTAATTTGATAATCACAAGGTAAGAACTTTCCTTTCAATTTATTTACCATCTTATTCCATACCTTGATTTTGTCTTTGCCTTTCTTTTTTCGATCCAATTGCAGATGATCCCACCATAAGGATGCATGACCTTTCAACTTTGTGCCTGCAATTTTCACCTTCTTTTCCTTAGATACATTTTCATACTCAAAATACTTTTCCATTTCACTGATCCTGTCTATCAATTCATCAGAATCCAATTTCCCATTATATTCAGGAGGATTAAAATGTGGTGTCAACTTCAAACTTGTCAAAGCCTTCAAGAATCTTTCCTCACCCTGATCCGTCATAGGTGCAGGTTCTGCTTCACCTTGTTCCACTTCAATTTCATCATCACTAACATCTTCAAGATGTCTGCCTCTTCTCTGGGTTGTTTCAACAACTTCTAATCTAGCAGCAAGTTGTCTCAACATGCTTGCCAATCCTGGATTCGCTTCTCACCTCCCATGAACCATCTTTAAAACTCTGCAATTGCAGGTCAGATCGCAATCTGCCACCCCACAACAATTCAACTAGGGCTTCGCAAGAAAGAACCTACAAACCTAGATCCACAAACCTAGATCTAGATCTCACCTCGCTCTGATACCACCTAACGCAAAGGAGGGGGGGAAGGAGGGGCCAAGGAATGGCACACCCTACTTGATCCACCTTGCTCAACAACACGCGGAAGCAACAACACAGTGAGAGAGAGAAAGTAGGATCATTCATATATTTTCATTCAAACTGATTCATACATGACGGGCTGTAAGGCCTTCCCGGTTTCAGCTAGATATTACAATAAATTACAGAAGTCCTCAAACATGTGAGGATCTGTGAACAATCTTGATTCTACTATCTTCTATCTTCTATCAAAAACTGACTCCCTAAACTCTAACCAAACAACTATACTTATACAAGAGGCTACCGAATTGAGTCGACCTTTAGATCCACAATCAATGGAAGGAATGGTCAGATCTGGGACCACACACTTTCCAATGATGGATACCAGCATTAAATCTGTGACCCATAATTAATGCACAATTTGGCCTCAACAGAAATTTAAAATAAACAACTCGGTAAGCAAGGATGACCGAGTAATAGATAAGCATCACCGAGAGCTAGTGAAACAACCAACTGCCCAGGAGATAACTGACCAAACTCGGTAACCAAAGGAAATCGACCAACTATCGAGCCATCTCTGTCAAAGAAGGAACCGAGCAACATAGACAAACTTCAAAATATTTTTGGTGACACAAGATTTCCAAGGACCCAAGATGCTCCTGTATCAGTCTCAAACAAGGGATGAGATGGATATTGAGACTAACAATGATGATTTAGAGGATGAGGAGTAATAAAATGATGAGAATGATTCTTATTCCTAGAAGAAGGAAGACTCCCTCATGTTGGGTGAAAATAGTAAGAGATGAAATAGGAAAAAGGGCTAATGAAGTTGTGTCAGAGTCTAAGGATATGGAATCCGTTGGTGAAGATGCAATAAAGAAATGTAGTTCTAGGGATGAGGAAGAAATTAACCCCATATGACGCCTTCCTCTTCCACCCCTCCCATAAGACTAGTGAGGATATAGAGGTTCTCCCTCATTTTCTACGACATTTGTAGGACTCCCCTTTCCTACACTCTAATAAAGAAGATTTGGAGGACTTGCTTGAGGTGATCAAAGATGCAACTTTTGATCAATTTAGAATGTCAAAGTGGTTTTTTAAAGAAATCGATCAAATTAATATTATAATTTATTCTATGTAGAGAAACATTACTTCAATCCAAAAATTTAGAGGGTAATTTCATATTTGAGGAGGATTAATGTCATGAGATTTCCAAAGTCCATGATGTTTAGTTGCATGTGTTTCTAGATTAGATTGTGTGTAAGTTTTTGCATCAATGTTTCAGATCACACTCCGTGATCTATCATCAGGATGAAAGAGAGCACAAAGAGCATGGAAAGATAAAAAATGTTAGCTATTTTGGAAAATATTTCTAAAGATGTTAATATCCTAAATTAGATTACAAAGAGAAAATTCTTGGGCTCAAGGCTAAGATGAAAAAGTTGAATGATAATTTGGCGAATTTGCTTAATATAAGTTTCAAGGCCATTTATAATAGTATTGAAAATGTCAAGTGTTTGGTTGAAAAGTGATAGAAGTTTTAGGCTTTAAAATCTTCTGACAATGCCTAAGTGGATTTGAAGAGTGCTGATAAGGGTAATCAGGGTGCTGCCAAGAAGGGCTTGTGTTCTCGCACATGGGTAAACTAAAAAAAAATTGCTGAGCAATGCAAAATTTGATTTTCAGAATATAAAAATATGTATCAAAACTTAAGCTAACTAGAAGATGAGATTGTAGAGGCCCTCAAAAATCTCCATTAGTGTTTTTAGATCTCATTATCCTATCTTCTTATTTGCTAGTAGATTTCTCTATTTTTATTTATTGAATATATGTATCCTTATAGTAACATTTTGTAAATAGAATTTGGAATCCCTTCAAAACCTACATTACCCTTAATCAAAAAAATATAATTTTAGCATATTAACAAATCAACTTTTAACATCCACCACCATACATTTTAACTCTTATATTTTAAAATTAAATATTACATTTAAGTTAAAAAATTTGAATTATCACTGGAGTCCTCACACATCTACAACTGAAATTCAAGTCTATTGATGTATTTGATTTAGTCGGTTGTGGTGATGGCGGGACGGCTGAAGAAATCGAGCGAAGTCGGAGTTGATGGTGGTGCTCTTCAACTTCATGGCGCTGCGCGGTCCGGTGATTTGCAGTCTTTCCATACTCTTTATGCTTCCAACCCCACACTGACAATATCATTAATCAACTCTCGCGACACCCACTCTCGGACGCCGTATCTTACTTTTTCCTTCAATCTTTAAAATCTTATATGCATTTTTTGTCCATTTCCATACTAATCAGCACTGTCTGCATAATTTACTCGGAATTTGGTGTCTAGGGTTTGTCGAAGTTATTTTTACCTATGAATTCATTCACTGTTATAGAGATGTGCTTATCGGGTAAAACTTACTTTGGGCATTCTCTGGTTTAGACATCTTACATCTTTGACATTCGATATGTGGTGAAATTTACTTTGGTATTTTCTGAATTACAAGCCGTATCTTACTTTTCCTCATATGTTTTCTTCAATCTTTTAGAGCTCAAATGTTTTGCATTTTTTATTCATTTGCACGAGTCAGTTTTGTCTGCATAATTTACTGGGTTTTGGCATCTCGGGTTTGTTATTGTTAGTTTTACCCCCGAATTTCACAGTTAATTCAGATTTGCTCATCAGGTAATACTTACTGTGGGCGTTCTTTGGTGTGGACATCTTATCCTATTGAGATTTGATTATCTGATGAAATTTACTTTGGGCATTCTCTAGATTAGATATCTTTTTAGGAGTTAGTTTCGCGAGCAACAAGATACCATGTATCTCTTTATTTTAATGGAGTTGCCATGATGCACTTGCTTAATTGCAGTTTGCCCTAATGCTATGCTAGTGCTTGATAGATTGACTTTTTCAAGGTTACTATTTATTTATCTATAACAGAAGAAGATTTGGAGATTTTGATGCTTGTATAGTTGTTTTGTGTTATTGCATTAATATCTTTCAAGGTTTTTGTTTATCCACAGTTTGGCTAACTCCAACCAATTGTTGGGTAAACTAGAACCTTTTGGGGCTACTTACTTTATCTTTTGAGTACTCAAGGGATTTATTTGGAATGTCACCAGCCATAACTTAGTAAAATACCAAACATTGAGAGAGGATGAATTGATTATAATAATTCATTGCTGCCATTGTCAATCTGAGATTGAAGGTAGACTTTAGCAATCTTCAATTTCTCATCATATGATAAAATTGCAGTCAAGGTAGCCAGTTTCATATAGGGCATCTTCTTTACTGTCAAAAAACTTCAAACTTCAAAGCCAATATTTGTTTAAAAAAATAATTTTATAAATCGTGGTAATTATTAAAAAAAAATGTCTTGATTGTATTTGTACTGTTTATATCCTCCTGTATATGATAGAACGGAAAATAAAGCTTAATAATTTTTTGATATTATAGTTAAAGGTGGGTTTTTAAAAGGGTCCAAACTAGAGGAGGGTGAGAGGTGCTTTGAGGAATGTGAATGTTCTTCCTCCATTGTTGGCACCTTGGAGCTCCTGTTCTTGCTAAAAGAAGCCCAGATTAGTTCTCTTTGATGATCTTGGTCTTCTTCTTCCTTCTCGGTTCAACTTGTTTCTGAATTTAGTGGTTGGTTGGTGTTTTTTTGTGCTGTTAAGTTTTTCTTTTGTGTTTGCTTTTGGTTTAGTTTTGTTTTGTCTTGGTTTGGTGGCAGTTTGGCTTTTAAATTTCAAATTTCCTTCTCCATCTTGCCGTGTATCCAATTTTGATTGTGTTTTCAAGGCAGGTTGGTGGATCAAGGGGTGTGACATTTGTCCTCGCCTATTTTTATGCTAGGACTGAGCCTTAGTTACCTTTTAGTTTTTGTTAGCTCTTCTTGTGGAGCTGGGAAGATGGCTTGACAATCAAAAGGTAAGTAGGAGATATTTTCCACAGCAAGTCGAATTGTGATATTGCTATCAGGATTCAACTGTGTAGTTTTTTGAGTCAAACTCATTGACCCATGATTCATGAGTAGTGGTTCACACGAACCCATCTCTCATGAGAATGAATGGAACACTTAGCACTCATTGGATCTAGGTGATGCTCACAGAGGTGAAGCACCGGGACTTCCCGGGAGGTCACCCATCCCAGTACTACTCCATCTTGAGCGCGCTTAACTATGGAGTTTCCTCCATGGCTAAACCCACTCTACTTGCATCCTCATTTTCAAAACCTTCACCAAGTGTTGTGCCTTATGAACCATTCATTAGAAAGCCCCTTAAGCTCATCAATTGATAAGTAGGAGATATTTTCCACAGCAAGTCAAATTGTGATATTGCTATCAGGATTCAACTGTGTAGTTTTTTGAGTCAAACTCATTGACCCATGATTCATGAGTAGTGGTTCACACGAACCCATCTCTCATGAGAATGAATGGAACACTTAGCACTCATTGGATCTAGGTGATGCTCACAGAGGTGAAGCACCGGGACTTCCTGGGAGGTCACCCATCCCAATACTACTCCAGCTCGAGCGCGCTTAACTACGGAGTTTCCTCCATGGCTAAACCCACTCTACTTGCATCCTCATTTGCAAAACCTTCACCAAGTGTTGTGCCTTATGAACCATTCATTAGAAAGCCCCTTAAGCTCATCAATTGATAAATTAATGTTGAAGTAGAAATAATTAATAGTGGTGTTTTTGTGGGCTTCGTTGGACGAGGTGATGGTATTAATGGTAAATTGATGTACAAAAACACATTAAATGGAGACTTAGATGATGTTATCCTTGCCCTTGCAAAATTTTATGCGCTTTGCAATGGAGGAAAACTTGGGGGCCAATAGAGGAAATGTGTGAGGAGGCATCTTTGAAGGAGGAATCTCCAAAGAGGAAAACAACGGTAAGGTGCCTTCTTCTCCCAAGGTGCTTTCCATCTCCCAGAATTCAAAAATGTTGCAGGGGATAAATGATGAAGAAACCAAGTAAAAAAATATTGCAGTAGTTTTTGACTGTTTGGACAACAATTTTCTACCATCATAAGTTTTTTGATGAACGGGTTGGGAATTTTTAGGGAAAAAAGATGGGGATCCATGTTAATTTTGTTGCATGCTTCAAAAAGGGCTTTTTATGGTTTTTTCAAAAACCCATTGAATGCAAGAAAGGTTTAAAAGAATTTGGAAATCAGATCAATATGTCTTCAGAGCTGATCCTTGGTCTCCTAAGGCCAAAAATGAGGAGGTTGTTACCATCTTTATCTCAAGGTGAAAAATATCCCTCTGCAACAGCGGAAATTTATTCCAAAATTGTTAAAACCCATGGGTACTATAATGCAAATTGAGGAAACTAGAACGACACTTCCCCATTTTAATGCTAGAGTATTAATTTCATTGTTGCCAAAGGTTGATATTCTTGATTTTCTAGCTGTTCAAGTAGATGATAAAATTATTAACTGTGAAATTGAGCTGCTTGGAAATTTAAATGCTTGATTTTGTAAGGAAATGGACGTTTGACAAAATTGTCCTAAAGTTGCTAAGAGATCTGCAAAAACATATATGAAAAAGGATATTGAAACATAAGGAAATAATAGTGCCCAAAATATTGGGAAGGATACTCCATCTAATGATGAAGAAAAAAGAATGGAGGTGGATAAACAAGATGAAAATTTGCAAAAGGCCATCAAATGCTCCTCTCCCCTAAATAGTGGATGCTTAAGATGTTGAAATTGGTAGTGGATTCAACTTTTTGAGTGACCCACTATCCGAGGGAGAAGTTGTGGTAATTAAGGTTGATAACTCCCATGTCCATAATGAATGAATAAAAGTGAGGATTTTTGAAATATTTATTAGTTCTCTTCGAGGAAAAATGCTTAGAAATTGGTCCTTGAAAGAATTAATGCCCTTGTAGAGCTTGAGAAATCGAAAAATTCAAAGCCCTTCCAAATATTGGTAAACACAGGCCCTCCTGATGGTAAATTGGTCCTTGGTAAAGAAGATATTGCTGAAAAATAGAAAATCATCCTGGATTGTTTTAACCTCCTCCATTTAGAAGGGGAAATTAATCTGGAAAAAAAGGCTTTGAAAATCAAGATTAGAAGAAGAGAAAACAAGGGATAGGGCTCATGGAGATAAGGGAATGAAAGAAAAGAATTCTGCAAAAAAATCTTGAAGGGTTTGGATAGTTTGTATAAAAATCAAAAGATAGTGGACTTCTCATCCCCCTTGCTCATCCCAGCAAAAAATAAATTAAATTAAATTGTTCTATGGGAGATGGTCGGAGCCCTCTGACAAGAAATACATCTTAAGATCATTTTGTCAAAGGCCTAACATGGATTTTCTGCGCATTCAGAGATAAAGGATGCAGGGCTTCAACTAGGAAATGTTTTGAATTTTGTTTGGAAGACTGCAGAATCTTTCCATACTTCTTAGGATAAGTGGAAAGGTGGAGCTGCTACTCTTGTAACTCATAAGTGGATTCAATATGTTGTTGACTGAGATGTTTCTCCTTGTAATAGAATAGTTTGGGTGGTAGTGGTACATCTGAGCACAATGTTTGACCAGTCAACCTTGGAGGCTACGATGAGTTTGGGCACTTAGATCTTGTTTTGAAGGCCTGTTTAAGCTCTAGTTTCAAACTTAATGTTTCTTTGCTTACTACCTAGATGGTGTAAGGACAATGGCTACTTGAAATGGTGAGAAATAGGAGTCTTAGCCTGCTTATGTAAAGTAAGAACTTAAGTGATCACTATTTCCACCTTTTTTCTCAGGGAGGAACGATCAATAAGATCCAACTTCAGTCCTAAAGGAGAGCTGGATGTCCTATGTGACTATTCTCCTTTTTGTTATGTGATTGATGTGCTTTGATATGATTATGTTAAGAACTAGGTAAAATGCTAGGAAATTGACAAGATTCAGCATAAACAAATAGAAACACATCATAAAGCGAACACAAAAGTACTGATCTGGAAATTAGATACAGAGAGGAATTTGTCATTGAAATCTGGAGCTAAAAGTGCCAGTTACGAGTGCTAGGTGTCATAGTCCCTAGGTGTCTCCATTAGCTAAAACCTCAGATTCCAGTCAAGATGCTCTGTAGATCACGCTCTTCTAAATTCAGCCAAAAAGTGTCAGCTGCATATGCTAATTGACATAGTCCAGGGGTTTTTGCATGCACAAAATTTGGAATTGTGTCTCAGTCTGCACTCTGCAACTTTCAGTTGATGAAGGTGTAACCTGCACATAGAAAGAGGGGAAAATTGTTGTGTTGTGTAGGGTCTTGCCTAAGTCAAACCTGGGTAGGAATAAACCTCCACTATAACAATGATTGATTAGAAAAGAGAGCTTACACTTGGTAAGGCAAGGGTTAACTCTAAAATGAAATGCTGTATTGAAATGATATTTTGATAATGGTGGTGATGCAATGCTCTTTGGATGAGACCTTCAAGGGTTGATGCAATAACATGACATAACAAGACAAGATCAATCATGGAAACAATCTTACATGTAGGTTGTTGTAGCTTGCTGCTCCATAATGGTCATATTTGAAGATGCTCAATAATGCTTGCTCAAAGAATGATCTCAATAATGCTTAGGATGTGTAGGATGTTTGAGGATGAAAATGAATTAGGAATGATGCCTTTAAATGTTAATGTTTTATAGCTGGGAGAGATATCATTCTTCCTATTGTTTGCAGTTTTGTTATATGCTTAGTATGATCGCGTTCCTCCTATCTTGTAACATGTGGATGCTGACTTGGCATTGGTTACATCTGGTCTTTTGTATTCGCCTTTGGCAGTGAGTATTCAATGTTGGTTACCATTTTGGCATGGCTGGCATGTGTTGTATATTCGCTGGAGAGTATACACTACGATGGTAATGTGTTGATGTCCATGTAAAGAGATAGAAGGGTTCACCGCGTGGTAGAGAATTGTTCTTTGCTCTAACATTGACTAATTCTTTGCACTGTCGAGTTATGGTTATTTCCGGTCTCTTCTATTGTCGACATTGGGCCATATGAGTATCTGATGACATGGCATATTTGGCGGTGGAGTATCTCTTATTGTTACCGGTTTATTTATTTGGTATCGTGTCTCTTGATGGTTCTATTGCCATCATGTCATCTCCTTCAAATTGGCGTTTCATCTTTTATTGCCCATGATGGAAGTTCATGTTTCTCTCTTGGCTTCGTTGGCAATTATTATTATTATTATTTTTATTGTGCCTTCCTGATGTCATCTTGGTGTGCTCTTGTAACGGCAACGGTTTTATTTTCATGTCACCATCACTCAAGAAGATATATATGATTGGAAGTGTATTGGTTTCATTTGATGATCGGAGTGTTATGTGTGTCGGGCCTTTGACAATAGCTAAGTCATCAGAGTTGTATTCTGAGATTTATATATTTGTGTATCGTGTCTTCTTAAGATATATACTTTGCAGATTATTTTATGATATTGATCATTGCGTGATCAATTGAATGTTGTAGACATTATAAGGAGTAGAGATTGGCTTATTGATTGACAATGTGAAGACGTCAATCATAAGCATGAATCTTGCATTTGATTTGAGATCATAATAATGGAATCTTTATTTTGGTGGGTTGGGTTTTTCCCTCGTGTAGGAGGGTTTTCCCAGGATAAGTTTTGGTGTCATTTGTTGGTTGATTTATCTGATTATTTGTTTATTGATCTGGTTCGAAAACTTAACATTAAAAAGGGATCTCAAGATATTTCCTATTTTAGATCCAACTTCCAACAATCATATCAAAATATCAGGATGAGATAACAAACAGTGAGAACCTACACTTGTGCAGGGATGATTTCGTGCTTGTTTTGTGGGGTTTATGGTGGTAGGCATCATAGTCCATTGAGAAAAGGGTAAACTAAGGGTGGTTGTAGAGTAGAAGTCCCGAGACGTAGGATTTGTTCACCTCATGAGCATGTGTCGAGAATTTGGTAGTAAGAAGGCGATAAATAGACTTGAAATGAACTTTAAGAGGGCACATTAAAAGAGGGCCCAAAAAGGAATCTGAAATTATAAGGGGATCAACTTACAAAACTACATTTAGCCACCACTTTATCATGATTATGAACTTATGCTCATACTCACTGTAAAGAGGAGAGAGAGAGAGAGAGAGAATGTTGCTAAGCTGAGAGAACAAGCCCCCAAGCTTAGAATCTTAACCCACAACAACATCCAAGGACAAAAATACCAAGACAAGACAACAAAACAAAAGAGAAGGGCAAAAAGGCAAACGGAAAGACACACAAAAGGGGTTAGTACTATAAAACAAAGGCTCTAAGTGAAATAGTTGAGGGGATCTAGATAAATAAATGTCTCAACTACTAACATCATTCTTAAAATGTTATTGCAAGAGCACAAGTAGACATTGAAAGAGAAAGAGGATAGACCAACTGATGAGACATAAAAACCACGATCCAACAACTAGCAAGGTATGTTATGCTAGGGATCCACATAAACGATAGAGAGAGATGGATTCCATTGGACAACAAGGTATGTTGTGTTGTGCAATCCGTGCTAGAGGAGATTCAATCAAGTTGATCAAGGTCCATTATGTTAGTTGACTTATGCTAAGGAAGATTGCAAAGCTAAATCTTTATTTTTTAGATAATTTGAAAATGCGATTGCAAAATGAGTGTTGTAGTGTGCACCAAACACAAAGATCACTAAACAAAACCTTTGTTTGCTAGTTAATATGAAAACATGACTGCAAAATGGGTCCTGTAGTGTGCATCAACCACAAATTACAAAACAAAACTTGTGCTTGCTAGGTAATCCAAAAATGCGACTACAAAATGGGTTCTCCAGTGGCACCAAGCACAAGCAAAGAGGAGGCCTTATATGCCTCCGTTCCCTTAGAATGTCAACATATTACCATGTTGATATCTTAAGGAAGATAGAGATCCACACCAATGATAAACACCTCCAACACCAAGGAGATATCCTCAACAAAAATGCATGCTTTCCAAGCTAGGAAGCAAATCCTTATAACAAATACCATCTTCAAGCAAGGAAAGATAGTTATAAAAGAGATATTTTACAACAAGTCTAAAGGGATCCTTATCAAGGATACATAGCTATCAAGGGGGACAAAGAGATCTTTGTCTAAATATATCTACCTTAAAAAAGAGAACTTTAATAAAGATGCCATTTTCAAAACTAAGAAGAGGGAAGTAGGTCAAGAATACACACCTGCCCTATTGCTAGGAGAGGGGATTCTTGATGAAGAATTGCTCACCTTCAACACCAAAGAGAGATTATTCATAAAAATTATATGCTTTCAAGCACTGAAGAGGTCCTAATCAAGGATACACACCTTCAAGCAAAGAGAAAATCCTCATGAAGAACAAGCAATTTAATGCAAGAAAGGATATCCTTATAAAAGATACAACTCAACAAGGGAAAATGGATCCTTAAGATAGAGAAATGATTGAAAACCTTTCTTGCCTCCTAGTGTAGAGACACGAATAAAGAAGCTATTATATTGATATCCAAGTAGGATTGAACATGAAATTGTACCAACATGAATGACAATGAGCCCTCTAAGAAGGTAAGCTACTAGTGTCACATAGTGAGGAGCAACATAATAGGCTGAGTGCTAAGGTATTATATGCTTAAGTGGGATTTAGAAAATGATCGACATCAAACGCTATATGAATAAGAGCCTTATCATATAATTCTTGAACAAATTTCTTAAATGCTATATAATTAGAAAGAGAGTGAGTAAAACACAAAATAGACAAATCCTATAATGATAATTGGTTTAGAGTTAGACCTATATATTATGAAAGGAAAAGTGATCTTTCTATCATATTTGAGTCTTTGAAAGATTCTTTCTACTAGAGAAGAAGTTCTTTGCGGGAGGGGAAGGTTAGGTTTTAATAAAAGAATTTGTAAGGAGTAGGGAATCCTATGCCTTATCGAGTGTATTGGGTTGAGGGTTCTATAGGGACCTTGATTCCTTGTTTCATACATCCAAGATCACGTCCTCTATATCCTTGTTTAAAACAAAAACTGTTACCATCAGTTATAATATGTTTGCAAATGTGATGGGGAGGGACATTCATCATAGATCTCATTGAACTACTTTGGAACAACGAGATGAATAGATGAGGAAGGATGAATCCTTTTAGGAGGGTGCACAATCTTATTAGCTTCATTCATGTCCACTCCACTTGGGAGGTAAGAGAGTCCTTTTGCATTAAGTTTGGGTTGGGAAGAAGTGTTTTTGTCATCAAATGCTTATTTCTACTCAATGTAAGGTTAGGTGACATATCATCAAGGAAATGCATAACATCATCTTGTCCATAAACATGTTGATGGCTAAGCTCTAGGAGAATATGGAGGATCTAAAGTTATAGATGTGTTGAGAGTTGGATTGTTAATGTTTGAAGCATGCCCCTCTTGCACCAAAGTGACCTTATGGGAAGAAGATTCATCATTACTCTTTTCATCTCCATTATAGAGATCACGTAACTATTTCCTCATGGGTAAGGGATACTCTAGGAGAGGTATAAGCATGATTCATCTCAATATCATTTATAGAAGGATTATGAATGGTACAACATGAAACATCCACTAGATCTCTTATGAAATCCAAACATTCTATGAACAACTTTAGAAATATTATTATATAACAATATGAAATGTGTATGAAAGTCGTTAGAAATGGAGTAAATATTGGAAACATCCCTGAAACCCTCATTCTGCATCACATTAAAATGCAATGAATCAATGCAAGCAACGCTAAGTGAAACAAGCTACTTTTCAACAAATGATTTTGATAAATGTAGCTAATTGGCACTGTAATCAAATGTGAAAGTGCAAACCAATTAGATTCTGTAGGATACATATTAAAAATCAGATCTGAAAACAAAAAATGCGAGTATGATTCACGCTAGGTTCACCAAAATGAAATGGTGAGAAATAAAAGTCTTAGCCTACTTATGTAAAGTAAGAACTTAAATGATCACTACTTCCACCTTTTTCATTAGGGAGGAATAAACAATAAGATCCAACTTCAACCATAAAGGAGTGTTGGATGCTGTATGTGATTATTTTCCTTTTTGTTATGTGATTGGTGTGATTTGATATGATTATGATAGGAACTAGGTAAAATACTAGGAAACTGACAAGATTCAACATAAACATATAGAAATAGATCATAAAGAAAACATAGTACTATAGATCTTGAAATGAGATACAAAGAGGAACTTGTCACTGAAATTTGGAGCTAAAAGTGTTGGTCATGTGTGGTAGGTGCCCTGGTTCTGAGGGTGTCTTCGTTAGGTAAACTTTGGATTCTAGATCAGGATGCTCTTCAGATCATACTGTCTAAAATTCAGCCAAAAAGTGTCAGTCACATGTGCTTATTGACATAGTCCAAGGGTTTTCACTTGTTCAAATTCTAGAATTGTGTATCTCAGTCTGCATTTTGTAACTATGTAACTTTCAATTGATGGAGTTGTAACCCGCACATAGAAATAGGGGAAAAGTGTTTTGTTGTGTTGTGTAGGGAGTTGCCTAAGTCAAAACTTGGGTACAAATTAACCTCCACTATAGGAATGATTGGTTAGAAAAGAGAGCTTACCTCTAGTAGGGTAGATGATGTAGGAGCATCTTGGGTTCTTGGCAATCTCGCATCAACCAAAAATATTTTATTTCCTATTCTTTAGTTTGTCAGTTGTTGAGTTTCTTTCAGCGTTCCTTCAGTTTGGATCGGTTGTTGTTGCGCACCTCATGGAGTGTTTGTAACATCATGTTTTACCTTCACTTAGGTTTCCACCTCGATTGGTTTCTTCATTCTTGAGATATCTTGGATTCTTGGTGGGACTTCACTGTTCTTCACATTTCATGGCCAGTCTGTGTTTTCCGATCTTGCAAAGGATTTTCCCAATCGACGAAGCTTCGTGGCTCATATCTCGATGTTCCATGACTTGTGGCCGACCTTCTTGTTGGTTCACATGTTATGTTACATTGTGTGGTGGGAGATTCTTACGATTTAGGTCCTGACCTATAATGTAATACATTTTCTTGTTCTTGGAGAATTTAATCTTTCTTAGGCCGACTTGATGCTTGCGAAGGCTTTATAAGCTGTTGTAATTGATCCTTAAATAGTTTTCCAGTTAGCAGTTGAAGGTAGAAGAATAGTTTAGTGGCAGATAGCAATAGATAGTATAAAAAGATAACCTCTTAAAGGTTCCAATAATAGGCCTATATGCTTGGAATGTAAGAATGCAGTATGTAAATTCATTGTATTGGATTTCATGTTAATTGAAGGCTGATCTTGTATATTCCTCTCTTGTTTCTTGTTGCTTTTGTTGCGTAACTCATGCTACAAGGATTGGACTGACTTCTTTGAGGTCCCTCTTGTCCTTGACTGCATCATTTGGTACTAGAGCAAGGTTGTGTTCCTTGTGGAAGTGAGATCTTTATTCCTGAGCTTGTGAAGTCCTGAATCAATTTGTTGTGGGGTGGTAGAGTGAGGATCTAACCTGCAATTGTAGAGGATTCATCTGAGATGACTCACATAGGACTTGCTAGAGGTGGAGGAAGGAGAGATGCAGATCCAACTGTGTTGGAAATGCTGAGACAAATTGCAGCTAGATTGGAAGCTATGGAAGCGGCCCAGAGAAGAGGTCAGCATATTGAAGATGTTAGTGATGAAGAGGAAGAGAGAGCTAGAGAAGCTGCCGAGGAAGGTGAAGAGCAACCTAAACTTGATCAAGGAGATGATAGATTCGTGAGAGCCCTTGAAAAACGAACAATACTGAGAGGGGGAGGGGGTGAATCAGTATTGACACAAACTTTTAAAGCTAAAAACTGAAAACAGAGAACACAAGACAAGGAGGACAATACACACAGAATTATCTCGTGGAAACCCAAAACGGGAAAAACCACGACATCACTATCTAGTAAGGGCAACAACCCTGTTACAGCTGAGAGCTACAACTCTCCTCAAATCAAATCAGAACTGGCTTCAACCAGTTAACAATAAGGTTACAACCTTATCAGTAAGATATCAGACAGATGATACAAAAAGGAATTCCTTGCCTTCACTGAAGTATGAAGACTCCTAAGACAATCTCAGTCTATCAAATCACAAAAATACAGAAGGACTTATTAACTTTTCAGCACAGCTCCCCCTTTTTTTTACTCACAGATATTGCCACTACTTGTCCGCTGAATATATCATGTGCCTCTTCAAAACTGGAAACTCCCCCTTCTCCTTTTACTGTTCTAGATTCACTAACATGTACGCCAAAGTTGAAATGCTATTATACTGTTACAGTAAGCACTGTGTATGACTTCGAACAGACCGGCTTTTTGTATGCCTGAGATGTAGATCTTCTCCACTCACAATTATTATCTCTGCAATGTTTGAAGAATCAACTCCCGTTTCAATGTTACAGACTCTTTTACGCTTTAACACAGTCCTCGGTTTTTCATTTAACAATGTATCCTCTTAATGCATCATGAACAGTGTTCAAAAACATAGAAAGGATTGCCGCTGCTAATCTATCATATAATCTTCTGTTCTCACACAGCTCTTCACACAACAACCACACTAAAAAAAAACAGCAAAACTTTTTCAACTCCCACGATCTCCTTCACACCTTGCTTTTTTCTTTTTTTTTTGCACTGCACTTCTATTCAGTTTTTTTTCACACAAAAACTTCTCAGTCCCTTTTCACGTTCTTGACCGTTTCTCTGAACAGTCACCCACATGTCACCGAACACTTGCAACTTTGAACGCCATGCTGTATGCACAGGCATCCCGTCTACACATGATAGTTGAAGACAAGTGTTGGAGAAATTTTAGACTGATCATTTTAACTGAAAATACTCTTGGTTTTTGAATGACTACAACTGCGTTTCAAATGCTGTGACAGACGTCATGAAATAGTTTCACACACTGTCTCAAAAAATGCGAACCATCATGGTGACACTCATAAACTGTCATGTTTGGAACAGTGTCTTTTTGTGTATGCGATTTCGAGAGGTTCTTGAAGCGTAACTGTTACAACATGTGTCAACCAAGACAGTTGCGGTTGAACCTTTCTTAGAACCAGTCCCGTAGCACACTTGGCGGATATATTTGTCGGCCAGCATACACACACCAGGCATATAGGACAAACATACCTTACGTAGCAACATTCCCTGCAATTTCTCAACCGATATAGGAGTAAGGACAAAAATGGTCAGCATACAAGGAGATTCCGCACATGCCAACACTTGGCAACAACTGGACTGATCGTCATCAACCAAGATGGCTTCCAATCACAACTAGCAAAACTATCAATGACAAAAACATGTAACAGCCCTAACGAGGGTTAATGCTAGACCGCATTTCAATCCCCTTGATTATGATGGAAAGTTGAATTAAGATGAATTGCTTGATTGGATCACTAAGATGGAGAAATACTTTGATTATAAAGGCACTGATGAAGCTAAGAAGGTGAAGTATGCTTGCACAAAGTTGAGAGGACATGCATCCTTATGGTGGGAACATTTGCAGACTGATAGACAAAGAAGAGGCAAGGACAAAATCAAATCATGGGATCGAATGGTGAACAAATTGAAGACCAAGTTCTTACTTGCTGATTGTCAAGTAAGTTTGTTTAAGAAATTGTAAAACCTAAAGCAAACGGATCTTAGTGTGAAGGAGTATACTGAAGAATTTTATAGGTTGGATATCAGGTTTGGTCATACAGATGATGAGGTTGAAAGAGTAGCTAGATACTTGAATGGTTTGAGGGTTTCAATTTAGGATGAAATTAGTTTGGTTAAATTGCAAAATGTAGAAGAGGCTTAACAATATGCCCTAAAGGCAGAAGAAAAACTGAACAAAAGGCAAGATCAAAGACAAAGAGAAAGAGGTGGAAGATTTCAAAGGGGAAGAACATTTGTAGGAGGAAGATCTTATTCAGATCCGGGCAAAGGTAAAGCAGAAGATAAGGAAGAAAATTCTTACCGAAGAGATGACAAAAGTTTCCATAGAGGAGAAGGATCAAGTAGCAGAGCGTTTAGAAGATCTCGTTTCAAGTGTGGAGGAGAAGGACATCGAGCCTTTGAATGTACCCAAGGAAATTCAAACAAGAGGACTGAGAGCAAGGGTAGATCTGCTTATGCAGGGGAGAAATCTACCGAATCTTTGAATCAACCAGAGGATGGAGAAGCACTAATGGTGAGAAGAGCCCTGTGTCATGAGGAGACATATCAAGAGCAGTTGTTGAGAAAGAGTTTGTTCAAGACCAAATGCAAAGTTGCAAGGAAATGTTGTGAAGTGATCATTTTTTTAATCACCAAACTATATCTAGACTCTCACTAGCAACTAATCCTATGATATTGATATATGTCTATCTTTATACATATAGCTTCACATCAAAAAATTATGAATCAAGAGTTTTAAAGATCAAGCAACATAATAATAAAATGAACATGCTCTATATAACATGTCATGGGTCCCATGGCCCAATGATATTGTTGCTGCATTCTCCTTGATCTGTATCAAAAGTCCCAAGAGGAGGGTCAATTGCCTGAGGGACATTCCGCTACCTCCTAGCTAGGTGCATCAGGTCTATGAGAGGCCATAATCTTTTCATTCTCTTTATCAATGTTAATTCCTTTGTCTTTGACCAGCTGTTTAAGCATCTTTCTTTTGGATCAATCATGTCACTTTTTGTGTTAAAGTAATGAGCTGAATGGATGTCCGCTTTGTATATAATAAGAGCACCTTCTTGTATCAGAATCGTGAATTTGCTTTTTGGGATCTCTAGTACAACAGATACATGTGACATAAAATAGTGTGTGAGCTTTTTATTAAACTTAGTAAGTACCCTCCTACCTTGGAACACTTCATCATTTTTGAGTTTCTAGAGGAACTAGAGGACCTCAACTGTAAAAACAAACCAAAACTTGTTAAGTTTAGCATCAAACACATCAACCTAACCAGCAAGGATTTCAACCCAAGAAAATCCAGGACCAGAGTTCCAAGAAATAGGAGATCCAAAGAACAATGACCCAACAAGACAAGCAAACTTGCAATTAAAGAAAAGATGCTCAATAGTTTCAAAAACAAGACACAATGGACAACAAAGAGGTGCAATACCCACTTTGGACAAGATCGGACCAACAACAATCTTTTTGAGTAACACAAGCAACTGAAAGTAGGTCTTTTTAGGTGCCAAAACAAGTCTAGAATGAAGTGCCATTTGGAGTCAAGCCAGTCAAGGCCCCATAATTGATTTAAGCATTTAAGAATTAATGAATCATCTTTAAGCATGTTATAAATCTAACTAGTAGAAGCTTCCATGAGAGAAGAACCATCTTGCCATTTCACTTGTTTGACAAACTCATCACTGTGAACCATTCTAACTCGAAAGAAAGTGCCAACAGCCTTGACAATTAAAGTGTATGTTTTTTTCTGAGAGGAGGGAATGCCAAATTTTTCTTTAATCTCTACCCAAGTCCCTAGCCTATTGTCAATCGGAATGTCCTGTATATTTGAGATACCCCTTTCATTCCATTGCTTTGCAGAACAGCTCTGAGTAAGTGCCAGTGGTTTATTATTAAGGCAAATGCCCCACCATATAGATCTATCCACAACAGAAAAGGAGGGAGGGCCTCCCACAATGCTTTTGGAACATAATAACTTCCTAGCCTGAGTCCATGCCTTCCATAGAGAGGCAAATATAGTGGATCCAAATATTTTAAAATCAAATTCACCCATAATGATATCACAAAGAGAGAGAGGTTTTTCTAGCTGTTCCCCTTTTTAATAGAGATCACATAATGTTATTCCTGATGAGCACTTTCCAAGGCTCATTACCATTCAAGGGTTTGAAGATCCATTTAGAAGCTAGGGCTATACCATGTGTTTTTAGATCTCTAAAGCCTAGTCCACCCATTACCTAGGCATGGAGCACCACTCCCATTTGATAGAATGCCTTTTTTTTGTTACCATACCATTAGACCAAAGAAATTCATGTATAATTCTATCCAGTTTATCAATTTGATAACCAACTAACAACCAGAATGAAGAGTAGTAAATAGTGTGTGAAGCTAGAACTTTTTGAACAATCTGAACTTTGCCTACTAGGGAAAGCATCTGTGTGCCATTTCTGATGTTTTTTTCCCATCTTAGCATGCACCCAAGCCCACATGTCTTTAAGAGAAGGGGAGACTGCAAAAGGAATACCAAGCCATAACCATCCTTTGTTACCAATCCATTGGGGAGCTTCATCATACCAACCAAGCACAATAGACTAATGAGGGTCAACCTTGGCACTAGATGCAAGGCAGAAAAATTGCAATCTGTCCAAAACATTATCAAAGTTGCCTTCAACAAGTTCCACAAAGAGAGCAGTGTCATCAACAAATTGGGTGTTAATAAATTCCTCTTGGTTTGGAAGAGAGATACCCTTAATAGGCGGAGCCAATTTAGGGGTTCTGAGAATATAATAAAGAGTATCTGCCGCAATCACAAAGAGGGCTGGGGCTATAGGCCACCCTTGTCTAATGGATCTTTGAAGGGGGATGGGGTCAGAAAGTTCCCCATTGATGTCAATGACAGTTGATAAGTCTTTTAAGAGAATTTCAATCCATTTGTAGAAGGATGGTGGAAAGCCAACGACCTTAAGCATGCCAATAACAAAGGGCCATTCAATTCTGTCGTAAGCTTTCTCAAAGTCCAGTAAAACCATAGCAACATTCTGCCCATCTTGTTTAGCCCAGTGGAGAGCTTCCTAGTTAGTGATAAGGTTTTCCAGAATATATCTGCCTTTGATAAAACCGGTTTGTGTAACAGAGATGATATGCTTGAGTAGTCCAGCAATGAAATGACCCTTACCAACCATTCTCTAATTTCTCATAAATAAATCTCATGTACATTTGAAATAAACAGAATCATGCAAATAAACATGCAAATAACCAGCAGATATAATCTTATAAAGCTCTCAGGAAATGGTTTGTATTATACAACAACAATACAATAACCATGCAATACAATATCCAATCTGAAATACAAAAAATAACAGTAAGATCGGATGACCAAGAACCCTGTAAAACAATGGCGAACTCTGATGTGAATCCGCACCGGAGATGAATCAGGTTTCCGTCCAATCCACCAAGAAATTCTGAAGGTTTTTGTCCTCAGATTTCAGATTCGATAGCTGAAGCTTCATAAAATTCATAAAACTGAAGCATACACAATGAGACTCCAAACCTCCTCTTATGGCTGTAGCTGTGACCCTTCAGTTTCCCCACTGTGTCTCTTCATATTCTCATTTTGTCGCTTTATAATTCCACTTTAAGTCACTTCTAAATAAATATGACCGTTGAGTTATAAAGTGAAATAATAAATAAAGTGAGGAATCTTTCGACATTAAAATGGAGGCCCAAACGAGCTCGGATGACGACGTGTGATAGCTTGCCGGAAAGCTCTTGGCGAGACACTCCAAATCCATTATTGAAAAGCCAAGAATTCTGAACCTTGCTGACTTACTATAAATAGTAAGTACCCTGGAAACTTGCGGAAACTGCTCCGATTGGCCTTAAACTGAAACCACCTAGGCCAATTATCTCCTTGAGCACTGCCATGCCTCGGTTAGCCCTCCGGACCAAGATAAAAAAGCTAATGACACGGCACAAAATAATGTACCCCAAAAAGGGGACATTATAAATCACCCCTTCTCGGAGATTGCTTGCCCTCAAGCAATCGGTATCTGCATGCTGAGATCATAATACCTGGATCCCAAACCATCCTCAGGGAAGCTGCTCCACCAATCTGTCGTGTGAAACTGAAACAGTCATTACACTTTGACCTGTGGAGCCACTCACACGGTAACAAAACAACAACCAATCTAATGCCAGGATCCCAAATCACTGCAGGATCTATCGAACCCATTTGCCATGTGCTGCCATTATTTGTGAGGAAGTCCTCAACCCAACTGAGAACCTCACTCCAACTAGGGCCACCAGTGCCTCTACGGTCATATGCGGGGGAAAGCCAAACCTCATACCGATCGGCCCCCAGAATGAAAACCAATCGCGAGTATGTCCCACCTAGATCCCCTAAGCAAAAGGGCCATCCATCTCCCCAGCTGGCTGAAATACCCTGACGCTCTATGCCCACACTGAGTGAAACACCGGAAGTGTCCAACTGCCATAATACTGCCCCTTTGGTCTGTAGCCCGAACCAAAAACTTTACTGAAGGGCTAAGCTATCCAAACTGTCGGACAAGGCTTCCACTTGCAAGCAAGGAAGGGTGCTCAACCAATCACTCATCCCACTCCTATCCAATAATCGGAAAAGAAGGTCCTCAGTAGGTGGGCTGAATGGAAAACAAAATGCATCCCATGCAATAAGGCTAACATGCGATGCACTGAACAGCTCTACTGGAAACCCCAAATCAGCATAAGGATTCCATGACTGTCTCTCAATTCTCGGAGTCATTAAATGTATACCATTGTGTGAAAAATTCACACCAACCAGCATAATCAACATGCCAATCTCGATAACCCCGTATTGCATAAGTCCTCCCTGATCATCACCATCAATGAGTGGTGGTGCATGGAAATGCATATCACCCATCATGCCATTAGACATGACTGCCCCTCTTGGATTGCGGGTGCACAAACCACATTGCTCAACAACCAAGCTCATCCCGCTACTCCAACCTGGTGACCAAGGCTCACCTCTGATAACTGCACTTGGGTCCCAAACCTTGCAACCAACCTCGTCCTCATCCTGGGAATAGGAAGTATCTCCCTCATTTATCTCAAAGAGGGGATTGTCAAATGTCAACTCGGCACCCATCTCAAACAAGGAGTTATCCAACGTCTGGAAGTGGTCTAACTCATCAAGAAACTCTCGGTGACCCAAAGATCTTCTTGGACAACTGTCCAAGTCATAGGTCTGTTGTATGTTGTCAAGCTCCTGAATCACCTCCTGATAGAATTCAGACCTATCTCTGTCATCTTGCTCCTTGAACTGGCTAGAGACCACAATCTGATTTCTTGCCACCTGGAGAGCAATACGGGTATGCTTCAAAGTGCCCTGAGTAGCACTAAGCTCCCTATTGAGCCTATTGACCTCAACCTCCTTCTCCCTCAACTGCTTAGCATAATTCCCGACAACCTATAACTGGTGGTCACGGTCTGTAAGTAATCTCAGATACTCTGATTTCCAATCCTCAAATGCTGTTCTGAGCCCCTGTAAATCTGCAGTATAGGATCCAATCCTTAGGCCGTCTTGCCCTCTATCCCTCTGAGTTGTCCTGTACAGATCATCAATGATCTGGTGAGTTCTATCATGGTGAACAAGTGTTGCAATAATGGCGTCATTACTAACTTTCAATTGACTTTTTAAGACACACTTCTCATCAGTGTTATCCCGAGATGTATTGCCAAATGGGTCATCCATATCAGTGTGATGCAAGAGTGAAGTGCTGCTAAAGAAGTCACACGATTCCTCATTACTTGAATCGCTAAAGGTCTCCAACTGGTTACCACAACCTATAACCATGGAGTTATCAAACTCCGCCACCAAGTCACCAAAGTAGAGTTCGGAACACTCTCTACTAAGTCCCGAGAGAGGTGTAGTCACAACTGTAATGTCTCTATCACTAGGCTGCAATTTATCTTCCCCTTGAGCAATCTTGCAAACATGCCCCTGTGATCAGCCCTCTTGGCATAAGAAACAAATCTGCCCTGCACTCACTAAGTCTTGGCCTATCACCGGAGATTCTGCAACTTGTAAGCCTAATGATGTTCGTTCATTTTCAGACAATGAACTCTTGAATTTTTCAGCCTGAAGCTTAATTAATTCAGCTGAGAGTTCATATGCCATGGATGCGTACCTTATTCCTCCTCTCCATATTGCCAACAATTTTGATCGCAATTGTTTGCATATGTCATAGTCCTCATCTAAGATAGAGGATAAGATAGTCATTATGCATGTCTTCACCCCATCTGGATGATGCTCCTTGTAATTATTTAGGAGACATTGAAATAATTGTTGAATCATTTTAGCATAACTTGGATTCAACATGTGACTGAAGACTCTAGTGCTTGCTATTAACTCCAAGATTTTTACCTGCTTAGCAAAGGTAGAGTCTTTGTCATATCTCAGTCCATCTAAGCTGTCTGCAATCAGTTGTAACACCTGTTTCCAAATGTGCTCGGTGTAAGGAATGATAGGGGCTGTAATTCGAGTGATCTCACTGAAACATGAGGCGACCGCAAGCCTAACATCTCGAAGTGGATGACTCATAAATCTGTGTTGCATTAAGGCAACCATTGTGAGGTGCATGACCCAATTAAAAAGCTTGCAATCTGATTGATCTATCCTAGATAGATATGAATTTATCTCATCGAGTTTGGCAAGCATATTTCTTGTAATTCTCTGCTCCTCCAATTGCCATCCAAGGCAACATAACTCATTGCCTATCTCCATTTCCTTCCGAATATCTTTGAGCTGCACACCGTAAAACGTGCCGTTGAATTCCTTAGAGAATATTGGCTTTCCAAAGACTTGATGATTTAATTTTTTTTCCAAGATTCTCACACGGGACTGAATCAACTTCTGCTACTATAGAATGTTGTTATCACAGTAAAATCTCAGATTCGATGCTATTAAGAGTACTGCTGTCCAACTACTTGTGTCTTTGTTCTGTTCAGATTTCAGCATATAATGTATTCAAGCATGAATAAAATATTTGCATATGATAATGAACATTGTAAAATCATTGGTTAATCTCTGCTGCAATTTACTGACTTGAACATTGACTGAATATGTTCAGAATGAATTCCTCATAAATTCTTATTGTGAATTTCAATTTGGTAGAATTGTTAAAGTTAACCTAGTTCTGAATCCCTCTGAACTTATGCTGAAAACGGTTTACTGATGCCGGTTAGTTGTTTTCAGAATTAGCTTGTATTGTCTAAACATCTAACTCTCAAACCACAATTCTTATACTGTGCCCAGAAATTATGACTTCAGAGGGCAGTTGTAAAGGCTCATGGAATGTTCAAGGGCACTATTTGTATCAAATATGAAGCTTCAATTAAACCTGTGGTCTTAAGACTTCTCGAACCTGACTGAAGGGACTTAAATTTCAGTATTGGAATCTCACAAACTCTGCAGCATGCCAGCGTGTTCTACAATAAAATATAGGAAACACCAAACTAACAAGTTTCACCAATATTGCAGTCTAATGATAATTCCTGTGCTCTCGTGGACACCTGGCAATAGAAACTGCCGACTCTTTCACTGCATCCAATTTCTGGTAGCTTCGTATTCAATGCTAACATAGGAATCTGAGGTCTTATGTATTCTTTGCAGAAAATGTTCGTACGAGTATGCCAGTGCCAACAAAAAACGTTTTATTCATTTCCTGTCGCATATGACAAATCTTTTCCAAACTTAGAAACTGCATACACCTGATATTACATAAAAGTTTTGGCGATAATATACATCTACCATATATCCCAACGTCAGTTAAGTGGAGTCACGGTAATACTATGGAATGGTCCCCACACTAATACTGTCTAGCCTTAAGACCATCGCACGACATCAACACAATTATCTGGTGATAGTATAAATATTTCCAACATTAGGCTTTAGGCCATATATCTTCATCATACCTCTCACAACGGCTATGAGGTGATTGAACGCGCAAACTGGAGTGAATCACGACTTCCAGCCAACACAATGCCAGCTCCAAATGGATATGAGGTGATTTACGTGAGTCAACTTGCAGACCCGTCACCTCCTTTACCCTGTTCCAAATTTCAATACAACCTTCCAAGCCTTGTGCACTGTAACCTACACTGGCATTATTCAGGGAACTCACGACCTGAGAGAATGATCACCTGCTACAGTCCAGACCCATAACAATGGAATCGCAGAGCACCAAACAACAGAGGCCCCAATGCGGAAAGGTGAGGCTATTAGCTTCACCGGCTCGTGCTGATTCAGCTTGATCAGAGTGCTGGAATGCGCGCGTGCTGTGACCAGGGGGGTGTACTATTCTTTGCGCCCAGTGGAGTCCTTACTGTTGAGTTTTGATAACCAGAATAACAGAACTGAAATGCAAAACACAAGTAACAAATAACACAAATATTATCTTGGGAAAAACCCTCCTCATCGAGGGAAACAACCCAGCCCACAGAAAGATAGATCCTTTATTCAGTATATCAGAGCAATTACAAAGAATCTCTGCCACTTAAGATGTCTTCAACATACAAAGATCACTCAATGATTAGAGACAATAAAAATTCAATATCGTACTTTTCCCAAAACAAAACATTCAACCACAGTGACCTGCTTCATGAATGCCTTTCATAATAATGAAACTTAACTCAAAACACGATACTAATGATATCGCCCTTCCTAGAGAGACAACACGCACATCTATACAAAATTGGCAGTTACGAGTTATGAATTGATGCTACAATGAATGAAGCGGCACACCCATTAGGATTCAAGCTGTTGAAGGAGAAATGAACCGATAAAGGTGAGACATGAACCGATGCTGCATAAAGAATTGCCGCACATAAATATCTGACTGCCGTTTCTGTTATTAGACATCTGCGACCATAAAGAAAGAAATCGAAGCCTTCAAACATGAAACTGACGAATAAGAAGAAATGTGTAGTGCCAAGTCATACAGAAGACAAAACAAATGCCAGCA
Source organism: Chamaecyparis obtusa (assembly GCA_027943335.1). Lineage (NCBI taxonomy): Eukaryota > Viridiplantae > Streptophyta > Pinopsida > Cupressales > Cupressaceae > Chamaecyparis > Chamaecyparis obtusa. The sequence goes on from BSBK01002759.1 coordinate 2,876,461, forward strand.
AGGATAAGGTGAACGCACGGTGCCAGGAATGAATATAACGATGCTGGAAAATATGATGCCAACAAACTTTCGGTGCCAAGTCAACATGAATACAAGGTGCCAATAGATAAAATATAGAACATCGCACAATATAGACTGATGATATCTCTTGCAGCGTACAAAAACATTAACACTCCCTCTTAGCAAGAGAGAGATCATTCATATGTCTTGCCATCTCTTAACATGACGACAAACACAAGAAGCTTCAACAAAAAGTCAGTAACAAAATCTCATCATAGATTTTCTCAACATAATATTGTTATCTCAGCATAACAATAATCACCATAGCTACTCTTAGAGGGTGAAATAAAACATGTAACAATATTCATCATAGCTACTCTTAGAGAGTGAAAATGAAAATAACAAACCATCCATAATAGTTGCATCTAGAGCATAGATATAAAAGATCACAACAAAATTTTCAACATCATTAAAAAATCACAACAAAATCATGGAATTCACATGAACAACTTCCACCATGGCTGCTTCCAAAGGGTGAATCAAGGGCTTTCACCTCAAACTTCTCCCTGAGAAGAATGCATTATCACCTTGCCTACTCGCAGAGGGTGATCCCACCATACCTACACGCAGAGGGTGGGTCAAGGGCTTTCACCTCAACTTTCTCCCAGAGAAGAATGCATTAACCACCTTGCCTACACGCAAAGGGTGGGTCAAGGGCTTTCACCTCAAACTTCTCCCAAAGAAGAATACATTACCACCTTGCCTACTCGCAAAGGGTGGAACAAGGGCTTTCATTTCAAACTTCTCCCAGAGAAGAATGCATTACCACCTTGCCTACACGCAGAGGGTGGACAAGGGCTTTCACCTCAAACTTCTCCCAGAGAAGAATGCATCAAGGCACATAAAAGATAATATGAAGACCAAGACTTCCTCTCAATCGGGACTCCCTCTCAACAGGGGCAGCATACTCAAGGCTTTTGAATATCACAATAAATCATAGATTAACTCCAAAGTTTGACCAAACAAGGAGCTTCCAACGTCATTCTGCATTATAAGCTTGCTTATCCTCAGCTAAGGACAAGGCACTCTCCCTTTGCCACACAAGCATCTGATTTCTTCCTCTTAGAAGAGTTGATCACAAGACAATCTGAATAGGTACTTCTTCTTCAAGAGTCATCAACTCAGCTCAGGCTGCAATCTCTCATCATCCTTGTGCTTCTCAATTCATCCTGGAAACATTCCAGAGCGATTAGTAATGGAATCAATCAAAGTAATGCTAGAAGCATACTTGATTCACTATTCCCAATATTAATGCATGGATTAACTACACAAAATTCATGATCAATATTCAAGGATACAATCATAAGATACTTATCTTGTTACAGCTTAATCTTCCTCGAGATAGACCTCGGCCCGTACACAAATAAGGATCAATACATAGCTATCACTTGTAACAATATTGAACAATAAACATACTCCAGCAATCATACGATGATCATGGCACTGTATGCATACTATCTCGCACAATGAATACCAACGAACATCTCCTTAAAGAATACCTCTTGTAAACATGAACAATCCTCAGTCTTGAATGATCATAACTGAACCAAGAAGACCTTGTCCACAACTTGAGATGGTCCAAGAATATTCATAGGAAATAGAATATCTCAAGACTTAATAGTTCTGGTTCTGGATCTTTTCTTTAAACTTGTCTCTGATACCATGTTGAGTTTTGATAACCAGAATAACATAACTGAAATGCAAAACACAAGTACCAAATAACACAAATATTATCCTAGGAAAAACCCTCTTCATCGAGCGAAACAACTCAGCCCACAAAAAGATAGATCCTTTATTCAGTATATCAGAGCAAATACAAAGAATCTTTGCCACTTAAGATGTCTTCAACATACAAAGATCACTCAATGATCAGAGACAATAAAAATTCAATATCGTACTTTTCCCAAAACAAAACATTCAACCATAGTGACTTGCTTCATGAATGCCTTTCATAATAATGAAACTTAACTCAAAACACGATATTAATGATATTGCCCTTCCTAGAGAGACGACACGCACGTCTATACAAAATTGGCAGTTACGAGTTATGAATCGATGCTACAATGAATGAAGCGGCACACCCATTAGGATTCAAGCTGTCGAAGGAGAAATGAACTGATAAAGGTGAGATATGAACCAACGTTGCATAAAGAATTGCCGCACATAAATATCTGACTGCCGTTTCGGTTATTAGACATCCGCGACCATAAAGAAAGAAATCGAAGCCTTCAAACATGAAATTGATGAATAAGAAGAAACGTGTAGTGCCAAGTCATACAGAAGACAAAACGAATGCCAACAAGGATAAGGTGAACGCATGGTGCCAGGAATGAATATAACGATGCTGGAAAATATGATGCCAACAAACTTTCGGTGCCAAGTCAACATTAATACAAGGTGCCAATAGATAAAATATAGAACATCGCACAATATAGACTGATGATATCTCTCGCAGCGTACAAAAACATTAACACTTACTAGCTCGTTTCCCCAACTTGAGCTCTTTGGTACCGAATGCCGTGAGTAAGGGATTCAAGACAGAGAACACATGATTAAGGAAAGAGGCTCCTGTGCGCTCCAACTGATAGCTCGCGCATGGTAAAGAGCCCAGTTGTACATTGTCGTGAGGAACTCTCATACACCCGATAGTACTAAGGTGTTATCGTTTGCAGAGAGATGCTGCCGTTATTTTGGGTTACAATTAGGCTATACAAATATTGAGTGCCTCAGAAATATTAATTTTTGTATTAGTAGACCTCTCGCCAATAATTTGTGAGATATACAACACTCAACAACCTGCAACCTATTAATCTCAGCTCTTCAATTTGTCACGGGATTAATAATTTCCTTTAGCTTTCATGAGAACATTAATCTCACATTGAATTTGTTTTAGATATTATCAAGTCATTCAACATGCACTCCTAAAACCGATTCAACACATACTTCACAGCGAACTTATATTCCAAAATGGCTCCACCAAAACAAAAACTTCTATTGAAAATTGTTTTTCAAATGTAGATTCCACCAATTCTCTGCTACCTATGTGTTTTGCTTTTCTGTGATTAAAAGAAACCTCATAGGCTGGCAGGAAAACCAGTTCTGATACCACTGAAATGACCCTAACCGGCCATTCTCTGATTTCTCATAAATAAATCTCATGCAGATTTGAAATAAACAGAAACATGCAAATAAACAACAGATATATTCGAATAACCTGCAGATATAATCTTATAAAGCTCTCAGAAAATGGTTTGTATTATACAACAACAATACAATGACCATGCAATACAATATCCAATCTGAAATGCAGAAAATAACAATAAGATCGGATGACCAAGAACCTGGTAAAACAATGGCGAACTCTGATGTGAATCCGCACCGGAGATGAATCGGGTTTTTGTCCAATCCACCAAGAAATTCTGAAGGTTTCTATCCGCATATTTCAGATTCGATAGCTGAAGCTTCTCGAATTCTCAAGGAGAAATAATATTCATAAAACTGAAGCATACACAATGAGACTCCAAACCTCCTCTTATGGCTGTAGCTGTGACTCTTCATATTCCCATTCTGTCTCTTTATAATTCCACTTTAAGTCGCTTTTAAATAAATATGACCGTTGAGTTATAAAGTGAAATAATAAATAAAGTGAGGAATCTTCCGACATTAAAACGGAGGCCCAAACGAGCTCGGATGACGACGTGTGATAGCTTGCCGGAAAGATCTTAGCGAGACGCTCCAACTCCACTACTGAAAAGCCAAGAATTCTGAACCCCGTTGACTTACTATAAATAGTAAGTACCCTGAAAACTTGCAAAAATTGCTCTGATTGTCCTGAAACTGAAACCACCTAGGTCAATTATCTCCTTGAGCACTGCCACGCCTCAGTTAGCCCTCTAGACCAAGATAAAAAGGCTAACGACACAACACAAAATAATGTACCCCAAAAAGGGGACATTACAAGCAATCCTCCTGGCCAAAAGCTTAGCAAGAATCTTATAAGATAGATTGCGGAGAGTTATAGGTCTCCAGTTTTTCACTTGAGTTTTATCCCCACCAAAGTAGCAATAATTAGAATCGGATTGAAATCGGCAAGGCCAAATTGAATTGCGAATCGGCCACGAATCAGCAAATTTAAAAAATTCTTGAAATTTAGACATTTTAACAATTTAAAACTTATATCATGCACCCTTTATTGAATATAACTTAAACACACTATAACATCATCAAATAGAAGCTAAATAACAAGGAACATAAATGATAAATCCATCACATACGTTACATGTAAAAAGTAAATTGTAGCTGAAGTAAATAGAAATCATAGGATCATAATGAGTCAAATCATAGAATGTATGTAAGATGAAGATCCATAAGACATCAAATCATAAATATATGTAAGATGAAGATCCATGAAACGTATGTCTATTAGTATCTATAAAAAAATGAAAAAACAAGGCTCTAGCTCAAGCCTCATCATCATCCTCAAGCTCAGCTGCAGCCTCAGTCTCAGCCTCTGAGTATCCTGTCTATCTTCTACAAAGGTGTCTAAGGTAGGTCCTAGAGGACTGTTGAGCCATAGCCCTCGCATGTAAGATGGCCTCACGAACATCACTAGGGCCTGTGTCTGTGCGTGCATGTGCGCGTCTGGCAATGCTTGAACGTGCTCTAGCCGCCTCCTCTGCCATGGCCATAGCCTCAGCCTCTCTACCTACCTGGTCAACCCGCTCATGGTCTGCCTCAGTGAAGACTAGATCCACAACCTTAGTGAGCTACTCTGATTCTGGATCAATCTCCTCCAGAATGATCGGAGAAGGCAAAAAACAACATTAAAAAAATTTGGTTTGATTTTTTATCAAGTCACGCGGGCCGATTTTTCGCGATTCATGCAGGCGATTTTGGCGATTTTTTGGATGAATCGCTAAATCGGTGATTCATGACGATGAAATTGTCGATCTGGTTCAAGGATTCAAAATAAATCGGGAAGCCCGAATCAAATCGCCAAACCGGCGATTCACGCGATTCTCGTTACTATGATCCCCACTCTTTGGAATTAGTTTAATCACACCTCTATTAATGTACTCTCCTAGAGAGCCTTTCTCAAAAGCCTCATTATACAACTCAAGGAGTTCAAGACTGATCCACTCAATATTTTGTTTGTAGAATTCAGTAGGTAGTCCATCCAGGCTCGGTGATTTACCATTAGCCATAGTTCTAACTTCTAATAGAGTCCTCAATTTATTCTGTAGTGATGTTCTGTTCTAACATCTTTGCATCAGATCTAGAGACTTTTCTAGGAATCAGATTTAAACATTTCTTTAAGGCTTCCTGATTGTTACTTCCATGTTCAGTGGAGAAGAGATTCTTATAGAAATTGAAGAAAGCAGTTTTTATGTCATCAATCTCTCTAGTCAGCTCCGTATCACTTTAAATTTCTTCAATCAGTTCTCTTTTATGTTTAGCTCTGATCAAATTAAAGAAATATCTGGTGCCTTTATCTCCTTCATTCAACCAATTCATTTTGGCTCTGATCTTTTGACCTTGAAATCTATAATTCTGCACTTTTCTTAGTTCCATTTTTGTCATATTTAGTTCATCTTCCAGAGTCTTATCATTGCCCTTATCTTGTAGCTCCTTTTCAACTGAATTCAGATTGTTTTGAAGTATAGTCTCAATTTTATTTCTATCTCTAGCTCTTTTTTGACCAATTAACTGGAACATCTTCCTTCAAACCGTAGTGAGAGATTCCCACTGTCTTCTCGGGTCAAGGCCTTTATTGCAAAATTTGGAGAGGCAGGTAGCCATCTTGATGGCATCAAGGGAGTCTTGGTCTTGCAGTAGGGATACATTGAGTTTAAAAGAGCTTTGGGCATTAGGTCTGCCAGTGTGAGGGTGGGAAGCATCAATCAGGACAGATGAACATATAGGGGAGTGATCTGAAATGGAAGTAGGAGCAACTTTAACAGGAGAAAGGCCATCACATGAAGGAAATGAAAAGATGAAAGAATTCACATGTATTCTATCAAGTATGCAATAAACTCTTTGTTTACTTGACTGGTTATTGCACCATGTGAATCGGATATCAAAGTAGAAGTCTTTCTTTCTTTCAATAGGATCCATTTAATTTAGCCTTCTTTTGAATTTCGCCCAAAAGAAATGTTCATTTCCCTTCCAAACATTTTTGATACCACCACATTTATCTTCTCCATACTCAATCATATTGAAATCTCCAGAGAAAATCCAATGTGCATTAGGAAGAGACATGGCTAACCAATCCCATGGGGCAGCTCTGTCCCTATTAACCCAAATAACTCTGTTGCATGGTGAAACCCCATGGTTTTCAATCAAATCTGCTCAATTGGGGCCAATAAGTATGGCGATTCCCCCTTTGCCTCTGTCATTTTTAGAAACAAAATGAGCGGCTTTATCCCAGATGAATTTCAAAACTGTTAGGCATGGTATCCAGTCACTTTGATTTCTTGCAGAAGAACTATATCTTTGTTTTGGATCTTGTTACACCAATCCCTAACTACATATTTTCTGTCAGGCATTTCTAGGCCGCTAACATTCCAACTTGCAATATTTATCATCATTATTGTTTTGGAGTGAGCTTCTGATTCTTATAAAGCTTGTTGAAACAATCGGGCAAATCTGAATGCTTTGGTTTATTACCAATGTACCATTACTATTAGAGTTGGATAGAGAATTCCTATCCATGGTCTTTCTCTTTTCTTTTTGACTTTTTCTAACCACTTCAGTGAACTGAGAATCATCATTATTGATCATAGCAAAGTCCTTATTGAAGGGCACAATCTGCTTATTAACCACCTCCTCATCTATGGAATCCACAAACTCTGGGGGTGGGCGATTGTGTTCCAAAGGCGGTTTTTTTGAGTTTTTGTACTTTTCAACCCTTTCATTAATGGTTTCTAAAGCAATTTGTTGTTCGTTTTTCCTATTAGGAGTATTCTGGTCGGCCATAGGCTTATTTGGTTGACAATAGGCTATAGAGGAAGAAGGGATTCCTGGATTATCTTTATGAGTGATAACTTCATATTCATCCTCGAACAAAGGATTCAAAAGGGAAATAAATTTAGTTCCATCCTTATTGTTCATATTATCATTAGTTTTAGAGCTCAAATTATCTTCTGCCATATTCACATTTCCATCTTTATTTGATTCAAGGTTATTCTGAATTGGAGCATCTTGTATAGTAATATTAGCGTTTGAACCCTTATTAGCTTCCACATTAAAATCCCCCTTCTGCAATTTTTAAAGGGACAGACATTCTCTTCTATTATGTCCATTAAGCTTGCAATGAAAACATGCATTCGAATTACCTAGTAAGGTTAATTTTTATGAATGTATTTCTTCATCAATAGCTAATGCAATTCTTTTTGGAATGATAGTCTCCGGGGCTAGAGCAATCAAAATCCTTGCATTAAGATGGGGTCAGGGTAACTCTAGAATCCTCAACTTGCAAAACTGAACCAAGTGGTTTGAGGATTTGGGGTATGAACGACCAAAATTCCGGCTGAAGGCCCTTGAGTTCCATCCAATTTGGGGAAGAACAAGCAATAACTTGTTCAAGATTTCCTTTAGGAGACCACGGGAAAGCTCTAAAGAGAGATTTGCCTACATTCCAAAAGGCTTTCTTTAAAATTCTTTCTTGCATACTGTGATTTTTCAAAAAAACAACAAATAAACCCTTACGCATCATTCGGTAGAAATTAACATATATGCCCATTTTTTACCCCCAAACATTTGAAAGCCAATCATCAATTTTTTTTTTCTAGATGACAGAGAATCACTATCCATACAAACAAAGAATATGGCGATATTTCTTAACCTGGATTGCTCTTTTCTAATAGCCTTTTTCATATCCTTGTTAGGAGAAAGCAACAAAGTCTTCAAAGTTGGAGGAGGGCACTTACCATCTCTTCCCCCTGCAGGGTCTACAATTTGGAACTCACCTTCTAATGCAGTCAAGGAAGGAGAAATCCCCAATGGAGATGTCCAACCTTGCAACTTGAGGTTACTTAGTGGAAAATGACAATACTAAAACAAAGATTACCAACAGATAGCAAGAAACAAAATGTTATTATCAACCGGAACAAAGAATTGCATTCACCTAGCTTGCAACATGCAACTTTACAAATTCACCATTGTCAATATACAACAGTAAGCAATTAGATTCGTTGCTCTAAATGTCAAGCCCTTATACGCAGCTGATCATTCCTCAAAATTACATACGTTCCACATAGACAACTGCATCACCAAGTAAGCTTTGCATCTACAAGCTCATAACACCAAAATTAGCCTTCTTGCTATTTCTTCTTTATGACTTGCCTTCTCTACTAGCTCTTCTTGGTTTGCTTCTTTAATACCTCGGTTCCCTTCTTGTGAGGCTTCTTGCTTGTTGTTTGTGGAGTGACAGAATTGTGGATTTGACCTACATCAATCGGTAGTTGTTGCGAGGTGGTCACTAATAGGTTTGTAGTTGACTGGCATAGCAGAGGGAGACAATAATAAGGAATTGGCTGGATCAAGTACCGGTGATTGAAATTTCTGGTTGTGGGGTGGCAGTAGTGAGATCTGACTTGCAATTGCAGAAAGACCTACCGCAAGGGTTGGTTGAGTGATTGAGAAGTGAGGATTCATAGTTTTCGGTTAAAGTTCTTGGTTTACCAGTTGACCTAATAGCTTGAGGCAGGTTGTTGGTGTTGGTAGATTGCTGGATCTGTTTAGGCAATCAACACTAGTGAAATCCCCAATGGAGATGTCCAACCTTGCAACTTGAGGTTACTTAGTGGAAAATGACAATACTAAAACAAAGATTACCAACAGATAGCAAGAAACAAAATGTTATTATCAACCGGAACAAAGAATTGCATTCACCTAGCTTGCAACATGCAACTTTACAAATTCACCATTGTCAATATACAACAGTAAGCAATTAGATTCGTTGCTCTAAATGTCAAGCCCTTATACGCAGCTGATCATTCCTCAAAATTACATACGTTCCACATAGACAACTGCATCACCAAGTAAGCTTTGCATCTACAAGCTCATAACACCAAAATTAGCCTTCTTGCTATTTCTTCTTTATGACTTGCCTTCTCTACTAGCTCTTCTTGGTTTGCTTCTTTAATACCTCGGTTCCCTTCTTGTGAGGCTTCTTGCTTGTTGTTTGTGGAGTGACAGAATTGTGGATTTGACCTACATCAATCGGTAGTTGTTGCGAGGTGGTCACTAATAGGTTTGTAGTTGACTGGCATAGCAGAGGGAGACAATAATAAGGAATTGGCTGGATCAAGTACCGGTGATTGAAATTTCTGGTTGTGGGGTGGCAGTAGTGAGATCTGACTTGCAATTGCAGAAAGACCTACCGCAAGGGTTGGTTGAGTGATTGAGAAGTGAGGATTCATAGTTTTCGGTTAAAGTTCTTGGTTTACCAGTTGACCTAATAGCTTGAGGCAGGTTGTTGGTGTTGGTAGATTGCTGGATCTGTTTAGGCAATCAACACTAGTGAAATCCCCAATGGAGATGTCCAACCTTGCAACTTGAGGTTACTTAGTGGAAAATGACAATACTAAAACAAAGATTACCAACAGATAGCAAGAAACAAAATGTTATTATCAACCGGAACAAAGAATTGCATTCACCTAGCTTGCAACATGCAACTTTACAAATTCACCATTGTCAATATACAACAGTAAGCAATTAGATTCGTTGCTCTAAATGTCAAGCCCTTATACGCAGCTGATCATTCCTCAAAATTACATACGTTCCACATAGACAACTGCATCACCAAGTAAGCTTTGCATCTACAAGCTCATAACACCAAAATTAGCCTTCTTGCTATTTCTTCTTTATGACTTGCCTTCTCTACTAGCTCTTCTTGGTTTGCTTCTTTAATACCTCGGTTCCCTTCTTGTGAGGCTTCTTGCTTGTTGTTTGTGGAGTGACAGAATTGTGGATTTGACCTACATCAATCGGTAGTTGTTGCGAGGTGGTCACTAATAGGTTTGTAGTTGACTGGCATAGCAGAGGGAGACAATAATAAGGAATTGGCTGGATCAAGTACCGGTGATTGAAATTTCTGGTTGTGGGGTGGCAGTAGTGAGATCTGACTTGCAATTGCAGAAAGACCTACCGCAAGGGTTGGTTGAGTGATTGAGAAGTGAGGATTCATAGTTTTCGGTTAAAGTTCTTGGTTTACCAGTTGACCTAATAGCTTGAGGCAGGTTGTTGGTGTTGGTAGATTGCTGGATCTGTTTAGGCAATCAACACTAGTGATCAAATCGCCGAACCTCAGGAGATTGGCATCCTTGTGAACATGCCGCCTAGAAGAATAAACCCTAGAAGGCTAGAGAAAATGATGGAGGAATTCGGAAATGAGATAAGGACTGTCATGTCCCCTCTTTAGTGACATGTCATTTTTCAGTGGATTTGCCTATCATGGACTCTTGTAGGCATATGGTTTTGGTGAGAGAGTCATTCTGATGATTATTTGGGGATTGGATGGTCTTATTTGCTCTTGGAGAGATGGTGTTTATCATATTTTTATTATAATGTGTTATGTGGGGCCAAAATGTTATAATTTTGAGTTGAGTTGCACTTTTTTATTTTATAAAGTTACTTTTTATATAAAAGTGCATTATAAAGGGATTTTATAAGAATATTTTATGGATACTTCTAGAAGTTCTAGTGGCTTCTTAGAAAAGTGAATAAATAGAGTGCTTGGCCTCTCATTTGGACATCCCATGACTTGAGTTTACACTACTTTTCTCTTTGAGCATTTGTGGCGCCATCTTGGTCTGCAGATTGTCATTTGATCTTTAGGAACAAAGTTTCTTAAGGATTTGTATAACTGAGGAGGTGAAATATCCTTTGAAGGGTTGCACTTTGGAAGTGGTATTCAGCCATTTCAAGTTGAGCTTATTTGGAGTCCTCAAACTTACCTGAGGGTTTGAGTTTTTGATTGCAAGAGGAAAAAAAATAGATCTGAAAAAGCAAAGCAAAAAAGCAGATCCGAAAAAGCAGTCTGAAAAAGCAGATCCAAAAAAGCAAAGCGAAAAAGCAGACCCAAAAAAGCAAAGCGAAAAAGCAGATCCGAAAAAGCAGAGCGAAAAAGCAATCCGAAAAAGTTTTTGCTACAAGTCTAATTCAGTTTTCAGATTTTCAGGATAGGGTTTTGGAACCACATTTTTGCTCATATCTTCCTCATTACTCAGCGTATCATTTTGGGTATTTTTGCATCGGATTTCTATCGTCGAGGAGATAAAGATAGGTGCATTTTGGAGTCCCAAAATGCCATGATTTATTTTTAAGGAATTTTCAAAATTCCTAGACATTTTCGAAAATCTGCAAGAAAGTACATTTTCAGATTTGGGGTGACTTTGGCTTGGGTGTTGGCATCTTCAGCACTGATAAAAATTATTGCAGCCATCTACAATCAGGTTCATCACTTCTCATTTGGCATTTGACATATTTTCTGAGAAATGTATGTTTTCAGCCGAGTACAAAATATAGCTTCAGCACTTTACTATTTTACATTGTACTTGTCTTTGTTTGCCATCTGGCATTATTGGTATCAAAGGAAGGCTAGGATTTTGCAAGTGAAAGGGCATTGTAATTTTTAGTCTATCTATATTGTAAACCTAGGGTTTGATGATCATATTATTGGCTGAAATATGTATGGCATTGTTGCAAATTGTTGATATATGAATGGCATATGGTTTTGAGCAAATTCCTACATCATTGATAGTGTTTTAGATGGTATTTGGTTGCTATCTATTATTCTGAAATTTTGGGACAGCGAACTCATATATTGCAAAATAATTTTCTATCTACATTTTGAGTTACATTTTTGAGGGGTTTTTAGTGGCCTATTGGTAAGGGTCATTACAAGGACAAAGATCCAAAATGCTTTGGCTGGAATTAGGAGGAATCCTTAGATTGAAGATGAATATGAGGAAGCTGCTGAAGATCTTGAAACAATAGAAACTGAGATCCCTGTAGATGAAGAAATGTTGAGAGCTATGGCACAAATGGGTAAGATTCAAGAATAGATGTTTCTTGTTTTGCTGGTTCATTGCATCCTGAAGAATTGATAGATTGGATTAATGAACTAGAAGATTACTTTGAACATGAAAATGTTGAAGATCCATAGAGAGTTAGGTTAGCACAAACTAAGTTGAAGGGTCATGCTGCCTTATGGTGGAAGGAACTACAGAAAGATAGAGAAGAAAATGGAGAACCTAAGATCACTAGGTGGAGAGTTATGGTTTCTTTTCTTAAGACCAAGTTCATACCGAAAGATTATGAACTGGAATTGTTCAAGAAATTGTAGAATCTAAAGCACAAAGATTTGACTGTGAAAGATTACACTGAGGAGTTCTACAAGATGTTTGTCAGATCTAGGCACAAAGAGTCATCAAAGGAAAAGGTGGCCAGGTATGTCAATGACTTGAGACTTAATATTCAGGATGAGTTAAGTATGTTAAGGGTTGGTACAATTGAAGATGCCTATCAATATGCCCTGAAGACAGAAGATAAGTTGAAAAGAAGACAAATTACTGCTAGGGTTAGGGATAAACCAATGGGTGATAACGGTAAGGGTAAATCGGTAATTGAAGAGTAACCTGATCAAAAGATTCATGTCAGGGGTAGAGGCAACAAGGAGTTCAAAGGTACTTGTTTCAAATGTGGAAATGTTGGGACATAGAGCTTTCCAATGCCCGGGTAGTTCTAGTAAGGGAAAACAGAACTTAGTTGCACATGAGGAACCAATAGAAGGTGAACTTGTTGGTAATGAAGTTGTACCTGAGATGGGAGAATCTTTGTTACTCAACAGAGTTATGTTAAGCAACAAAGAACCATAGCTTGAACAGAGGAGGCAATTGTTCAAGACAATTTGTAAATCAGGAGGTAAATGTTGTTAAGTGAATATGGATAGTGGTAGCACATAAAACCTTGTATCAAAGGAGATGGTATAGAAGTTGGGTTTAAGGAGACCCAAACACCCTTGTCCCTATGGGATAAGTTGGTTTCAAGATGATCACTTGGGGAAAGTCAAAGAACAATGTTGGGTCAAGTTTAATATTGGTCCATACAAGGATGAAGTGTTGTGTGATGTAGTGGATATGAGTTCTTGTCATGTCTTGTTATGTAGACCTTGGCAGTATGATGTTGGAGCTATTCATGATTGTCGAAGGAATGTGGTGTCTATCATGAGGGATAGAAAAAGGTTTACTTTAATCCCTTTGAAGGAGGAAGGAAGAAAGGCTAAGAACCTGAGTGTGATGAAGACTTACACCTTGGGAGATCAGATTGTTTCGGATTAGAAGGTGTTGGATTTGCAGCAGGTGGCCAAAAAGGTTGCTGGGGTTGTATAGTTACTTGAGAACTTTATAAGATTTGAACCAATGGTAGACAGAGTTGGTAACAACTGGTTTGATAGGGAGCAGACATTTGTAGCTAATTGTAGGAGTGACAAAGGCAGAAGCAATTGTAGAATGAAGGATCATGATAGAGGTTGTGAAAACAGAGAATCATTTGCACCAAAGGAGGGTGGATACACTACTAGAATCCTGGATTTGGGTAGTGTAGGCATTTGCAGAAATTGATGGTTGTAGACAAAGAAGATTTGTGGGTCCGAAATGAGCATGGGATTTATGCCCTGAATCCCTCAAGATGTTCATAAACTCCTTTTATGGAACATCTTTTATTGATCCTGGGGTGTTTGATGCAGGAGCATCTTTGGGTAGTCGACAATCTTGCATTGCCCAAAACAAAGATTTTCCTTTTAGTTTGTTTGTTTACTGTTCCAGTTGGGCAATTTCTGTATTTTTAGTTGCGGTCGATCCAGTTGGCACATCATCTCATGTAGTTGTTACAGTGTGTTCTAGACATCATGAAGATATCATGTTTATGACCACATTGGGATCTATTGTTTCCAGAGAAAGATATCCTACGATTGGTCCGGTCCTTTATTTATTTCCTGTTCTTGACGACCAAGGTAGCGAGATTCGGCTTGCGGTGAAGATTCACGGTTTGCGGTTGCTCGTGGCACATTGCTCGATGTTCTTAAATTCATGGCTGACCTCCTTGCAGGATCACACGTCATGTTATATCCATTTTGGGGGTATTCTTATGGATTTTGGTCCTCTCCTATTTGATGTAATATGTCTCCTTTATCTTGGAATTTGTTGATCGGATAAGCCGACTTGTGGCTGGCGATCTTGTATATAAGTAGGGTAGTAGTTCTTGTTTAGGCAACAGAGAGAGGAAGAAGGGAACTGAGGTATTAAAGAAGCAAACCAAGAAGAGCTAGAAGAGAAGGCAATTCATAACGAAGAAACAACATGAAGGCTAGTTTCGGTGTTATGAGCTTGTAGATGCAGAATTTACTTGGTGATGTGGTTGTCTCTGTGGAACGTATGTAATTTTGAGGAATGATCATCTGCGTATAAGGGCTTGACATTGAGAGCAACAAATCTGATTGCTTACTGTTGTATATTGACAATGGTGAATTTGTAAAGTTGCATGTTGCAAGCTAGTTGAATGTAATTCTTAGTTCTGGTTGATAATAACATTTTGTTTCTTGCCATATGTTGGTTATCTTTGTTTTACTTTTGTCATTTTCTGTTGTGTAATCTCAAGCTGCAAGGTTGGACATCTCCATTGGGGATTTCTCCTTCCTTGACTGCATCACCTCTGCCTCTATTTCCATTGGGACGAGACCCAAATAATCCCTTTGGTTCCAACTTAGCGTTGCAAAAGACTCCATTAAATTCTGCAGGAGGAGGACACAAAACCAATAAATCCTTTGCGAGAATGATTTTGTAGGAGGGTTTAGAGCCTTCCACCAATTTTTGCACATTATGAGTAACATCTTTCTCCACACCTTGCTTGATACCACCATTCTCGGGCGATACATCTTCATTATTCCCTTCCATTAACAATTAAATGCAATAAATGTAGAACAAGGGCTCGAAGAGCCGAACCCGAATGACACCAAACTAGACAACAAGGGTCACACATGCGATGGTCACCAAGCGGGAAACAAAAGACACAAGGAAAAGCAATACAAACCAAAGAAAACAAAAGCTACAACGAAAAAAACACAAAGACAGGCTATCATACAGAGAGAAGGCCAACAAAACGGTATGAACTCCTAGGCAGATGAGGTGGCTATTCACCTCCCAAGGAGCGTACCAGGTTGTAGAGCTCGTTCCTCAAACTAATAATCTTTAATCGTTGCAAAGTGATCATTGACAATGGGAGTTTAGATAATTTAGCTTCAGAGGAATTGGTGGACAAATTGTAGCTACAGAGGTTGAAGCATCTGATGCCTTATTAGATTGCATGGATAAAGGATGATCATAAGATATTGGTAAGTGAGCAATGTTTGGTGAAAATGAAAATAGGATCTTATCAAGATGAAGTTCTTTGTGATATTATGCCTATGGATGTGTGTCATATATTGTTGGGTAGACCATGATAGTATGATAGACAAACCTTACATGATAGGAGAAGGAATAGGTACACCATCTTTGCAAATGTGAAAAGACAAGTATTGTTGCCTTTAGTTGAGAATCCTAAGAGAGATTTGTACCAGTGTTAGAGTTTGTTTGGTTGAAGGAAGGAAATTATTGGATGGCTTGAAGAGTGATAGTATGTGTTATGCTTTGATTCCTAAGAAGTCTGACTTGAAATCAGAAGAGGAACAACCTAAGGAAATAAAAAAGTTGTTGACCGAGTATGAAGATATAATCTTAGAGAATATGCCTGATGGATTGCCACTTGTGAGGAGTATTAGTCATTGTATGGATCTGATTCTTGGAGCTAGTTTGCCTAATAAAGCAGCACACTGGATGACACTTGTGGAGAATGAAGAATTGAATAGGCAAGTGCAAGAGTTACTTCGGAAAGGTCTGATTAGAGAGAGTTTGAGTCCTTGTGCAGTACCTGCAGTATTAGCACCGAAGAAGAATGGAGAATGGAGGATGTGTACTGATTCTAGAGCTATTAATAGGATCATAGTAAAGTATAGGTTTCATTTTCCTAGGATGGATGACGTAATGGATTGTTTGACTGGAGTGAAGTATATCACAAAAAATGATTTGAAGAGTGGTTATTATCTGATTAGAATCAGAGAAGGTGATGAATGGAAGACAATATTTAAAACAAATGAAGGGTTATATGAGTGGTTGGTGATGCTTTTCAGATTGACCAATGCACTGAGTACTTTCATGAGACTTATGAATGAGGTATTGAAGAAATTTTTGGGGAAGTTTGTAATTGTTTACTTTGATGACATTTTGATTTTCAGTAAAAGTAGGGAGGATCATTTGTTACATCTGAGACAAGTGTTGCAGAGCTTAAGGGAAGAGAAGTTGATAAACATCAAAAAGTGTTATTTCATGAAAGAGGAAATAGTGTACTTGGGGTTTGTGATCTTGGTAGATGGGTTGAAGATGGATCTTGAGAAGGTTAAGGCAATTATCGAGTGGCCTACACCTAAAAATGTTGGAGAGATAAGCTCATTTCATGGATTGGTTAGTTTCTACCGAAAGTTCATCAAGAATTTCAGTTCGGTTTGTAATCCTATGACTGAGACAATGAGAGGGATAATTCGAGTGGACACATGGAGCACAAAAGAGTTTTGAATTACTGAAACAAAAGGTAACTGAACAACCTATGTTGGCTTTACCTGATTTCAATAAGGTATTTCAAGTGGATTGTGATGCAAGTGGGAATGCAATTGGAGCAGTGCTAACTCAAGAAGGTAGACCTATTGCTTATTTCAGTGAGAAGTTGAATGGTGCAAAGAAAAGATATTCAGTTTATGTTCAGAAATTTTATGCCATAGTTCAAGCTTTGAAGAAGTGGAGACATTACCTGGTGCCGAAGGAATTTGTGTTGTACACCGATCATCAAGCGTTGCAATCTTTGAACAATCAAGGTAAGTTGAATTAGAGACATATGAGATGGGTCAAATTCTTGCAGAGCTACACATTTGTGTTGAAACATAGGAGTGGTAAGTCAAATAAGGTTGTTGATGCCTTGAGCAGAAGAAG
Organism: Chamaecyparis obtusa; assembly: GCA_027943335.1. NCBI lineage: Eukaryota > Viridiplantae > Streptophyta > Pinopsida > Cupressales > Cupressaceae > Chamaecyparis > Chamaecyparis obtusa. The sequence goes on from BSBK01002759.1 coordinate 2,893,602, forward strand.
GAATTTACTGATAGTGATGAAGGTTGCAACATTAGGATTTGATGAGCTGAAGACCTTGTATGAGGGTAACCCTGATTTTGCAAAACCTTGGAGAGCTTGCAGAGAACCTGTTCTAGCAGACCGCAACAAGTGGTTGGATTATTTCATTAAGGTTGGTATGTTATTCAGAGGATCTCAGTTGTGTATTCGTAGGAGTTCAATGAGGGATACTTTGATTAGGAAAAGCATTGCAGAAGATTAGTTGGACATTTTGGTATTGACAAGACAGTGGCTTTGGTAAGTGAGAATGATTTTTGGCCTTAGATTCAAAGGATGTTTGGAAATTTGTCTAGAGTTGCAGAGTTTGTCAAGTTGCAAAAGGAAGTAGTCAAAACACTAGATTGTATACACCTTTGGTAGTACCAACTAGACTGTGGGAAGACATTAGCATGGATTTTATACTTGGGTTACCGAGGACACAAAGAGGTAATGATTCAATATTTGTGGTTGTGGATGGTTGTGGATAAATTTTCTAAGATGTCTCATTTCATTCCTTGCAAGAAGACTGCAGATGCAGTGCATGTAGCAGATTTGTTTTTCAGAGAAGTTGTGAGATTGCATGGGTTACCTAAGAGTATAGTTTCAAATCGGGATAGTAAGTTTGTTGGTTACTTTTGGAGGACACTTTGGAGAAAGATGAATACTGAGTTGAAGTTTAGTCCTACATTTCATCCACAGATAGATGGACAAACAAAGGTAGTAAATAGGAATTTGGGGAATTTGTTAAGATGTTTGGTTGGAGAGAAGCCTGGAAACTAGGATTTGGTTTTAGCACAAATAGTGTTTGCATATAACAATTCGGTGAATTCGGAGTATAGGGAAGACACCATTTGAGATAGTCACAGACATGAATCCTAAATGAGTGTTAGAGTTAAGGGATATCAATCAGGAGATTAAGAGGAGTGCAGAAGGAGAAGAGTTTGCAGAGGTTATGAAATCATTGCATGATGAAGTTCAAACATTTGGAGAAAATGAACTAGAAGTACAAGGAGAAGGCATATATGAAAAGGAGACATAAGGAGTTTGCAGTAGGAGATGGAGTGATGTTTTATTTGAACAAAGGTAGATTTCCAGTTGAAACTTACAATAAGCTGAAGATGAGGAAGTTTGGACCGTGTAAGATCTTGAGGAGATTTGACTTAGGGAATGCATATGAAGTGGAGTTGCTAGAGGATATGGATATATCACCTATTTTCAATGTTGCAGATTTGTATGAGTATCATGAGACTAATCTTCATGAACCAGTTGGGACAGATGTTGAACAATAGTATCCTAAGGACTTAGATGAGGTAGAAGAGATTTTGGGTAGCAGAATTAATAGAAGTACCAGAGGTAGACAGTATAAGGAGTATCTTGTGAAGTGGAAAGACAGACTAGTTGAAGACACTTCATGGATTTCTTAGGCTATGGTTGATCTTATTGGTTTTCCTTTAGCTCGAGGAAAGTGAGAGGCCCACTTTTTCTTATAAACCTGGGTGTCTGATGCATGAGCATCTTGGGTTCTTGGCAATCGTGCATAAACCAAAAATACTTTATTTTCTTGTTCTTCAATTTGTCAGTCGTTGAGTTTCTTTTAGCGTTCTTTCAGTTTGGATCAGTTGTTGTTGCTCACCTCATGGATTGCTCGTAGCATCATGTTTTACCTTCACTTAGGTTCACACCTTAATTGGTTTCTTCATTCTTTAGATATCTTGGATTCTTGGGGGGACTTCATTGTTCTTCACGTTTCACGACCAGTCTGTGTTTTCCGATCTTGCGAAGGATTTTCTCGATTGACAAAGCTTTGTGGCTCATATCTCGATGTTTTGTGACTTGTGGCCGACCTTCTTGTTGGGTCACACGTTATTTTACATTGTGTGGTGGGAGATACTTATGATTTAGGTCTTGACCTATAATGTAATACGTTTTCCTATTCTTGGAGAATGTAATCTTTTTCAAGCCTACTTGATGCTTGCGAAGGCTTTATAAGTTGTAATTCATCCTTAGGTAGTTTTCTAGTTAGAAGTTGAAGGTAGAAGAATAGTTCAGTTGCAGCTAGCAATAGATAGTATAAAAGATAACCTCTTAAAGGTTTCAATAACAGGCCTGTATGCTTGGAATGTAAGACTGCATGTTGCAGGTTCATTGTATTGGATTTCATGTTAATTGAAGGCTGATCTTGCATATTCCTCTCTTGTTTCTTGTTGCTTCTGTTGTGTAACTTGTGCTGCAAGGATTGTTCTGACTTCTTTGAGGTCCCTCCTGTCCTTGACTGCATTAGTAGAGGCTAAATCTGAAATGAAATGATATTACCTTAGGCTTGATAATGGTGTTGATGCAATGCTATTTGGATACGAACATGATCCAAGAACATGGCATGCAATAACATGACATGACAAGACAAGATCAATCATGAAAACAACCTTCATGTAGGTTGTTGCTCCATGATGCTTAGATTTGAGGACACTTCGCATAATAATGTTTGCTCAAGGAATGATCTCAATGATGCTTTGAATGTGTAGGATTAAAATAAATTAGGATGATGGCTTTATATTGCTGTCTCAAGGTATTTCTTGTTTTAGGCCAACTTCCAACGGTCATATCAAAATATCAAGATCAAATAACAAATAGTGAGAATCAACACTTGCACACATTTGACTTTGGGGTTGTTTTGGAGGAAAAGGGTAAACTAAGGGTGTTTATTGAGTAGAAGGTCTTAGGACAAATTCTGTTTAGTATATGAGCATATGACGACAATTTGTTAGTAACAAGGCCAAAGATAGGCTTGAAATGAATTACAAGAGGGAACACTAGGTAAGGGCCCAAAAAGGAGTGAAATTGTAAGGGGATGAAATTTACGACAATACACTACTGTTGTCAAAAGCACTTATCAAGGGGGACTTGGATGTTAGCATATGAGGCAAATTGGTCTCCACCTAGGGATCATTGTTAAAAATGGTGGGGGAAAAGAAGGCTTTGAATGGGGAGAGGATTGAATATTTTCTTCAGGATGAGTTTTTGTTCTTGGAAACCAAGTTATGAAAGAATAAAGAGGATCAACTAATATTCGAGAAGTTATTAGAACCAAAAATCTTAGAAATATCTATAGCTACAAGAATTGAGGGGCCAAAATCAGGTCCAAAATGAATTGGATCAAGCGAGGTGATAGAGGATCCAAATAATTTGTTAATTTGATTAGAACTAAACAAATTAAGGAGAGAATTCGCCTAGTTGAGATGGATGTAATTCGCTACATTGACAGTTTGTTTGTTAAGTCTTTCATTTTTTCTTCCAAAATTTATTGCCTTTGAAGGTGATGGTAATTCAAGAGAAGAGATGGTTTTGTCAAAGAACTATCCCCAAGAAGATTAGTGAGGAGAATGCGGTCCTTCACGTAGACATTTCTAAAGAGGAAATCTAAATATCCTTCCAGTCCTTCAATTATGATAAATCCTTGGCTAGTGATGGTCTCTCGATTGAATTGTACAAAGCCAATGTTGATTGGTTTTGTGAGTCTTGCGTTGTACCATGAAGCCTTCTTTATGGATTCCTTGGGTAAGGAAATTAATAGAGGAATCATTAAATTGATTTCAAAGGATGGGGACAAAATACATTAAAATTTTGAGGCCTATTACACTCTTGAATGTCTCGTACAAAATTCTTGCTAAAGCCCATCCACTTAGACTCATTGGAATTCTAAAGACGGTAATTTTTGTTACCTATATTGGTTTTATTAAAGGTAGGTATATACTTGAAAATTTGATCACTAATTAGAAAGATATGTATTGGGAAAACTATTGTGGTGAAAATGTGAACATTATATTTTTAGATTTTGAGAAGGCTTATGATTAAATAAAGTGGACCTTTGTGCTTGATATGCAAAACGCATTGGATTTCTTTGTAAGTATTGCAAATGAGTATATATTCCTCTCAATGATTCCTCTACTTAGGTGGGTATCAATGGGGAATCGACTGCTCCCATTAGTCTACAAAGATCAATTAGACAAGGCTGTCCTATTGCACCGACCTTTTTGGGATTATTGTTGAGGCAGTTATTATGTCTTGAAAACTAGACTTCCTGAAAATTAGACTTATTGACTCTCATGTATATGGAATTTGTCTCCCCAACACTGAGCAATTGATCAATGCTAAGTTTGCAATGACACGACCGTGTTTGTTGAGATGAATGAAGTCAATATTGATAACATGATGAATAGGTTGACTATCTTCTTTGAAGCCTCTAGTGTAAAGGTGTTCAACTACAAATCTACTATTCTAAGTTGGGATAGTTCCTCACCAGGGTGTATTAAGAATAAGGGATGGCAATGTGGGGGTGCTTAAAATTATTTTTTGAATACTTGGAAAATCCGTTTGCCATCTCTCGTTCTTCGAAAGAAATGTGTGATTGGTTATTTAAAGGAAAGCTTCTAAAAATGATAAACCCATTTATCATCTGTTTCTAGGAGCTTGTTGGTAACTTAGAAAGCGATCACTTTTCATTTGTTTTACTAGTCATTTGCATGGTTGTTTGCAAACTGTCATTTTGAAAAAATCTAGAAGACTTTAGGGATTTTCTTTGTTTTGATGAAAAGGACAATAAAAAGAGGTATGTGGTTAAATGGTTGTCGTATTGTATGCCAAAATCTTTAAATGGTTTGGGGTTGAAAGTTCTTAAGGTCCAAGGCCTTGGTTTGGTTGTTAAAACTTAAATGGATTATAAAGGCTCTTGATGGCTTTGAGCCTTGGAGTGAATCAGAAGCTACATTTGCCTCTCTAGACCAAAGAAAGAGAAGAGAAGGTCTGGTTTGAGTTTGCAGGATTTGCTTTTTGGCAAATTTGATGTAAATTTTTTTGGGTCTCCAATGTTTATCAGTATTTGAAAGGTGTAGATGAAAGTGAAGGGCTTAATTAAAGGCAGTGATGTAATTTTGAAGAAGAATGGCTATGTGATTGGTCCTAGATTGGTCTGGTGGAGACTGCAATGGAACATTAAGCCCTTGGTTCTCATGCAAGGTTGTTTTGCACTTGCCTGGGATTTTTAAGGAATCTCCACCTTTCAAAATATTTTTGACAATGGTTCTTTGAAATCTTGGGAGAAGATCAAAAAGGAATTTGAAATTTGATTATGTGCAAAAGAGAGCATATACTGTTTTACATAAAGCTTTGAATATGGGAAATCTTCCTATTAGATTACAAGGAATTGATAATTTTATGAATAATTAAAAATATAACGATGGCTCCAAGTTTGATCATATCTCTATCAAGAAAAATTAAGTGATGTTGACAGAAACTAAGGAGGTTATTAATTGACTTGATTTGTGCTGGAAGCTGGATTGGTTTGAGTCTAGATGGGCTGGTAGACTGAAATTTATTTGGTACCCTTGTATTGAGCCAAAGAAAGCTTTCTTTAGATAATTTTTTTAGATTAAGAAACTGGTTGTGAACTAGAGTCCATTGGTATCTCTGCTATGATTTGTTCATTGTGTGACAAAATTGAGACTTTTGAACATCTTTTTTTTAAGAGTGAATTTGCCTTCTCTTGGTCCTTATTCTATGGTAATTAATTGGGTTGAGATAATAGGAAATGTTTTACTTGGTATGAAGTTTTGTGTGATTATGTGAATGCCTTTTTTGTTGATCTCAATAAATTTTGGCTTATCCTCACTAATGAGATTTTATGGTTTATATGGAAAAGAGAAACGAGGTCTTCCAAGGCAAAAGATGGTGCCTTACCGACTTTCACAACGAACTTAATTTTTTGAATATCCTCTTGTAGGTTTCAACAGTCATGGAGATCCCTAAGGATAGATTCATGATTTTGCTTAATGAACCCTTGGTGTTGGTTTACAAAGAGGGGATTAAAGGATTACATTTCTCTCCTAGGTAGAGAAATAACTTAAATAAGGAGTCAGCTACTGTGAATGAGTTTTTAAACTTGTAAGATTCAGAGAGCAGAGAAGAAAATTTAGACAATCTTGATTGCTAAACCTTGATGAGTCAGTAGTGAAGGACTTGGTTCCCAATGACATGGCTGACACTGCAATTGGAGCTTTTGATATGGATCAACATGAAATTAGCAGTTGTCAGAAGTGTTGTTGGGATAAATACTGACTTTGTGTTCTTTTGCTAAAAGTGATGTAAAAATCCAAGGCATTTCTGTTTGTAGTTGATTTTTGTTATCTTGCATAACTTTGGTCCGTATCTATATTATGTGTATGGTGTGGTAGATCCACATATTTTAAACCAATGAACCAATGAGGAATTGAACTGCATAATAGAACCAATGAGGAATTGAACTCCATAATAGATGAAATCCATGGCAAGAATCAAAAACAAAAACCTTACAAAACAGCAGGCCTGTTGTAGATGGACAGCCCAACAAATTAAATAAAAGACATTTCTATTAAACTATTAATTGCTTCCCATTCCTCTTGGAGGAAGCCTAAATGTTTCTCTGAAATATCAATGATCAGATTTCTTTATTCTTCTATGGCTGTTTGGAGTGAGTATTTTTCCTAGATTCCTCACCTTCCATTGAAATCCTTCTCTTCAATATGCTATCATGCAAGATGGGAATGCTAGCAGCAATTTTTTTGATAGTTGTCCTTTTGAGTAGAATAAATTCTTTAAGGAAGAAAGTTAGTTAGCTTGCTTCTTCTCTAACAGTCCCATCCACTCTTTGAGTTTGTTGATATCTACAAAGCTATAATTCTTTAAGTTCTCCTATTCCTTTTCCTAAAATCCAATACTTATCTTAGCTCTAGGCTCCTCACCATTAATTTGTTTGTGGAGAGAAGTGATTCTTTCTTCCTGTCTTTCGTTTTCATTTTTTATTGATTTTAATATTCAGTTTTGCATATTAAGTTTTCTTCCAATGCCCTCTCTTTGGGCTCAGTTCCTTCACAATTGGAATAGGTGTTGCATTTTGTGCTTTCCGCCTCCGTGAGGAACCGTACTTGGCTCTTTCTGAAATTATAATGATATATTGTATACAATAGCGACTAATTTCCCAATAAGATAAACAAAGCTAAATTTGATAACATAACCAGCAATTTTCATTAACTAATTCAGTGAGATAACATTCTGAAAATTGCATTCTTTATTTGATTTTCCTATATCCAACAAATTCATGAAATAAACATATATTATTGATTGACATAATGCACCTGTTTGTGATCATAACCTCCCTAAGTAGCCTCTTACTATAGACGCCTGGCCTTATTGTTACGTCTCCCACTTGTTATACTGATACTTGATTGTCCCAACAGTGGACGTCACTTCCCAAATCCATGTGGGCCCAGTATGAAGCAATGCAGACCTGTAGTACCTCCCATGTGAACCAGATTTAAGTCACAAATCACCTTGCAACTCACGTGAATGCACATGGCAATGCGATTCAGTCTCAGAATGATTGCCGACCCCAAAGAAGAGACTCACGGCCTTGCTGAAGATGAATTCCGCCCAGAATTATGCAGCCGCTGGTAGATATTACTCCACGTGCCAACATGTAGTATTTACGTGGACAGATTGCAAGGTAATTCACTGTTTGATACAAAACGTCTCCCCCTTAATTGAATCGCAGCTCACCAATGCAGCACTCAGCAAATATATCTCAGAATTTTATGAGAACAATTTCGAGCTTGCCTGTAGAACAATTATCCAGCCGCCAAATATCTGTATCCGAACTTCTAACTTATTGAATTCTTTCAACAATATTATCAGCAACTCAAATCTCTGAATTGAAACCTTCATCAAATTCGATATACATTAGCATCGAATTGCGAACTCAATAATAACCAGCTGTGAAATTCACCATTAACAGACAATGGCTCAAATCACCAGAAAGAGGAATCCGTCCTAGAAACCCTAGCCAGGGCAATTCTTCACAAACTTCAATAAAATAATGATTGCATAATGAATGAATGAAAGTGCTTTTTCGAGCAAAATATATAGCTTTTTCGAAAAGCACATTTTTTAATTATTCACTTAATTGGCTTTATTAAATACTCCCACTTTATAATATAATATTATAAAGTTAAAAGTTATTAAATTAAACCAAAATAATTTAATTTAATAACATCATTTAAACTTCAAAGCCACTGCACTGACAGACTGCAATCAAGAAATTTTGGCAAAGCACCAGGACCAACTGCCCAGCCAAGAATAGACACTGCCCTGCCAGAAATAGCCATTGCTAAAAATAGACTTACTAAAAATAGTAAGTCACACAAACTGGAAATTCTCTGAAACTCAATCCTGAGATGTTTGACACTTCGTGTAGACACCCTGCCAATCTTGGCCATACCAGAAACCCCACTTACTAAAAATAATAAGTTGGCCAAAATGACCCGAACGAAGAGCAGAACTGATAATTTGAATCTCCAGAATGGAATCCCAACGCTGGCTCCACAATCTGACCCCCTCTGAACACCCGATTAGCTTGTGAGGGTCGCCAAACCAAGCTAATCCCGAAGTCTGAAAAACGGGGACATTACAGCCTCTCCCCTCCCCTAAACAACATCTTTCTTGACAATTTTATTGATCACATGAATAGGAGAAGTAAAGTAGACTAAAAAATAATGCCCCTCAACCTTACCTATATTCTTAGAGATAGAGTCCTTGAGACATTGGGTTGGATCATCAGACAAATCTTTTAATCTTGGGCTCATAATAGGAGAGAAAGTTACCTCTAGGATTGGCCATCGTGGTAGGTCTAGAAATAGGGGAATTAGAGGGATCTTGATTATCACTAGCATGTAAAAACATTAATAGAATTAAGTCTCAATCAAATCTATTGGTAGTTATAGTATCAAAACCTCAACCCTAGGCAAGGGTTTAGGTAAACTAGATTTAGCTTTCCCAAATTGAAATATTTGGAACATAAAGCCTTGATGAAGGGGGAGTTTGGCATCACTAATTCTACATCAATAGCAGAGTGTTTGATTGACGTTAGGAGGTAAAAAGGACAACTAACAAGTTGTTTATGCTTAGATGGTTTGATAGGGGAAAATGGTATGAAAAATGCGTTTATATTGGCCTTCAAGAGTGAAATACTTGATCCGAAAGATTCCGCAAAGTTGGGAAAACCTCTTGAAGGTATCTAGATTGATAGCTAGTCAATTTCTCACTACCTTTGAGAAAATCATCTACGTGTTCTTTTTTTTGGTTTTATTGGCTTCATGAAGTTTCAATCTAACCATGGAGAGTGTTGGCACCCCATTTTATTGTGTCATTTTCCCCTATTTAACTCTAAAGGTTTGCATTCTTTCTTTGCTTGTCCATCGATTATAATCAATTTTAGAGATTCTAAATGGGTCATCCTGCTTAGAACTAGGCCTCGAGATGTTGTTTAATACCCCTTTCATGCCTTAGTCAAATACCCAAGTTGAAAAACCAAAATATGGTTGTTTTGTGTTTTTTGGTATTCACAGTTTCCAGGTTGTTCGTGCTTGCATACCTTCCCTATCAATCTTGGCTCCGATCCTTATAGAAACTGGCTGTGTTGTTTGTTGCCTTGTCAGAGTTTTAGAGGTTTCAATCTTTGCATGCCTTCCCTATCATTCTTGAAACTTCGCTTATAAGCCTTGTGAAATTGCCTATATTGAATTTATTGTCTTTTCGTATTGTTGAGGTTTTCTTTCCATCTGTACCTTTTCCTTAGTACCCCCAATCCCCAAAGTCCAAAACATATAGTGGTTAAGTCGTTTGTTGGTCCTTTGGGCTTTTGGAGATTTGCTTCCCCTCATCTGGTTATCCCCAATCCTTGAAATCCAAAAGCCCAAGTTCCTTGCATCTGCTAGACTTTTGGATTTTATTGTCCATCAATCTCTTGGTACTTGTCTCTTTGAATCGTTGATTCCTTGATGCTTTGATCCTCGACTTGTTGGACTTCTTCATTCCATTATCCCCATCAAACTTGTCATCTTGGTCGTGCTTCCCCCATATTTCAGATTCCCAAACATTTCTCTTAGTCCACTCCAAATTTTTCTTTATTTTTTTGACTTTTTGCCTTTCCTTGTTTTGGCATCTCGATCCATCCATCCTCGAAGGTCCAATAGTCTTCTGATTGTTCTATGTATCCTATCGGAGTTGGACTTCTGGCCATTGTCTTTTTTGGTTCCTCATTCCATCCATCCTTGAAGGTCTGATACTTTGCTGGTTGATCTATGTATCCTATTGCGGTTAGACTTTTGGCTATCCTTTATTTTGGTTCCTCTTTCCATGCACCCCTAATGGTCTAAAACGAAGGTGTTGATTTGCTCAAGTATTCAACCTTTTGGAATTTCTGGCTTTCTCATGTCTTCCTACCATCCCTTCCTTCCTCAATTATTTGAAATTGCCTTATCTTTCATACTCTTGAACTCTTCACCCCTTTGTCCCCTCCAAACTTCTACAGTTTCTCGTCCCTTTATACTTTCCCTTCCAATATCGATAGCTTGAAGGTTTGCCTTTCCTTTGATGACATCTTGTTGACATCATTCCTCCTATTAATATCATCCATCTCAAACGATACTAGTCAATGTTGATGTCTCACGGTCACCTTTGGAGTTTCAGATTCACTCATCCCTCTTTCCATGGCATATAGTTCAATAGGCTCAATGGCCCTATGTTTGATGGATTAGTGCTTCATTTGGATATTGAAGATGGATGTGCCCACATCCTTGGCCTAATAGATATGCAAATCAAAGGAAGTCCAATGGCCCGATGGTTCGACAAGGTGAGCGTTAAGGTTTTTTGTTGGGGCATTGAAAATTTTATGTTTCTTTTCCAAGTCCAATGGTTAAATGAGTAAGCGATGGCTTGATAGTTTGTTGATAGCAACAGGGCTGCTCTAGAAGATGTTTTTTCCTTTCACCTACCACTTTGCAATGCCATTGATGTTCTTGCATATCTTTCCTTTCTAAGTGGACTTAATGCCTGAAGTGATGCTTGCAGATGGAAAATGGCTGCCCGGACTCCTTGGGAATGCAAACAGATGGTTCATGGCACCTTTGAGTTTAAAATATAACAAAACACAGACATAAAGACATGGCTGCTACCTGCAGTTGCAAAATTATGGACTCCTAGGGTCCTCATGCAAGTCTATGTGTTTCCCTTTTTGGATGACTTGCAAAGGAATATATACAGATCGAGTTTCATTTTTTTAAGAGGACATTCTGGACTGGAGAAGGGTGTAGCAAACAGAAGAATCATGTAGAATTTTAGGGGGTTTGTAATTCCATATTTGGGTATTGCATTTTGTTATTGTTATGATCTGGTTTACCTCAAGTATGTAATAATACATGTAATTGTTGTAGATCGAATTATAATTATAGATTCAAGCTTGATTGAGTGTTTCCCTATGCATGGTGTACATTTTTTGATGTTCTTTTGATTAGTTAGTTAGCTAGATGACTGTAAAATCCCTGTAAAGTTTTTGCAGAGTATCTTCTTAGAGCAATAAAAGAAACGCATGGGTATGGTCATCGATTACAAGTAAACACATTTAATAGTTTGTAACTATCATTTTTTTTTCTTCTGAATATATATGTAGATTGTGATATTCCTATCAGGATTCAATTTTTGGTTTTGAGTCAAACTCATTGACCCATGTTTCATGAGTATTGGTTCAACAAGAACCCATCTCTCATGAGAATGAGTGGAACACTTAGCACTCATTGCATCTAGGTGATGCTCATAGAGGTGAAGCACCGGGACTTTCCGAGAGGTCACCCATCCCAGTACGACTCCAACTCAAGTGTGCTTAACTTCAGAGTTTCCTCCGAGGTCAAGCCCACTTTGCTTGCAACCCCATTTGCAAAACCTTCAGCAAACGTTGTGCCTTATGAACCATTCATTAGAAAGCCCCTTAAGCTCATCAATTGATAAGTAGGAGATATTTTCTACAGCAAGTCAAATTGTGATATTGCTATCAGGATTCGGCTGTGTAGTTTTTGAGTCAGACTCATTGACCCATGTTTCATGATTAGTGGTTCAACAAGAACCCATCTCTCATGTGAATGAATGGAACACTTAGCACTCATTGCATCTAGGTGATGCTCACAAAGGTGAAGCGCCGGGACTTCTTGGGAGGTCACCCATCCTAGTATTACTCCAACTCAAGCACACTTAACCACGAAGTTTCCTCCGAAGTTAAGCCCACTTTGCTTGCAACCCCATTTGCAAAACCTTCAGCAATTGTTGTGCCTTATGAGCCATTCATTAGAAAGCCCCTTAAGCTCATCAATTGATAGGTAAGAGATATTTTACATAGCAAGTCAAATTGTGATATTGCTATTAGAATTGTGTAGTTTTTGAGTCAAACTCATTGACCCGTGTTTCATGAGTAGTGGCTCAACAAGAACCCATCTCTCATGAGAATGAATGGAACACTTAGCACTCATTGCATCTAGGTGATGCTCACAGAGGTGAAGCATCGGGACTTCCCGGGAGGTCACCCATCCCATTACTACTCCAGCTCAAGCGCACTTAAGCACAGAGTTTAGCTTGCCTATGCATTTTGAAAGGCATAGTCTTCTGCAATATCTTGATTTAGGTATTACCTTGGTTTCAGTTATTGCACATTTGAATGAATTCAGAGACTTTGCTGCCGAACTTGATTAAGGCACCAGTCTATTATTGGCTCTTTCTCTCCACTGTCCTCTATACACTCAAAATCCATTAATTTAAATTTTAAATAACGTCCAATTCTACTAGTTTTAGTATGTTCCAATTACTATGTCCAAATGTCCATAACATCGAAAGGGGATATCATAAAACACATTCATTGACAATTATGTGGTAGATTCTTTTCTCTAATAAGGTTTTTGACCTTGAATACTCCAAACTAGTATATATGCACAAAATGACAACCAAAATGTGGGTGTATGTTTTAATGGGTATGGTCTGTTTTAAGGTAAGTGTTGTGCTTCTGTGGCAATATCCAATGCATTACTATAGGGAAGCCCCATTTGGTCTTGTAGAGCTAGAAGTGAAGGAGGTCTTACCCACCTTCACAATTGGTCCTAAGTTGCCTAACCTGAAAATAGGCTTATTTTAATCTTCCCAAGTTTCACACCCCTGGCCCTAGGGAGATAATCAAGTCCTAGGGATTTGAAGTTCACAACTTAGATCATCAACAGAGAGTTCAGTGGCCACTACTAGACCTTCTTTTGTCACATCGAATACAAAAGCCCCTCTTGCATTCCATGACTTGGTGAATTCATTAGATATCACAGGTTGTTACACTCAAGGAAAGAAATTAACCCTCTTCGCCTCTACAGAATTTGGTGAATGGTGGCTTTCTTATTTGCTTCCTTGCATGAAGGTTCAGTTTAAACCTGTTCTCCTCTCATTGTGTTTGTCCAAATGATGATGGATCGTGGGAGATTATTACGCTTTGGGGATTCAGGGTCCACAACTCAGATCACCAATATAGAGTTCAATGGCCAATGCTGTACCTTCTTTTGTCACATTGAAACTTATCCCTAACACAAAATGCCTTTCTTTCTTTCCATGAGTTAGTGATTTCATTAGATATCACAGGATTGTAACCATTGATACACTAATGAAAGAAGTTAACCTTCCTTTCACCAAATCTGCAAAATGGTGGCTTTGTTATTCGCTTCCTAGCAGGAAGTTTCAATTCAAAGCTGTTTTCCTCCCACTCTGTTTCTTCAAATGATGATGTCACTGTCTTGCTGATTGAAGTAGGTAATCCCAAAAGCTGAGCCCTGCCAGAGTGAAATGAAGATTTCTCTAGAAGTCTGTTGAGAAATCAATCTCATTTTAATCAAGGAATTGAGATTATGGCATAATAAAGTGTCTGACTTGGGGTAAGAAAAGATGGGCCAAGTACCTACAAGTGAAAGTAAAGCTGCCCATCATGGCGGAAATCTCCAAGTACCAAGACAGCTCTTTCCACATGAGTGAAATAATTACACTCTTCCAAAGTTTAGTCATGAGATCACAATGGTGCTTCCATAATAATATACTGTGTGAAACTTTAATTTAGGGTGGCTGAACTCAATTTTATTAAAATATTTCAGTGGAATTGAAACTTCTTCTGGTGCTCTGTACGTACATTATTTCTTTCTGTAGAGGAGTCATCTATTATTTGTCCTTGAATTTTATGATTGATCTTCCTTAATATGGTCAAGCCTACATTTGGCAGCTTGGTCAGGTCAGACAAAGATAGTACAATTCCTGTGTGAACACAAAGCTGATGTTAGAGCAGCTGCAGTTGATGACATGGCAGCCATTCATTTTGCTTCACAGAAGGGGCATTTGGAAATTGTTCGGATTCTTTTGAGATCAGGAGCTTCTGTTAATGCTTCCACACGCAAGGGCATGACATCTCTTCATTATGCTGTTCAGGGAGGTCATTTAGAACTTGTAAAGTTTTTGATACAAAAAGGCGCTAATGTGAGTGCAGAGACCAAGGCTAGAAAGAAACCTATAGATCTTGCCAAAGATGACCAAGTTTGTATGGTTTTGACAACATCTGGAGAATTGTTAAAAGGTTACAGAGGATCACAAATTAGCAAGTCACATGGAGCTTCTGCAAGTAATGATACTGAAGACAAGCAAAAGAATTCCTTGACAGAAGAAATGTCAAGTGTTGCAAAGGAGGATGGTGACACTGAGAAAGGTGGCCATAGAGAAAGAGAAGAAGAAGAAGAAACCAAAGAGCTTATTGGTCCTCAGCCTAAAAAGGCGAAAGTTGCTCTAAGTCATCTAGTTGACGACGAAACTCTGGTAGAAGATGGCTAAATATATCATGACAATTACATGGAACACTGATCTGTTAGGTAAACATATATTTGGTTTGGTGCACATTTATACATAGCACCATTGAGTGAGCTGTAATGTAAAAGTATTGAATATTGATTCTGAGGTAAAATCTACTTTGGTTGTTACTTGATGTGTGACTATTTGAACATTGCTTTTAGAACGCTTAAAAAATTTCCTGGGCATCTTTTTATGATTTTATCTGTGAACTTTTTTTGCTTGGTATTTTTCTGATATTGTTTTCATATCTTGCTTCACCATAGTTTTTTTATCTCTTCTAAGACTAGTATTTCTCTGGATCATTTTCTGTTAGCATCTGCTTACTATATTGTGTGCTGTGTTGATTTAACATAGCATTTCATGTTAGTGTAGTATTTAATGCTCTCATATATTTAAACTATGAGACATAAATGGCCTTGGATGTTTGCCTTTAAAGACATTGTTTTCAAGTACACATTCTAAAGTTCTTTTTCCTTCCAAATTGGCAATTGCACAAGTAACATTGCAGCAGAGGAATGATCCTCAAATCAGAACCAACAGCTATTTTAATTATCATCTGTTTGACAAAATAAACTTATAATAAATAATAATTAATGATTTAATCTCATATTTTTGGCTTCTGTATTACTCATTGAAGACTTCACCAAGAAAATATAACATACCAGGTATCCAAGTGCCAATGTGAAACAAAATGTCCTCTATTGATCTGTCTAACAAAGTCGCACAATGTAACACATCTGTACTGATTCAAATATGTCCCAAATGACAAAATACTAATGCATATGTGGATCACTAACATACCAGGTATCCAAATGTCCACATGAAACAAAATCTCCCCCATTGATCTATTTAATGAGGTTGTGCAATGTAACAGTATCACACTGATCCAAATACAGTTCCAAGTGACAAATGCTATTGTCATCGAGAAGAAACTGAAAATACACAAGATCCTATCACTTTTTTTCAAGGTTAAACCCAAGTTTTTTTAGCATGAGATATAAATAAGTGTTCTCTGTCTAAACTGCTGCTAGGTCCATCCTGGTATTGCCTTTCTACATTTTTCACAATTCCAGTCCTGAAGTAGGGACCTGAGCAGGGCAAAGTGGTTCAGTAATTGTTTCTTGATTACACACTGTTCCTGTTGGTTTTCTTCTCGTATTTAATCACAATGCTGGTCCCTGAATGGCATATTATTAGGTCCAATGATTGTCTCCCATATTATCAGTTCAGAGACACTTTGATTGTCTCTCATATTATTCGGTCCGAGATACTTTGATTTTCTCATATTATTAGGTCTGAGACTCTTGATTGTCTCTTGTCTTGGTTGCAAGTCATGTTTCAATTCTGGTCCCAACAAGGTAGAAACTGCATAGAAACCTGCATAACATATTATAGGGTAATGTCTAAGTCAAAGTGAGGGTTCTGTCCTTACCCTGAAAAACATGTCTGTTTCTCTTTGTCTACAGCTACCAGAGAAATTTAATAGAAAAAACTGGCCAAACATTTGCTACAAATTTCAATTTTACGTTTTTCAAATCGGACATCCAAACTCCATTCAAGTACACATTCATGTTAGTTGTTCCAAGTCAAACATGATATAGCTCCAAAGCATGCGAGCTGTTGACCAATAAATGACTGATAGATTCAAGATTGCCCCTACTAATGTTTATAGCCTTTCTAGTTTTTTTCTAATGCTCTCTTTTTGTCTGCACGAATTTTGATCATTTTCGTTTCCAAATCGTTCTTGGAACCTAATATTATTATGAGGAGAAACAAGGCAGAATAACAACAATAGTAGACATAAAAAGTGCTAACTGAAGTGGCCCAAATTTTCAAATGAGCGCATGTACACCGTTCTATAAAGTATGTTTGACAAGAAATTTGAGCCTAAATAAGAATATAGAGCAAATAATCCAAAAAAATTAGAGTTTTGAAGCTTAGACAGTCCATAATAATTGAAACAGCACAATTTTTGAATGAAATCTGGGAACAATTAATGCCATCAATATTTCATCCCAGACTTTCAATCAGGATGAGCATGACAAAAAGTTACATTCCAAAACTCCTTATACTGATACTGCCATTGAAATTACGAAAGGTGGGAACCATACGCTTTTTTGCAATGAATATCCAATGATGCATAGACAAAACTTTATGTGCACCTACTGCAAGTTCCTATAAAGCCAAATAAGCAGTCACTAATATTTTAAAATGAATAATTAATGAACTTATCAAATGTTGGTGCAAACAGTTTTCCTAGATCTTCCTATAACTAGTCTTTAAGCTTCATCCAATCCACACAACTCAATTGTCTGATATTTTGGCAACATTTAAGCATCTCTTAGGTGATCCTTGGGGTGTTTTTTTTGCTATTAATCACTTTGGCTGTTGTGATACAACTCTTGTGATTTGTCAAACATGAATGCCCATTCAAACCTAATATAACCACCTTGTTCAACTCAAATCTTGTTGTATTGACTTCCTTGTCTAGCAGAAAGTTGTTTCTGTTAAGATATAGCTTCATTCGTATATATATATATATATATATATATATATTATACTATATTATACATTGTTAATAATAAAGAGTTGTAATTTATATTGTTATTATCATATTATCATTATTATATTTATAATATAATAATGATAATATCATAATACAATATTATGATATTACATTAATATTGATCGAACTATGTTCGATATCTATCATAATTATTAGCATCGACTATTAAGTCGAATGAATAAATGAACGGTACTAAACATGATTATTGAGACAGCCGACTACACTAATGTAAGTCGCTGCTTACATTAGTGCTAGCAACTGTTGTTAATAGTCGCTAGCACTAATGTAACCAGCGACCATGGGACGTGCCCTTTCATTTACGAAGGGACATAATGTTTGCTGTCATCCGATCGTCAGCATATATATGTATGCTGTGATTGCATGGATAACACAATCAATTACAGAGTTTATTGCTATTATCACCTGTGGTCACAACATATAATATAATATGTTCAGTATAAATATAAAAGCATCACAGTATATTTATATATCAGAACAGTCATTTATCAGTATATATAAAACAGTAAATTATATTCCCAAGATTTGATTTCCTAACATGGTATCAGAGCAGAGTTAAAGGGAATTAATTCTGAATTATTATTTGATAGGCATACAAAACAAAAATATTATTTAAAGGAGAAGAGTCATCACAAATTATCAAAATGACCACCAGAATCAGGATGGAGGACAGATTGGAAGGAGCATCAAATTTTCTATTATGGAAAATTAGAATCACCACACTTTTACAAGAACTGGAATTAGAATCTTTCATAGAAACGGAAAAAGAAATGCCTACAGACGAAGCAGAGAAATGACTTGGAAAATGAGGAACAATAAAGCTAAGAAATTAATTGTTGATTCAGTTAAAGATTCTATTCTCCCAAGTAAAGCAAGATTAGCAACAACATATGAGGTTTTAAAAAAAATTCAAGAAACGTATGAGATAAACAATACAAGTCGAATATTAACCTTGAAGGAACAACTATTGACCATAAAGATGAATAAAGGTGAAACAGTTACATCTTATTTCTTGAGAATTGCTGAAATACGAGATCAACTATTCTCCATTGGTAACACTAAAGAAGACATGGAATTATCTCTAATAGCACTAAGGGGATTACCAACATCCTGGGAGAATTTTATTCAATGCATAAGCACACGTCCACCTCTACCAAAATTTGATCAACTTAAGAACGACTGTACTCAGGAAGAATCAAGACTTATTACCAGAGGAATAGGTCTAAAGAAAGAGGGAGAAACACAAGCACTCAACACAAAGTCCCACAACAAAAAGAGAAAATCCTTTAAAAGAAAGAGGGGATTCAAAAGAGATTTTTCTAAAATCCAATGTTACAAATGTGATAAATATAGGCACACTCATCGACATTGTCCTGAAAGGCAAAAGACTCAAGCCACCGTAGCTGAAGCAAAAGAAATTCCACTCTTCGCTACAGCTCTCTCAAGTGAACTAAATTCCAATAATAGAACTTGGATAATTGATAGTGGTGCATCAAGACATATAACTACATTCAAAAATCAGTTTGAGACACTTGAAAATTATTCAATCGAAGAAGTGACTATTGGGGATAACTCCACCTACCCAGTGAAAGGAATAGGGACCTGTACCATAAAGATAAAGAATGGAGTATCTCTACAACTAAAAGATGTTCTATTTGTACCTGGAATCAAAAGAAACTTAGTCTCTATATCAGGACTAGCAGACCAAGGATTTTGGGTCACCTTTAATGAAGACAAAGTTCTATTATGGTCTAAGAATTCAAATATGAAGAATGCTACAATCATAAGGACAAGAGATGGTAGTCTTTATAAAATATGTAATGATCAGAAATCTGCACTAACTCATGAAATCACAAATCACAATGAATTATGGCATAAGAGGTTGGGACATCTAAGGTATAATGCTCTATCTTTAATAAACAAGATTACTACGGGTCTTCCACAATTTAAAAATAATCATCCTGACATTTGCAAAGGTTGTGCACTAGGAAAGAATATAAAAAGGTCTTTCCCTACAAGTGAGCACAAATCTAAAGTAATCTTAGAATTAATTCATACTGATTTATGTGGACCCATGTCAACACCTTCATTAACAGGATCACTATACCATATTATTTTTGTTGATGACTATTCTCGGAAAACTTGGATATACTTTCTTAAGATTAAAGAATCAAGTGAGGTACTATCTAAATTCAAAGAATTTAAAGCGTTAGTAGAAAATCAAACAGATAAAAGAATAAAAGTATTAAGATCAGATAATGGAGGTGAATACAAATCTGACATATTTAAAGAATTTTGTAATTATGTTGGGATTAAGAGGGAGTATAACCGTATAATCCTCAACAAAACGGAGTAGAAGAAAGGAATAATAGATCCATAATCGAAGCAACAAAAGCCATGATGCTCGATCAAAACCTTCATACTTCTTTTTGGGCAGAAGCTTCAAATACAACAGTATATATTCAAAATCGGTGTCCACACTCCATATTAGAAAACATAACACCAGAAGAAGCATTTATAGGGATCAAACCGGACCTAAGTCATCTTAGGATATTTGGATGTCTCGTATACATTCATGTACCTAAAGAGAAGAGGACTAAACTAGAACCATCAAGTAAGAGAGGCATACTTGTTGGTTATAGTGAAAACACAAAAGGGTATCAAATCTATATTCCAGGACAAAAATCTGTTGAGATGAGTAGAGATGTAAAATTTGTTGAAAATAACATATTTAAAAACCTTGAAGAAGATAACATCCTGGAGATAGAAGAAGATCTCACTGCTGAAATTGAGAGGGAGGATATAGAAGAACCTGAATCTCCTGTCATTGAAAATGAGAATACTAATGTAATCAATGGTAAGAAAAGGCCATTATGGGCAAGGCAAATAATTAAAGAAAATAATGTAGAACCTAATGAAATATCTCATGAGAGTAAAAGGACAAGAACTCAAAAATGTTATGCAGCTCTTATAACAGAAATCAATAAATCAGAACCATCAAATCCAAAGGAGGCTTTATCTAATCAAGCATGGAGAGAGGCAATGATTGAAGAATATCAATCTATAATAAAGAATGATGTCTGGGACATAGTACCTAGACCCAAAAATAAAACCGTTGTCTCTTCTAGATGGCTATTCAAAACTAAATATGCTCTTGACGGAAGTATTGAGAAGCATAAAGCTCGGTTTGTTGCTAGAGGATTCTCACAGAAAGCAGGTATTGATTATGAAGAAACATTTGCCCCTGTAGCTCAGTATACATCAGTCAGAACCATTATTGCTATAGCAGCATCTAAAGGGTGGAAGATACACCACATGGATGTGAAAACGACATTCCTAAATGACACCATTGAAGAAGAAGTATACTTAGAGCAGCCAGAAGGGTTCATTATACATGATGTATCAAAATATGTTTGCAAACTCAAGAAAACACTATATGGGTTGAAACAAGCTCCCAAAGCTTGGTATGAAAGGATAAACAACTATCTTTCAAAATTAGGATACTCTAAAAATGATGCAGATCCTAACATTTACTTTAAGATAACAAATGACAACATGGTTATTTTAGTTCTTTATGTAGATGATCTTTTAATAACAGGAGAAGATCATCTTATTGCAAAATGTAAGCAAGAACTCACTGCTGAATTTGACATGAAAGATCTAGGACTCTTACATTATTTCTTAGGGTTGGAAGTGTTTCAAAAGGAAGGCTATATTTTGCTAAATCAACAAAAATAAACTATTGATATTCTAACCAGGTTTGGAATGATGGAATGTAAGCCTTTATCCACACCTATGGAAACAAATTTGCACAAACTCAAAGTTGAAGCAGAAGAGTCTGAACCCTCTGATCCTACATTGTATAGAGAAATTGTTGGCTCTCTTATGCACTTGGTGAACACTAGACCTGACATCTGTTATGCAACCAATGTTGTGAGTCACTTTATGTGTGAGCCCAAGGAAATACACTTAATGGTAGCTAAGCATATCTTGAGATATCTACGAGGCTCTATTGGATTTGGGCTAAAGTATGAAAATGTAGAAATCAATCTTCAAGGGTATTCTGATTCTGATTGGGCTGGAAGTACTACCGATCGAAAAAGCACTATAGGGTGTTGTTTCAGTCTTGGTTTGGCTATGATCTCTTGGTTCAGTCGAAAACAGTCAGCAGTAGCATTAAGCTCCACTGAAGCTGAATATATGGCAGCATCCATGGGAGCACGTGAAGCAGTATGGTTAAGAAAGCTATTATTTGGATTGTTTGGAAAACCTCCAGATCCAACTGTGATTCATTGTGACAATCAAAGTTGTATCAAGTTATCTGTTAATCCAGTTTTTCATAACAGGTCCAAACATATTGAGATTCCATATCATTACATAAGAGATATGGTAGAGAGAAATATCATAAGGCTAGAGTACATTAGTACTGAAGAACAGAGTGCTGATATTTTCACTAAGCCACTGGCAAAGCTGAAGATAGAATACTTCAGAAACAAACTTGGCATGATCAAGGTTTGATGTATGGTTTAAACCCCTCTTATTTATAAGTTTTTATTCATGAATAAATGTAAAAAAAAATGTTTATATTGCAATATTGTGTAAATGATCATTTGTGTGTGGGTTAACATTTCAAGGTGACGATCTTGTAAATGGTTAACCAAAGTGTCAAGATAGACTACTTAATTGTGTGTCCTGATTGTGCGGAGATCTTGACTCTTGTTATTACTAGATGTGCAATAACGAAACCATATCATGATAGACTACTTCATTGTGTGTCCCAAATGTGCGGAGATCATGATATTCAAGTCTATTTTCATGACGAGACTACATTAACTTGTGCGTCCCGAAGTGGCGGATGTCATGATAGACTTTTGATATTTAATACTCACTCGCTAAGAGGGAGTGTTAAGATATAGCTTCATTCGTATATATATATACTATACATTGTTAATAATAAAGAGTTGTAATTTATATTGTTATTATCATATTATCATTATTATATTTATAATATAATAATGATAATATCATAATACAATATTATGATATTACATTAATATTGATTGAACTATGTTCGATATCTATCATAATTATTAGCATCGACTATTAAGTCGAATGAATGAATGAACGACACTAAACATGATTATTGAGACAGCCGACTACACTAATGTAAGTCGCTGCTTACATTAGTGCTAGCGACTGTTGTTAATAGTCGCTAGCACTAATGTAACCAGCGACCATGGGATGTGCCCTTTCATTTACGAAGGGACATAATGTTTGCTGTCATCCGATCGTCAGCATATATATATGTATGTTGTGATTGCATGGATAACACAATCAATTACAGAGTTCATTGCTATTATCACCTGCGGTCACAACATATAATATAATATATTCAGTATAAATATAAAAGCATCACAGTATATTTATATATCAAAACAGTCATTTATCAGTATATATAAAACAGTAAATTATATTCCCAAGATCTGATTTCCTAACAGTTTCTAGAGCAAATAATTAGATTAATTTTGCTATATTGCCTAGGGCCAACCAAATCTTCAATCCCCTCGAGCACCTTACTGAAAGTAGTGGTTTAAATGTTTCTTTGACTCTTTTTTGTTAGAATCTAATTTGTTGTGTTTGTTATCCTCACAATGGAGGGAAGAAAAGTTTATGTATATTATAATTGTTTTAAGTTTCCTTGATGTAGGGAAGAAAGCTTGTGGTTTATTGTTATCGTCTGAAAAACTCTGAACATGATCTCTTCTAGCACTCAAAAGATTGACAATTTGTTTATCATCAAGATTTCTTTTTGAGGATAGTCTCTCCTATGAAAAGTGTCCCTCATTAGCTATCCTTAGAATTGGTTCTTTAAAGTGTTCAATGCTCTGTATTTTTGAGAAATATGGCAACGTGAAGTGGCATGTAAATATAGACGTGTTACGTTTCTGAAGCCAAAGAACTATCACTTTTTCATTTCAACATTATGTTGCACATATCTTCTATTTCTAGAGGGAATTAGATCTCATTAATTATTGAAATGAAGTGAAATGATGTGAATAACATCCATTAAGACCAACAGCTGCAACAATGGAACATGCAAACCCAACTTAACAATGTTAGGAAAAGTACCTACAAAATTCTTATCAATTAAATTAGGATTTTATAATTGTTAAACATTATAGGTATCTCCACATTAACTCCGAGGAGATTAATATGCTAATCAGTTCTACATCAATTTTATCATCATTTTGGCATATAAGCAACACTTTTAAAAAAAAGAATGACAGGGATGGAAGAGGAAATCAACCACAATAAAGAGAATGATACAAATATATCTTCAATATATTAAAAAATAAAATAAAAAAATCTTGGTTCTGAATCACTGAACTAATATATTATTCAACAACAGTAAACTTGGCATGCGATCGCGCGGCGGCCATCGATTTGGAATCAGATGTGAGGGAAGGCCCGTGGGTCCACTGCCAGGTGTGCACTGTTGGCGGCTTCTCATTGGCTGCGGGTTTGGTGACATGGAGAGTTGTCAATGGGGCCAGTGTTTTTGACGTTCAGGCATGTTAAAGCTTGAGTTGATCTCCCAGTTGTCGTTATACCGTTGAGATAAGATGCACGCTGTTTAAGGCTGGCAGTATAATGATGGCCGTTGATCTTGTCTAAGTGATGCAAAGTGCGAGTGGGTCCTTGTGGTAAGTGGCGCCAACGTGCTCATTTCCTATTGGCCGAGAGATTACTGATGCGGCCGGTGACTTTTCAACAGGCCTTTTGACTATTGCGGAGATTGATTTGGACCGCTTGATTTGCCGGGAATGAAATAGAATCAACGGCTGCACTTTAAATTTGTCTGGGTAGCCGTTGTTGCCAGAATTTAAATCTTTTGCCAAGGTTTTAGCGACCAAAGGACTGGTTTTCAATGTTGGAGCGGCTGGATCTGGTAAAATTGGTTTTGTCAACTGCTGCAAACTTGCCCGGAGAGTATGATGATTGATTGCAGGGGTTTTTGTACCATGAAGTGTTGTTTGAGGCGTGTTGTAGGTGGACAATCAGATCGATGAGTTTAATAAATTCATGATTCTCGGTACAAATCAAGAAATTTTTCATTTATGAGGATCATTCTGGGATCTGCTTTCTCCAGGCTACTTGGTTTTCCCCCAATTGTAATAAATTCCTGATTGATCTTAGTTGGTTTGGTAGGTAAAACCCTAACCCTAATCATCCGTAGCTTGTTGCATCCTGTTTTGGGATCCCAAGATGATTAGGAGGTATATATGGTTGAATTTTTGATTTTGCAAGGGGTTGGTTGATGTATATTGAAAATCAATGTAAGGACTGAACAAGGAGAGCCTGGATTTTGGGTGTTTTTCCTAACATTTTGTTATTCTGGTAGTGTATTGATTTTGAAAATTTTAATGAGAATACACCTGGATTCCAATCTCAGATTCATGTTTGTCTTCTTTTCTGATTTTGGGCTCATATATGTTAATGTCACAAAGTGAGTTAGCATATGGTAAACAAAGAGTATTGTGAAATTATCTTTGAGTTCCTAACAAAGTTAGGATTAAAGTTTTTAAGGTGATTTCAGTGAGTTCATGGTTGGGTAGGAATTTGATGATCATGTTTGAGGGTAAGAGGGATAATAGGCAAAGCACTTATCCTGAACTCAGGAGTATTTGATTTAGGATTTTCAGTGGATATATGTCATTGGGTGACTCTATGCCCTAGGTTAAGGCACTGATCCATTCTCTGGAAGCAGTTCATCATCATCCACCATACATATAAATGATAAAATCTTTCAATCAATTTGTAAAGGGTATAATGCATAACATTTTGTGATTCCTTTCAAAAAGTGAATCAAAGGTACACCCGCCTGAGCATCTAAGCTCAAAGTATAGGAGGATCCTTGTTGATCCTTGTTAATTGGCCCTTTTCCTTGCAGACTTTGGAGTGGTGATAGAGTCAGTGACATTAATTTGTCAATCATAGTGTAAACCTGCAAGTAAAAATGAAAAGGGGAACCAACAAAATAGCATTACAGTTCAAAGTCTTGTATCCATGGAGATGAGCATCCTCTTCCTTCGGAGGAAATTCAATAGCATAAGCCAAGAAATATTTCCTCTAGAATATCTCCATTTAAATTCCTTAATATATAGATTTATTGTGGCTCAAAAACCACCATAAGACATTGCTACGCTCCCCAAAAATTCCAAATTACTATGGTAAAGGTTTTGTACGTCATACACCATTATTTGTCACTTACCTTTGAGATAGATGTTCTATGATGGGTTATAACATACACCATAAGTGGGTCAAGATTTGTAATCCATTTGTAATCTCTCTTTTAATCACGCCCTTATGTGTCATAACATTTCTTATATCATATCTTTGTCAAAAACACTCTTCCCGATTCTTTATGAGAAGACATTCTTTCACAAGCATATTTGCACAGATAAATCACGCATAGCATAATGGCCAAGGCTTAAAGTGGGAAGTCCCATTTCATTAGAACACAAAAATAATAAATAATCCAAACATTGGGGCTTACAAGGTGTGAAACACCTAATCCCAACAAGGAAGACAACGGTTTCATGAAAGTTTTAAGTAGTCTTAAGTCACTTTTCATGTTGAACTTGTCCTTGTCCTTGTAGATGTCACTATAAGTAGAGTATTCAATGATATAGTACTATTCCATCTTTAACACTCTTGCTACAAAATACACAATTTCTTATTTTCCACTCCCTAGTGTTTCCACAGGTCAATTTTGCATCCAAGATAATATGAGCTAGTCTTTACCATATTTTATTTTTGTAAGTTTTCCCCCATGGTCCAATGTACGATTAAAATATGGTTTTATGAAGGTTATTCATATAAAGTAGTGCTTGTAAACATTAAGTCATTCTGGACATTTGAGATCCATAAGATGAATCACTCCGTTCTGGAATTTGGTGGCTGTCGTGTATGAAGCCATGTAGGGTTGTGAAGTAGATCATTGCCACAAATCAGGAAAAAGTTGAGTGGCATGTGAGCAAAAATAAAACAATTGCAACTATGTTTGCCGATCTATGTAGAAATGCCTTACCAACTTCAACTTTGACCTCATTGAAGCTAGAGAAAACTTTGCAAGACGTTGAATAGATCATAAACTGTTTGCAACTTATTAGAAAATTCATAATCAAGAAATTACAACGCCCAACTGGAACCTTGAAATGTACTCACGACCAAACATAGAATGTGTAAACAAGTTGAAATGGGCATTTTTTTTTTTTTCGAAGATGGATTTTTTATTGAAAAGACGAAACTAGTAGGAGATGATTTTGTGCTTTGCAAAAGAAAAAATATTTTTTCTACCAAAATAAAATTTGTCCAAAGCCTGCA
The DNA here is from genome assembly GCA_027943335.1 of Chamaecyparis obtusa. NCBI lineage: Eukaryota > Viridiplantae > Streptophyta > Pinopsida > Cupressales > Cupressaceae > Chamaecyparis > Chamaecyparis obtusa. The sequence goes on from BSBK01002759.1 coordinate 2,920,360, forward strand.
AAATTTTGATTTTGCCAAAAAATGTTTTACCTCTAGAACAAAAAATTCGTACAAGGAGAAAAAATTGTGAAAAAAGAGAAATTGTTTTCATCAAGCGAAAGACATTTCTTTGTTTCCCAGACTTGCTAGACTCAGTTGTGATGATGATTTGATTCCATGATCCATTGATAGAGCTATGTGTGAAATCACTTAGATACAAGAAGGAATGTGTAAACATTTCTCTGTTATGATGTTGGGATTCAACCAGAATAAGAATGCACAACAACTTGCTACAAGTGAAACCAAATCAACACAAATAGAAATATCTATCATATAGAATGAAAATGTAAGTAATTAGATAGAGAGTCTTGCATATATAGTGAAGGATGATGAGGTGAGAAGATAGGAGACAATGACTCACTACCCCTCCAATCATGGGACACTTGTATGCACACTTGACAAGTGTGTTAACAAATGGCTTATGTACATGCAATAGATGTCTCACTGAGTGAACACGTATGTCTCAACCACATGAGGTGAGACAAAATACAAAAAAATCCATAAGTGGAGACTTATACTATACAAAATTTTGTATGGTGCATATTTTTGAGTGAAAAATTAATGTTTTTTAGAAGAGGGGGAAATTGCCCCTTGGCTATTTGCCCATTTGGATAAAAATCTATCTCTACAACTATTTTCTTGGTTGTATCAACCTATTTACAGGTTTAGCATTGGCTTGTTTGCATCTTTGGTTCATGTCTTGATGTATTTGGAGAAATTTGCTATTCTTTATAGGGTTCAAAGACATTCTCCATATGTTTTGGTGTACATCAACCTCCTACATTTTGTACAATCTACTCTAGTTTTCAACGTTGGCTTTGTAAGACTCATGACATTATAGCATCTATGAACTTTGACACTATAGCCCCTACACCATCTATCACTAGAAGACCTATCAAACTTTTGTAAGAGTTTCATTATGACTACTTGAGGAATTTGTTTTTGGATGCTAAATATATTGTAGCACTAAAAAACTAGTTCATTTTTCGTGGTTGCTAGTCAACACTTCTTCCACAAGTCTTTGACTTGTACTCTGAAGAATATTTTCAACCTTCTCATTCAAGGAACATTTCAAACCAAGGTCTACATGGGTCGCCCCTTTAGAGCTTGTACTTTTTGGCTCTATCAATCTATTATCCAATGCAAGAGGCTCTTGCATCCTAGCACTACCAAGTTGAAAGAAATACAAAATTGAAACATGGATAATTGTTCTATTGATTCAAGATATTTACAAGAACTTCTTGATAAAATAATCAAGGATCATATTAACTGATAATGAATCAATTACAACTACCTCATTATATCGAGGTCTTAGATACATCCAATATTATATGCAAATCTTGCATTATAGTCATAAAGAAAAATACTAAATCTTCAAGAACTAAAACTAAAACTAAAAAACTAAAAGCATAAAGCATTGCAAGTCGGAGAATTACTGAATATTCCAATAATCTCCCCCATAATTTCAACCACTAATGAATGCTCTTCTGCCACTCTTTGACACCTAACTATTACCCCATCAAGTGTCCACACATTCTAATTCTTTTTGAGAGAACACTATGACATTTTCTTAAGCCTGGATATAACTTCCTTACACAACTACATGTTGGTGGCTTTGTTTAATTTTGCAACTTTTGTTTTCTCCTGAAACAACCTTATAAATGAAGTGCCTCACTGTTTTCTAAGTTGGATTGGAACTCGACAGTTTATCCCAACTCTCTTTGGCTATGATCTCCTTTTTGAGAGTTTGCTTCACTTCATTGAAGAGTTGGCTTCTACAGTAAAAGGAGGCTTGACATATGGGCTTCAAAAACACTTCACCCTGTCAACATGGGTGGCTTCCCTTCTACAAAATGGGGATTTCTTCACACTTAGACTAGTGCTTTGGCCTTACCTTTTTTTGCTACCTTCTTTCTTGTAATCTCTTTTAGAGATGACATATACTTAGCTGCAAACACTTTTTGTCTTGAGCTACAACTAGATCTTATAATTTCTTTAGTGCTCTAACTTGTTCTTCAACGTCCCATGATCTCTTGTGCCTAAAAATTCTTAAACCCAAAAAATTTTCTCAAATATGTTCTGATACCAAATGAAAGAAGTGCAAAATTGAAAGATAGATAAATTGTGCTATTGATTCAAGAGATTTACAAGAGCTTCTTGATCAAATGATCAAGGATCAGATCAACTGATAATGAATCAATTACATTGTCTCATTACATAGAGGTCTTCGTTACATCCAATCTTATCTTTCAACTCTTGCATTATTAATTTTAAAGAAAAAACTAAAACTAAAACTAAAACTAAAACTAAAAAAAATAAAAAGCATAAAACAATGCATGTGGGAGGAATTTCTAAATATTCCAACACAAGGTGATCAATTGTGGTCATGAACTAAGGATTTTGTATAAATTATTGCATTGTAGAAAATTATTGATGTGTATCCAGCTATGGAACACCATCTTGTCATGTGCTATGCATACTTTGTTTAGATTGCTCGACCATCCTATACAATGTAAGATCCTTTTCAATCTTCTAGGTATGTTTGAGATTCTTGGCAATCCCACTCTAAAAGAGTAGTTGGAGGAACACATGGTACACATTAGGGATGATCTAAAACCTCTCACACTACACACATAACTCCGAACACGTGGCCTCCCCACTCTCATGTGATGCCTAAAAGTGGCACATGTCTTGTAAATTATTCAACTCATTCAACTTCTCTGCTATCTTTATGTGATAGTCATATTTTCTCAACAAATATTCTTGTTAACTATTGTTGTAATAATTAGCAGTTCACATTTAATGCTATCATTAGTGGATAAGTTATTTGTCATTTTATATTAGTATTTGCAAATTGGTTTAAAGATGGGTATTTTTTACATAACTTGCATTAGATAGTTGCTTTATTGTAATTGTGATCATTATCATAGAAATTTTAATTTTTGATATATGTAATGATTTTCAATAAACCTTGTATTTTTGCTTGATGAAGATGAAGGGTGAGGCCCATATTAATAGGAGGCCAAATCCTCCTTTACAATCAAAACTATTGTATTCTACATTTTTCATGCTAATTTCAATGAGTAGTTGGAAGGATAGGTTTAACCTGATCTTTGAGCATTTTTCATTTTTAATGAAAATGTATTAAAAAGGGCAATTTTATGAGAAAAATGTTTGGTTAATGAATTTTGATTGGTAGCTTAAAATTGAGAACCTTTTTTAGCAAAAGTTAATGTTTTGATATTTCATATGCATTGAAAATTGATGCAATGTAAAAGAACTAATTCATAAAGTGCTAAAATTTTGGGGGTCACCTAATATTGAATCAAGGTGGGCGCCGTCATTCGTTCCATTGAGAACTTCCATGATTCATGTCATGAATACTACCATGCCTTATTGAGAGCCATATTGAAATGAACAATGAACATTGACATGCATCTTGATCTCATCATTTATTGCTACATATGAATCCAAAAATGCTTCATAGAAATTTTTAGTGGACCCTTACAACAAGATATGCATACCATTTTTTAGTATTTCAAGTTTGAAGACCAATAAGATGACATTTAGTCTTAGGATCATGTCAAAACTTCAAAGACTTCACATCACCTCCTACACATCCAAAGTGGGAATTCATCTTTTACACATTTGTGGTGTTGTTTAGTGTGTGTGGACAATCTTCAACATCTAGTGGTGAGCATATACCAACACTACATGCATCATCTTATGGAAGGAATGCATACTCTCTCATTTATCTCTTAAGATGATAACATTCATTGTACACTGTGTAAGTAGTAGTCCTTGAGGGTTCTTATAAGTCCTATCACTTATCATGTACATTCATTTTGTATCACCTGTCTTTTGGAGAGGAGTTTTCTTCTTACTTGGTTTTCTTTTTTACTCCCCTTATGATAAGTTTGTACATGAGTACCTAATATGGCCTAGTAGCTAGGACTTGTCATCATGCATACATTACTCCCTAAGTTGCATATAAAGGGGAGGTGTTAGAGTAAATAATGGTTTTATTATGTGGATACTAGTCATTTCTCATATCTAAATTATCTAATTACTTTAGTTATTATACAAGCTAAAAATGGGAGCATAGGCAAAGGGGTTGATTACTCTTCCAAAATACACATTTGGAAGGAATATGTCCCAATAGGCTCAAGTGAGGACCTAAGCGGTAATGGGGCAATGCTCCTTCACTAAACATGTATTTGAAAATGGAAAAGAGGAAATATGTAATGTAGATGAAGAAATAAGCGAATAGAGACAAAATTGGAAATAATAGATTGATAACTAATTGCCAAAAACTAGAAATTAGTTGAATCGGGGTCTGGATAGATGTACTGACCTATGATTTCAATCTAAGATAAAGTTGCAAGGCACATAGCGTTTCAAATGTTTTGTTCCAAGTGCTTTTGCCTAGAATTTTTAGTGATCCTTTGACTGTTTCCAATTTGCCTGAAAAAGTTATGACAACTTTGTAACCTATTCTTGCACATAAAAAAATAGGGAAAAGGTTGGGTAAATGGGGTTTTCATTGGTCAAACCCCTATTTAGGAATCAACCTTGAAAGTGAAAGGAAATTGCATAAAGGAAAGACAAGGAGACAAAGAGACATCAAGCCCCCAAGTGACTTAAGTCCTCATCAATTCCAAAACCAAGATAATGATGCATCACTCGAAAGAGGGAAAGAGAGAAGGAGAGAGAGGTACAACCACTAGCTTAGTAAGGTATTGCATTACTATTGATCATGCAAAGGGAAAGGGCTACTGCAAAACATGGAATTGATAGTCTAACAAGTTGTGTTATGCTAGTCAAACCATCAAAACAAAGGGATCAATCCTTAAGGAAAGTATTGTCTCCATTAAAGGATCCTAAAAAGGTGATCAATCCTAAGGAAAACATTGTCTCCAAAGGGATCTAGTAAAGGAGGATCAATCCTTAAGTAAAACATTATCTCCATTAATGGATCTACTAAATAATAGATAGGGACATGATAATGAAAAGATGAACGTAACGAAAACATTGTCTCCTTAGCCATCTCCATAAGAGAGATTACATTGAATCATTGTGTGTGTGTGCAAAATGTGAAACAAGGAGAGGATTACATGCCCCCACATTAAAGTGATTGTAAATTCCTTACCAAGAGCAATAGTTTTAATAGACATACATGCACCCACAAGAGACGTTTCCACTATGAGATGCTCCTAAGAAAGGAAAAACCAAGGGAAATAAACACATAACAAAAGAGAGAATGAAAGGGATCTACTAACTCAGGGGTCAATATGATCTTATGATAACTCATGTATAGTAAAATTATATCAAAATGAACTATTATAATTCCCAAAAGATAGTAGAACTATAAGCACAATGGAAGAATGTCACATAAGAGTTACGAAGAAGAGTATTTTTGGGCTGACATCACAAAGAACAAAAAGAATAGGTATCTACCATTTTGCATCATCCCCAATTAGACAACACAAAGGAACATTTACAAATAGTGGCACATGCACAACATAACATGTAACAACATATAGAAGTGAGATACAAATAGAGGAATGTCACAATAGGTCAATTCCGTCATCACCTTGCACAAACAGAGCAACAAGGGTCATCTAAAGGAATTGAAAAAATATATAACAAGCATCACATCTTGGGGGAAGCACATTACAACAAGTAAATACAAATAATCCACCCTACAAGAGGAGCTAGTCAAGCATATCACCTTCCCCCCATCTTGGCCTATAGTATATAGGGAAGGTGGGAAACACACAAGAGTACCAACATCAATCACGATAGATGGAACAATAGCCAGTTCCAAACAAGGACCGTGTTGGGTCGAAGATGGGTCACTTTGTCCGTCACTAAGACTAAGAGATAATTCTTTTGTAAATCTAACTAGTAAATCACGATTAACATCAATAAGATCATACTTATCATTAGAATCACTAGCATGAATATCATCATTTTTATTAGAAACATTGAAATCATCATCATCAAGAGTATCTTCTTCATCCAAATTAATTGTAATAAAATCTAAGATAAAAATAGAATTATCACGTTTGTTCAATTTCATGTTTTTTAAATTAGCTTCCTCCCTTGGGCTATGGTTAGGTGGTTAAAGGGAATCAAGGCATCCACATGTGTCTTAGGGGAGGAAGGATTTTGGGAAGCACACTCACAAGCTCTAGCACAACATTTTTGGTGGAAGTCACAAGCATAATGATTATGCTTGGCTTTCCTTGAGATTTGGTTTGGTTTAGGATCAATCAACATTGGTTCTTTTTCTTCTTTAGGGGGAAGAACAAAAGCTACCACACTAGGTTGGGAGATTACATTGGTGGAACATTTATAGGATATAGGTGGAACAAAATCATATAGAGGAGGTGTGGAAGGTGTAGGAAGAAGTCCAAGCCTAGGGAAAGGAGATGAAAAATCCTTAGGTTCGCTAAGCTCACAGATCTTTTGGATTTTGAATTTTTGATAAGATCAAAAAAGATTGTCTTTGTGAGGTTGAATTGGTTGAGGCATGGAAGGCCAAAATAATTCAAGGCCAAAAGAAGCCAAGGTAAAATTTCCCTCAAGGAGTTAAATGATGATAGATACTATGACTAATTGTGATTATTTCTCCATCACGGGAAAATTTCAAACACTTATGAATATGAGAGACTAGGAATTTCATGGAGGTGATCCAAAGAAGACCAAGTCTAACTTGAAACTGATCAAAAGTTGGGATGACTACAAAGGTGACATCTAATGTTTTACCACCAACTTCTATGAGAAAATTAATGAAACTATGGGTAAGATAAGTGAAAACATTGAAAGTTTGGATCATCACATCATATTTATCATAGAAATCTCATTGCAATTATCTAGTGTAAAGATGTTGCTCGGTTATAACATTCACCATGAAAGTAGGATATATAAGGAAACCATGAGAAAGAAGACCATTAACCTTTTCTACGATGTAAAGAGGAACATCAAGTACTTTAATCATCTCTTTAGGATCAAATGTAGTGCAAAGCTTAGGTTTAGGTTTAGGTTTGGGTTTGGATTGATCAATAAGGTTGACAATATTGTTGGCTTTTGTACACTCAACATCATAGTCAACACCATGAGTGGAATAAGGTAAATATTGAGTAGACTCAATGGTATCGGTCAAATGAGAAGGAAAATGCTTGGTATAAATTTGCATGTTTTGGTTGGGAGGTGCTACAAACTTGTTTCCTTGATCATTAACACCCTCAATAGATATAACATTGGAATAAATGAGGTTTTGAATACCAAATTTGAAATGGAAACACTTCTCAGTATCATGGCTAGGTTGACGATGGTATTAACAAAAAACTTTTTGATCAAAGGATTTAGCCAAAGATTTGGATGTGCCATTTGGTTTAATGGGAGGAAGTTGTAAAACATTAACATTAATCAATTTAAAAATCACATTATACAAAGATTTAGAAAGAGGTGTAAAATTATGAGAAGGTAAACGACCCACACCTTTGGATGCTGCTACCACTCGCTCATCAATATTATTTGATGAATTATTGATATTGATGAAGATCTTAGGTTTTGAAACTTTTGTTAAGGATAAGATGCAACATCACTCTTATCAAGAAGAGCCATTGGAGGAGTGCTCTCAAATTGACACACTTGAAGCTGATAATTATGAAGTACTGCACACAAATGAGTAAAAGAAGTGAATTCATAAAGTAATATCTTATCTTTAATTTCATTTTGTAAATTAGAAATGAAAATACATTGTACATCAATATTAGGCACGTGGTAATAAATCTGAGCATGAAATTAGTCACTTTTTCTTTATCGCCTTGTTTATAATGCATTAAATTAGTCAAAGAAATCTTAGGACCAATACTATTTTGAAACTATTGAATGAAAGAATTAGAAAGTTTTCGAAAGGAATCAATTAAATATGGAGGAAAAGAACAATACCATTGCAAGCCTTTATCTTGAAAGGTTCTAGTAAATTGTTTAGCCATGAATCTATGATCATGAGAGAAATAAGTACACAATGTTTGAAAGGTTTTAAAATCAATTAAGGGATCACATTTACCATTGTAAGTCTCTAAATGAGGAATTTCCATGTATTGAGGGATAACGATAGTGATGATGTTTAAGGACAAAGGACTAGCAATGCCACAAGTAAGTATGTTGAACTTGGATTGAGTCATAAACACAATTTGTTGTTGCAAAGATGAAACAATTTTAACCAAATCTATTGATAGTAGATTTGGTAGAAAGAGTGGTAGGAGACATGTGTCAAAAGGTTTAGACCATTATGGGAAATGGAAGTAATGATAGAATATGAAAACAAATTACTATTGTAAGTGGGTATAGATGAAGGTAAGGACACACATGGAACACTTGAAGAAGGATGAACAATAGGATTAGGAATGCTAACATGTGTAGTATTAGTGTATTGAATGGAAGTGGTTATGAGAGGTGGAGCATAAGTAGATAGACTAGGTATTGAGGTAGGAATATGAATGGAGGTCTCAACACTAGTGGTAGGTGGAATGAAACCCAATTCTTGGGTACAATCTATAATAGGCTTGATATTTTTATCAATTAAATGAGAGATACTACACAAGATGTTAACACCATGTTCATCATTATTAATTATCTTTCTCAAACCCTCTACTATAGAGATGACCTTGCGATTGAAATTTTCTTGTCCTAACCATTGCTCAATTTTTCAAAGTCATGGGAAAAATTTTGGACTTGCATAGGAGGAATTATTAAGGTCTCATTTTCATCATGAGAAGAGTGGGAAGAGTTCTTCTCAACAATAGGAGGAACGCCATTAGTAGGAATGTTGGTCTAATCAATATTCCTAGGAAACATAGAGGACTTGGGATAAAAGGAACTGGTAAGTATATGACTTCTCCTAACCAAAATACTATAGGTAGGACTCAATGTAATAATACTCATGCACAAGAAGATGAAAAAAATATAGATCTAATGTAAATATGAACTTTGAAAGAGATATGCAAACATGAAGATTTAATGCATATAATGTAGTAAATATTGACTAATGCAATGCATACAAAGGAGATCTAGACACCAAATCAGAATGGAAATGTCATGAGTCAGGTTCACCAAAGTTGTACAAGGTGAAAAGAGGATCACATGCAAAGGGGTTGATTACTCATCCTTTTCCAAATTTCACACTCATAAGGAATATGTCCCAATAGGATCAAGTGAGGACCTAAGCACTGAATGGAGCAGTGGTCCTTTGCTAAATATGTAACTTGAAAATGTAAAAGAGGAAAGATGAAATGTAGATAATAAAGTAGATGAATAGAGACAAAACTAGAAATAATAGACAGATAACTAATTGCTAGAAAGCATAAATGAGATGAATCAGGGACCATACTGCTGTATTGACTTGTAAATCATTTTGAGTTGAGGTTGTGGTGTACAAAATGTTTCAAACATTCTATACTTGGGAACAAAACATTTCAAATATTCTATTCCGGGTAACTTTTCCTGGAATTTATAAGGATCCTTTGACTATCTCTAATCTTCCTAGAAAGGTATTGATAGCTCCGTAACTTGTTCCTACACACAAAAAATGGAAAAAAGGTTCGGTAAAATTAATCTTCCTTGGTCAAACCATTTTTTAGGTATCAACCTTAAAAATGAAAGGAAATTGCATAAAGAAAAATATGTAAAAATGTAAATGTTTGATTCACCTTGCATAAACCCTCATGGAAGGATGCAAGAATCACTCATACCTATGAATATGTTTGAATGTTCTTAAAATCAAGGATTTGACATTGAAATGTAGAATAGGAATCAAGGATTCCCTCACAAGTGCATGGATATATGAATGTCACTCCTAAATCTTCAATATAGCCATGCTTGATAATCATATGCAATGAAGGAGAGATGAATGCAAATGGAAGGAATGCTCTTCTTTCTTGATTGATAATTCCTCTACTTGGCCATCATGAGAGAGAAAATTTATTCATTGGATAAGATTGACTTGGAATTGACTTGATTGAATTGAAGAAACTAGATCTTGGATACTTGCCTTCAAATCTTGAATCCAATTGCTTGAATGCTTGATTGCTCTTAATATCTTGATTGCACTTGATAGTTTGAGTGTAGTTATTATATGAAAAATAAGGAGAGAAAGATTTTTTTTTACTTCATCCATCATTTTGGGATTAAAAAATAAGCTAGGTTGACCATAATAAATTTCCCACTAACACCCTGACATAGGGCTCTGGGCCGAATTTGGGCCAAAAAGTATGGGAACATAACATTTGAAACAATCCGTTCCTGGGTAAATAATGTTTCAAAAGTTCTATACCTAGGAAAATTAATCCAAATTTGAACTGGGTGTTGAGATGGTGGAAAAGATGCAGGAAAAGAAGAATCAGGTTGTTAGGTTCAAGCATAACGAACAACAAATCTTAAAATTACCAAAATGGGGCCCAATAGAGCATCCAACTATGGGTGCTAATTTTTTAGGATGATACAATTATAAATCTAAGTTAATACATAAATGATAAATGGTATCCTTGGTTGTAAATCTATTTATAGTTATTTAAGTAGGTAATATTTTAATATTACATGCATAATTGGATTCCCTTTTTAAAAGAGGATGACTATGATGAACCTATAGATCACCATATGTTTTTAATTAAATTAGGATCAAAAGAGCCCTCATCGTAATTAAAGGAAAATACAAAATAAAAACATACAAAGAAAAAACAAAGATAGGAACAACAAAAGGTTCTTAACCAACCCAAATAGCACCATTCGATTGATAAAAAAATAATGTTTTTGATTAAGGTAAAAGTAGGTTTTGAATGGGCCCCGAAACCATTTACAAATAGTTTTTGGTGGGAACTATAACCCAGACATTAACCATAGGAAGAATTAGCTCAAATCAAAGAGAGATAGCTGGGGAACAAGATAAACCTTACAGAACCCCCCAGCACATACTGCCAGTAGAATTACCAGCAGCACAAACCCAGCGTTACAACAGCAGCCAGAAAAAATATTTTCAAAACGGCTCAAGTTGCCAAGACCTAAAGAGTAAGATCATCGTCTTACAAATTCACCATGAATCTAGGGTTTTCAGGCTCCCTAAACCGAACATAGGGGTTTTGATGGTTCCCATAACCAGAATTAATAAAACAACAGCTCACGTAATTATGCAAGTATAGCTTCAACTGCACCAGACTATCAGGGTTTTGAAAGGCTCCCCCAACCTTTTTGATGGCTCCCATTACCAACATGGGCTTTAACATCTAATAGATTTGGCAGACAGACCAGTCCACTTTATCATGACCATACCGAAGATGAAATAAAAACTTATAAGTATGAGCTAGAAAATTTTCAACTACACCATAGTATTTAGGGTTTTGAATGGCTCCCCCCTACCATTAACAAAGAAATGGGAGTGAGGATCTCTCCCCAAAATATCGATTCACGATCTACTAGAAAAAAAGAAAATATATTCAAGGATCTCTGGCAATAATAGGAAACACCAGCAAAAGCCGGGCCCTATAGGGTTTTGAAAGGCTCCCCCAACCTTAGACAAAGAAATGGAGGAGAAGAAGAGTATTCCCCATGCCACCAGTTTACAACTTGCCAGGCAAAAGATGAGACCATCATAGATCTCTGGAAAAAATTGAGCCCTCCAGCTATGGCCGAACTCACCAACAAAACCCCAACCCGCCTCTTCCATCCAGCTACTAGCCACTTCAATAGGCAGAGCCTCCACCTCAGAAGGAAATTCCACCTCAATAGAAAGCGGGAAAGAGGTGTTAAGAGGGAGAGAAACCTTCACCTCAAAACAAGCTTCCACCTCCATAGGAAATTGAGCAGAGGAGTAATGAAGATGAGAAACCATCAGCTGCCAATGATAATTTGTGTGCCACCCCACCTCAATAGGGATCCCACATAGGACCACTCCAAATGAACCAACACCCCTCTCACACACAAGTGAAAGAAGCGACAAAACCCATAAAGAGGCCCACCTGTGAGGTTCATAGGAACTATCCAACACAATAGGATCCCAAAGCAAGCCCCAAAGCCACCGCTCACCATTACACTTTTGAAAAGACAAGGGAAAAAACCCCCCAAAATCTTCAAAAGAACCACCACCACTCTCCCTAACAAGGCACAAGAGTAGTGGATTCCAAATAGAAGCCCCCATAAGAGAGTTCCAGAAAAACACCAACATAGAAGGATCCTAGTAGAGAAGCCATTCCAACCGACCACCAACTCTAACTACCAAAGGAAGAGAAGGCTTAGTCCAAACATGAGTGACAGGGAAGAGAGCCCCTTTCACCCCCAAAAGAATCCAAATAGAAGCCCCTGCAAGAGAGTTCCAGAAAAATGCCAGCACAGAAGGATCCCAGCAGAGAAGCCATTCCAACCGACCACCAACTCTAACCACCAGAGGAAGAGAAGGCTTAGTCCAAATAGGAGTGACAGGGAAGAGAGCCCCTTTCACCCCAACACCACCACAGAGCTCCCAAGCCCTAACCACAAAGAGAATAGGAAAATAAATAAGAGGGACAATGACGCAACGCCAACCCCCCTCCAAAATTGTCCGTTTCCCCTCTCCATCTTCCTCTTCATCGACATCTCCCTCCTGATCCTGCAGGCCAAAGACCCTCATCCTGCCTGCTCTACTCCCATCGCTCACCCCCGCGTGCACACTTGCCCTGCTTTCGCTCTCCATCTTTTATAAAAAAACAATGTTGAACTAGACAAAGCTAAGGCAAATAGTCAACATATAAGCACAAGTAATGTCCAAGATTGCATACCCATCAAAAACCAAGTTTAAAAAATCACGGTTTATCATAACATAAACCTAGATTACCATATGTTATGATCCTTCTATGTTTATAAATGAATAAATTATCTTGTATCATTCATGATGATGATCCTTCTTTATGTCTCAACCTATGGTTATTTATTCTATAGCATCATTTATACTGTACTTGAACTTCATTTCTATCTAGTCCCTTACTCTAAATCACTCAAAGGTATTTAAATATCAGTATAGGGGATATAGATGATTATTATGATAAATTGACAATTACATACATATGTACTAATTATGATTACTTGTAATATGACACCATGTTGATTTAATAATTCTAAGTATACTTGAGCATAATATATTTTGAATAGTTTGATAAATATTATTTCCCTTTTGGACATAATTTTATTACAATAGTCCTCTTTCACATAAGGAAACTATGGATTTAGAAATAATCTCTTATGACCCATCTCTTGATGTAAGTGTGTCAGCATGGTTTGTCATTTCTAGATACCTTATTTTCATGTCTTACATAATTCTCATGGTTGCAAAATATCAAGGATCACATAAGACAGTATTGGAAGAGGCACACATTACTAATCTAGAAACACTTATCATCCTAATCGACATAATTAACCTCTTCCTTCTACTTTAATTAAAATAATTATTATTTTTACCACATTATTAAAGTCCCCTTTGATAAAGTCCAAGTTAAGCTTACATTAACTTTAATACTACTCAAATATTCAATATAGTCTATAGAATCGTTGACTTAATTATTGGAAAAATTTTGCATAAAAATCAAGATCTTTATGTATCAGGTGAAGTGGATAACATATTGAATGTTACTTAATTGGGAATGTTTGGATTTTTATTTAGGATAATATAGGGTAGACATAAAGTAGTGCACGGGCACACAAGACCATTGATGCCTCCATGAGGAAAATTTTAAAAATATGCCTTTATTTGTGTCAAATGAGATCTTATAGGTCATTTTGCAATCATTGTAGTCATTCAATGTAATGGGAAACCTTTTTGGGTTCCTCATGCAAAGTTGTTAGGAAATTGTCAATGTTGACATAAGGGGGCAAAAAGTTGTCAATATGCTCCCAAAGGTATTTGATCATGTATGAGGGTATTTAATACCTATTTATACATACTTTTAATGGTTTTAATTCATAGAGGTCTTAGTTTGGGTCCATGAAAATTTTTAGGAAAAGTTGTCATATTTGACAAAAAGTTGTCAATGCAACTTTGTCAAAAAGTGACATTTTGTTAGTTTTAAGTTTGAAAATTGGTTATCGCAATTGAGAAGGCTAAGGATGATATAAATACATTAATTCCATTTATCATATGGGGGATTGGAGGTTGTGTTACAAGTAGTGGTTGCCGTTGCACCAAAAGATCGACCTGTTAATGCCCGATACAACCACTAGACTTATAGAATACACAAGAGGCAGTTAAGCCATGTCACAAATCTCGAGGGGAGTGCTGACCATTTTTCCAACAATCTCCCCCTCAACATTACTCAAGGGGATTCGAACCTGTGACCAAGCTCTGATACCACTTGTTACAAGTAGTGGTTGCCGTTGCACCAAAAGATCAACCTATTAATGCCCGATACAACCACTAGACTTATAGAAGACACAGTAGGCGGTTAAGCCATGTCATGAATCCCGAGGGGAGTGCTGACCATTTTTCCAATAGGTTGTAATACAATTTGGAGGCAATAAAACATGATTTTTCTCTTGCAAACCCCAAAAATTATTTGTTGTAGCATTGTGTACCATCTTGTATAGGTAATTAGGGATTTGAAACCTATTGTAATTGATGTCCATGTGAATTAAATTTCATTTATCTCTATTGGGTTTGTGGACTTGAGTTAGTTAGGAGAAGTTATGATCAACTTTGTCACTAGCAAGGGCTAGTAGACAATAGGACTGATTTTGTGAAAGAGATGATAATTGATGAAATCAAAATTCTTGAGGGTTTCTAAGGTGTTGAAATGTTATGTTTGGATAAATATAAGGTGTTCCTAATTTTGGTTGGGTATTGTGAACATTAAGAGCCCTCACTTTCTATTTGTAGCCTATAAGGCAAGGTGTCTTTGTTAAGGGAAATATGAAGTGGTGAAGTATCATGGCGATGGGGTGTTTTGTAACAAACCCTATCACAATCCTTGTTTATTCAGAGATGTTCATGTTTTAAGAAGGTTGTCATGGTTGCATGATTGGTCATTGATCCCATTGTTGTGAAATATGCTTGCAAGTTGCTGATGGTGAACCTTGCCTCTACATCAATGGCCATACCCTACTATCAGACACATTGATAATACTATAGGCTCACCATGGATACTATTGTTATTTCAATTTATACTAAGACCATGTGAATTTTAACACATGATTTCATATAACACCTACACATAAAAAATTATGAAATCCATCTTGGTCACCCATCATTTTATGCCATGCAAATGGGTTCCCCACTATTACCATAATGCCCCCTTCTAATGTGACCTTGGAATATAAATATTTAATAAGGTTGTAAAAAGTAATTAAATTAATTACTTAATATTATCCCTCAAAAGTAAATCATAAAGGTGATATGACTTAATAATCTTAATAAAGTGACTTAAATGTTGAGCTAAGTGAAAAATTAATAAGGTCTCTTTATTATTATTTCTCTAATTTCAAATTAAATTAAAGGAGAAGGGAAATCAAATAGACAAAGGAAATGAAAAAATCAAGAGGCAAAGTAGAGGGAAAGCCAAGAGTTTTTGTAATGGGATATAAAAGAATAATAAGAGGTTCATTCATGATTGTTGCATAAATCTTGATCCCTATTCGATTTTTTTCTTTCCTTATTATCATTCTATAAGTTGTAAAGATCATTCCCTTGAGTTGGACAACCTTTAAGAAAGTCGAGGAATGGTTTTCAGAGTCTGACATCTCATGTGGAACTAAGGCTTTTTATGCTTATCACATTTCCCCCAATTCCACATCAAAGGGTGCTCTCCTATAGTCCTCTTTGCACCCTGTTGTATCTTGGCAATTAAAATGGAATTGTACTTCCATTCAAAGCGTCTGAGTCTCAAGTTGTACGCAAATTGTCAAATCCCAATGTTAGTTTTGTAACCCTTATCAAACTTTGACATTCCAAGTGGAACCAAAGCCCCGAACCCAACAAATGATGACATTTCAGTTGAGGATTTTAGCATTTTAAATCAATACAAATTTTTATATTGAGAGTCAGAACCTGTCCCATTATAAACTAATGCTAAGGGGTAGAAACCCATTAAAAAAGACATAAAGACATCTTTTTTAGACCGGAATTTTGAAACACAAGTAGCAATTAGTGTAAATAATCAAGTACAAAATGTATGAGGCTTAAGATGATAACATGTCAAGGGGTAGAAGCCATAATTTTATTAAATTTTTTTGAGATCCACAATCAATGCTCAAAGGTACTAGGCATATTACAACCAAAAAAACCAATTGTGAGCCAACTGTTAAAGGAAATGCTAGTATTTTATACATAAGAGAAAATGATATAACAAATATTGTAAATAATTCTAGAGTAAAGCAACCAAGTAACAAACCAAAAAGTGTGGGCTTTAAGGTCAAGAAACGATACATTCAATGTTAGGTTCCCTTTTTCTATGCTATAAAAAACAAAAAAAATGACATCTCAACATGGAAAAAAGTTGTTTGTTCTTGTTTTAATCCAAATTTTCTTAGATGCTTGAATAATCGAAGCTGCAAAAAACAACCAAGTACCAAACCAAAAAGAATGAGATTTAATCCAAGCTATTGGAAATAATTTCAGAGTAAAGAAACCAAGTAGCAAACCAAAAAGCATGGGATTTAAGGTTAAGAAAATATGCATTAAATGAAAGGCTCCCATTGTTTATGTTGCAAAAATAAAAGATAGCTCAACATAGAACAAAGTCCTTTTTTCTTGTTTTAATTTGAATTTTCTCATACGCTTGAATAATCTAAGCTTCAAATAAGATTTTTGATCATTAGTTGATTGACCATCCTAGCTTTGTAGGTTGTATTTAATTTAGAGAAGGGAATTGTGAAGGAAGAAACTAAAATGACAAATCAAGAAGGAACATTTATTGGATTGGATTAGAAATCAATATGGTAAGGAATAACTCTTCACTGCAGAGGAAGGATTTGAATCAAGATGACAATGGAGTGCCTTCTGAGATTGAGAGGCTAATTGAGAGTCTAAGAAAGAATGCATAAAAAGGCATCACCTTTTCCAAAAAGTAAATTTTTTGGGAAATACAATTAGTTGGGAAATTAAAGGATGTGGATAATCTTACCTCCTTATTTGAGGTTAAGATGGAGTCACACAATTTTCCAAATCAATATGATTGGTGTACTTGTGATATTAATAGTAAGCACACTCTTGCCAAGATCTACAAGTTGTTGAATAATAACTATGTGGAGAATGATAAGAACATGTTTATTGTTGGTTATTCTAAGGAGTTTTAGAAATGGGATCTCAGGCTCCCTAGCTATTTCAAATGCTATAATATTGGTGTAAAGATTAAGAATATCTAGAAACTATTAGCTTTCATAATTAGAATCCCTACAAAGATCAAAGATACATAATGATCTATCCTCACGAAAAAGATTGATTTTATTTGTATTCATAAGAAATACCAATCCAAGAAGTTTGCACCATTTATAATAAAGGAAGCTACAAAAGAGTGCATCTAGAGGGAATCAAGCTAAATATACCACAATGATTGTTTTGCTTGCACCAATTGCTACTTTTCGATAGCTTTTATTGAATTACCTAATTTGAATTTTTTGTTGTCCCATATTTTAAATGAAGGCTACATTAAACATTGGCTATTTCCTACTAAAAATATTGACACAACTTCTACACTCTTGCATTCTCAATTATTGGCAATCCCAACTATTATATGCAAAATGTTTCCACAAAGGGGTTTTCAAATGCTTTCAACAATATTTGAGGAGAGACCACATCAAAGTTGTTATTAAAACCACCTAAAAGGGTTGATTTGGCAGTAAAATAATTTTAGGATCATTTACATAAAATATATCCCTACATATAAGTGCCCATAAGTTAGAGGGAACCCTAAAGGCTCAAAAAATAAAGAAAATAATAATATTTTCAAGAATCAGTTACAAAAAGTTAAAGGAATCTTGGAGGTCTTTAAATGCAAAAAAATAGTAAGGAAAAGGGGTTGGTTTTTGTGATCCCCTTATGCTTTGAGGCGTGAGTGTGAATCAATCAAAATGAGGCCTACACATTTTTTTCTAAGGAGATATGGAAGTGGTTTATTTTGGGGCATTTTTGTTGTATGAGAAAGGGGAGTCTTTGTATTTTTTAATTTTATTAAGGAAATAAAGGAGGATTTTATGAATCTTCATGTTTGTTTATATTACCTTTAGATTGTCCTTTTCATTTATGATTTTCAATCATTCCTTGATGCTTATCACTTTATACATCAAACCATGAGTATGTTCATTATGTGATATTTGAGTCTTAACCTATTCATACTATCTAAATAAATTACTATTTATCTCAAAATCCTTCTTTATGGGCACTACGAAGATGCTCTTTGAGTCATGCACCTTTGTTCCCTTTACCAAATATGTGATCGCATCTATATCATAGCTATGCATACATGTCAGTCTTCTTTTCTTATTAAAAGCATACCCCCTACATTCTAAATTGCATAAGAAGAGGGAGTTGTACATCTAAAATTCAGAGGAAAGTTGCTAATCCAATAAGCAATTTCTCCAACTATTAGTTGCTCATTTTTCTTTCATTGTGGGTGTATTGAATTATTTTAGTTGTTATTTCAAAAAGACAAATATGTTAACTGATAAATTTTTATAAAAGTGTTGGTGCCTTATTTCCTCATAAATATAAATATACCTCCTCTAGGATGGAGGTTGGCGACTCTGTAGTTTAGAACCTACATAGAAAATATTTTTGGTAGGAAAGTTCTAGTTTGACTACCATGGCTTTGATTGCAACCCATCCGTGGAGAACTCATTGTAGGACTTTGGCCCTACCTCAATAGACAATTGTGCCTACAAGTTCAAGAAAGAATTTTCCCAAATTTGACAAAGAGAAAACACAAGATCCAAAAAGCGACATCTGAGCGTTCACCATTTCCTACTGGTTTCTTTGGGTTGTTGTAGAATATGCTTTTATCTATTTTTGGTCAAATCCATCATCAGACAATAAACATGTTGGTTTCAGTGCTTGAAGGATGAATGCATCACCAACACAAGTACATTGAAGGATAAATTCCTCACAAAATATAGGCCTATAGTTGATATAGGTTCTTTCTTATGTTAGTTGTTTGAGATTAAAAAAAAGAGTAGATGAAAGGATGATGGACTTTGTAGATCGGTTCAATCAATCATTGGTGAGAACCCCACCTACTCATAAACCCAATCAATCAAATATATTGTCTATCTTCATTGCAACATTACATCCAAAGATCCAATTTATTTTGAAGAAAAATAAGGTATGCGATCTTGAAGTTGTGAAGCAAGGTGCTATTGAAATAGAAGATGATTTTTTGTTATATGGGTGGTTTGACCAATATGAAATTGTGAAAGTTTTAATTAAATAATCTATGAATGGTTACTTTAAGTGGCTAGAAGAAATAATTGTTTTATCTTGCATTGCAGAATGTTCCAGTATTACAATCTTCGGTCATGAACATTTTCAAAAGGTTGAAGCAAGTGACTTGGGAGCTAAATATTTTACGGGTGAAATGTAGTGCCCACCCATAGTTTTATTTTTCATCTTTATATTTCCAAACTCTTTTAGGCCACTTTCATGTGTGCGTTGATGATTTTATCTTTATTGTGATATTTTTGGATGTATGACATTACATGGTGATTTGATAATGGATAGTTTTGAGATATCATATGTTTGCAGTTAGATGATGTTAGTTACTTTGATGATGATTATTTATATGTTTTGTTGGTTAATTCATGATTTAACTTACCCCATACTTGCATGTGTATGTCTATCATGTATGTTTTACCTTTCTGTTTGATGTGTTTGATTTGGTTCTGGGACAAAGTCGTAGTTACATTATTGCGGGATCTACACGATGTCCCAATCCCTACCATTGCTTGTTATATATATATATATATATATATATATATATATATATATATATATATATATATATATATATATATATATATATATATATATATATATATATATATATATATATATATATATATATGTACATGCTTGTCTTTTATGTAGGTTTGTAGGTACCGGGCATCAACTTCCTTGAATTATCAGGATGAGAGTACCTTATTGTAATGTCTCAATGGTAAGAGGGGAAATAACATTTAGGTTCGAATCCCAACCTAAGCCATTTTATTGTCCTGAAATAGTGGACAAGTTTATGATATTTTACTTTTCAAATTCATCTAGGTGATGTGAATTCATAAGCCTTTCCCTTGAGCATGATTATCATTTTATTAGGTTCAATTGGTTTTTATGCTCTTTGGCTGGTTGGTGTGATTGTTGTGAAATGGTTAAATGTTTTACTAAGATTAATTATGTGGTTTAAATAATTAAATCTTATTAAATATAAAAAATTAAATGTGAGGGTATTTAATTAATAAAAATTAATTAAATACATTTATTAATTAAAAAGACTTAATTAAAAGTCCAATTGTGAAATTTAAGGATTTAATTAATTATTAAATTCAAAATTTTCAATTAAAAATAAAATCTATTAATTGATAATGAATTATCAATTGGATAAATAATAATATGATTAAAATGATATTCTTTTAGTTATAATTGATATGCAATTAGTTACACAATCAATTAAAAATAAATTAAAAGCATAAAGTAATTTTATTAGTTAAGTGAATTGATATAAACAAGAAATACTAAAAGTGCATTGAATTATTAATTAAAAAAAATGAAAATCATGCAAAGGGAGATTGATGTTAACAAAGTTTTTGGAGTTGAGTTGAGTTTTGGGGTTTTGCATGGTTGAGTTTGAATTCTAGACTCTTTTTCTTTATGAGGAGGATTTGGCCATTATTTAAGAGACACATTTGCAGGTTTTGGCTCTAAGGATTGAATTGGAGGATTTTGTGAAAGCTTCAAAATTTCTCAGGGTTTTGATTGTTCTTCGTGGTTTCTGTCAATTGGTGGTTTGAGTTAGGGTTTGAAACCCTCGTAGATTAAATTCTTTTTTTTAAAGAAAGTTTATTTTCTTCGTGCCTATTAGATATTGTTGATATATATATATATATATATATATATATATATATATATATATATATATATATATATATATATATATATATATATATATTAGAATTCTTCTCTTGGTTAGTTTTTTGGTTTAGTCTTTTTGTGAAAGAAATCTTGTATTACAAATACTTGGTATGTTAAGAATACCGTAGAAAAATATTGTTTTAAATCCACTAGGGTTTGATAACTTTTGTTGTAGAAAACCTCAGGGTTTGAATTAAATTTAAATATTTATGTTTCCTAGTAGGAATTAGCCATTTAAAATTCTGTTTGATTAATCTCATACATACATACATACATACATATGTATGTACGTACCTACATACGTATGTACGTACCTACATACGTATGTACGTACCTACATACATACACACACACACACACACATAGACACACATAGACACAGACACAGACACACACATATATATGTATATATGTATATATGTATCTATATACATACATACATATATATATATATATATATATATACATACAGATATATAT